>OY740784.1:34824393-35154626 GCA_963514005.1 Raja brachyura | reverse complement strand
TCCAGGGAATATCCGCCTAGTTGGTGAATTCCTGGTACATGTGACCTCCCCACTCAGTGTAACCCCTGAAATCCTGTTATTAATTCACTGTAATAACAGAGCACTTGCTCTGGGACCACATGTGCTCCCTCAGGCATGAGGCCCAGAGGTGTTCACTGGTGCTGGATACACCAGGGACTTGGTGTTACAGTCTAGCACCTCCTTAAAACACAACACTACACTGACCTCTCTGACTATTCCCACTGCCCCCTTGATCTCTGCACCTCTATTGATGAGAGCCTGGCCAGACTGGTGTGCATCCCCTTTGATGATGCTGGCTGTCTGAGGCAGCTTCTCCTGTAGATCTCTTCGATGGTGGGGAGGTCAGTGGCCACGATGGACCGGGCAGTGTCCACCACTCTCTGCAGCCTCCTTTATTTCTGGACGTTCGAGTTCCCGAACCAGGCTTGCGCTCTACCATACACAAGTAGAAGTTGGCGTATTTGCAAGTTTATACCTTTGGGTCTGAAGTGCATTTGTGTATATCTAGTATTCTCCACCTCTCTCTGCTGCTACTGTGGGCCGGGTGGGGTGCATTGTTTGCGCTGTGGGGTGTGAGTGGTGGCTCTGAGGCTGATGCCAGGATTTTCCCTTATGCTACTTTGACTACTTTTCTTTTCCCAGCCAGGGGTGGTCATGTCTATCTCTGTGACCTCACCCAATCTGTTCCACATAGCCTTCCGCTACAAGCACCGCGCCTCAAAGCCTATTAGAGGAAGGATCTCAGTCACTGAGGAAATAACTGTTGGGTCTTGCTGTAACTGTAAGTGGTTACTCTTCTGCGTCTGACTGCCCCACTCACACTTTGCACCTAACCCACTGACCCTTTCCCTGACATACCCAAACAAGGTCACCCCCTGCCCACAGGGGAGACTGTGTATGGTGCATGAGCTCCCAGGCACTGCCGCTTAACTCTGTCCCCCTCTCCCACCAGTCACGTGTCCATTAACTTCACTTTTGCAGAGTAACGTGAGGGTAATGGTGCATGTGCCGAACCGCAACCTCAACACGTTCCGCCTCACCCTGCGATATATTAACCCCGGGTTCACCACCGTCTCTGGTCGGCTGACAGTTTACCGAGTCCAGCAAGGCACAGGTAAGCCAAAGAGGGTTCAAATCTCACCTGCTCCTGGTTCCATTGCCACTGATGGTAAGTAATTAAGGAACATTTTTTCCTTACATCTCCTGAGTTTCGTTCAAACCTTTGAGTGCAGTGTGTGCATGGGCAACTGGCAGAGCATAGATATCGGCACAGGTTTACTATGGTCACATGTATTCAGAAGCAGCGATAAAGCTTTATTTGCTATCCAATTAAATCAGATCTGACTATACATGAGTACAATCAAGCTGTACACAAGCACAAAGGGTAGTGCAAAGAGAAAAATACCAGAGTGAAATATATAGTTTACGTACGGCTACAACGTGCCACAGTTACAACGTAGCCTATGGGAGGACCATTCAGTTCACTGTACGAGCTGATTCAAGAGTTCTTTGGAGTTTCCCTGATTCAAACTCGGAGAATTACGGTAATATCTGCTCGTAGGTACTCGGGGCTCTCGTGGACATTTTTCAACATGTTGAAAAATCTTCACTGGTCTTCACGAGCTTACCGCGTTTCCTGAGCACCTGCCGTTAGCGTTACGAGCCGCTAAGAGACGTCCCGAGCTCCGACGTACCCGCTACGTACATTCTACGTGCTTACCACGAGTTAGATTTTTTTTTAAACTCGGGAGAGCTCTTGAATTACCTCGTACAGTGGGACAGGCCGTTAACAACGGGGAAGAAGTTGTTCCTGAATCTGATTGTACATGCTTTTAAGTTTTAGTTTCTTCTGCCCGACGAGAAGAGGGAATGACCAGGGTGTGAGTGGTCCTTGATTATGTTGGCTGCTTTCCAGAGGTAGGGTGAAGTGTAGATAGAGTCAATGGTGGGGAGTCTGGCCTGTGTGATGGATTGGGCTACATCCATAACCCATGACCGCAATTTATTGTGGTCTTGGGCAGAGCTGGTCCCAACCCAAGCGGTGATGCATCCCGATAGGATATTTTTCTGTGGGAGCATAGAGTCATGGAGCCATTCCACATCAATGGTCTGAACTTCTGAATACATGATATTCCTCAACCTTATTTACGTGATTCTTACAGTTTATGGCTCTGAAAATGTAACGCTTCTTTGCATGAGGTTTGTGTGGATTTTTTAATGATGTGCCAAACTTCCCCACAATCCTAAAAAACTAATTTACGTATGGATTGTAATCCTCATGGGTAAGTGTTTCCAAATAATTGGAATTTATTTTTATTTTTGGAGCTATTTGTGAGATTTCTTTTCAGTTCCTGATCTTAACTTCACCCATTTGGCAGGGTTATAAGTACTAGGCAGATGCTGGAATCTTGAGCAAAAAACAAAGTGCCGGGCGAACTCAGTTGTAGCAGCAGCATCTGTGCGAAGAAAAACAGAGCTAGCAGAGAATTCTGCACGGAAACATGCCAAGTGGACCAGCCGGTCCATGCCAACCAAGATATCCAATCTAAGCTAGTCCCATTTGCGTCACGTTTGGCCCATTTCCCTCTTAGGCCAGCACAGCTGGTAGAGCTGATAGAGCTGCTGCCTTACAGTGTCAGAGACCTGGGTTCAATTCTGACAATAGGTGGTGTCTGTGTGGAGTTAGAACGTTCTTCCTGTGACCGCATGGGTTTTCTCTGGGTGCTCCAGTTTCCTCCCACATCCCAAATATGTGTGGGTTTGTAGGTTAATTGGCTTCTGTAAGTTGCCCATTCTGTGTAGGATGCAAAAGTGGGATGACATAGAACTAGTGCGAGCAGGTGATTGATGGTCAGCGTGGACTCGGTGGGCCAAAGGGCCTGTTTCCATGCACTATGGTTCCTATAGAACTAATGTGGAAACAGGAATTTTCAGACTGGTTTATAAAATAAGTCACTAGGGGCTGGAATAATTTAGTGGGTCAGGCAGCAGCTCTGGAGAACATGGATAGGTGACGTTTCAGGTCTGAAACCTTCTTCAGACTCAACCAGTGTGAACGGGTGATCGGTGGACTTGATAGGCCGAATGGCTGTCACACGTACCGAGGTACATGTTGTCACATGTACTGAGGTACAGCTAAAAGCTGTTGTTGTGTGCTAACCAGTTAGTGGAAAGACAATACATGATTACAATCGAGCCGTCCACAGTGCACAGATACATGATAAAGGGAATAACGTTTAGTGCAAGATAAAGTCCAGTGAAGTCTGATTAAAGATAGTCTGAGGGATTTCTCAGATATGGGATGTGGAGAGATGTTTCCACTAGTGGGAGAGTCTAGGACTAGTCATAGCCTCAGAATTAACAGACGTTCTTTTAGGAAGGAGATTAGGAAGGATTTATTTAGTCAGAGTATGGTGAATCTGTCGAATTCTTTGCCACAGAAGGCTGTGGAGGCAGTCAGTGGATATTTTAAAGGCAGAAATAGATAGATTCTTGATTAGTACAGGTGTTAGAGGTTATGGGGAGAATGCAGGAGAATGGGGTTCGGAGGGAGAGATAGATCAGCCATGATTGAATGGCAGGGTAGACTTGAAGGGCCGAATGGCCTAATTCTACCACTATTCCTGAGGACCTTATGAGCTCCAATGAGGTAGATGGTAGCTTTCAATCAATCAAATTAAATCTCAGTCTTTCACGTGCTGCAGTGTTTACTAGTGCTTTGGTCTCTTCCTTCGCAGTGTCTCCACAGACAAAGGAGATCACCTTTGCTCGCAGTAGGGAACCATCCTTCGTTACTGTCTCAAGGAACAACTATGGTGATCCCTTTGTGCTCTCACCTGGAACCTGGACGGTCAGCATTGAGGCGGAGGGTGTGCTCTTGGTGAGGATCAGCCTTGGGAACGATGCATTACGTTATTATATTCTACTAATATTATAATTTAGGCAGTTCTTTGGTCAGGTTTAGGTTTATTGTTGTCACGTGTACTGAGGTACAGTGAAAAGCTATGTTTTGCAAGTTCTCCCTGTGACCGCTTCGCCAAACACTTGCGCTCGGTCCGCCAAGGCCTACTGGATTTCCCCGGTTGCTAACCAATTCCCCTTCCCATTCTCACACTGACCTTTCTGTCCTGGTCCTCCTTTATTGTCGGAATAAGGCCACATATTCCTCAAATTCCACTCGGCTATCTTACATCCCAACAATGTGAACAGTGAATTCTCCAATTCAAATACAATTCCCTCTCTTTGCCTTCACCCCATCCTGGTCGCACCCATTTCTCCCACAATCTCACCGCTCTTCCCCACACACTGCACTGTCCCCTTCCACCCATATCCCTCCCTCTGCTTTACATGCCATTCCTCTTCGCTCGGTATCTGACACCCTTTTGAGTCCTTGTCACCTCTATCCACTTTTTCCACCACCTCCCTCACGGTAGCCACCTCTCAATTACTGGGCTTTGTCCCAGCCCCCACTATCTTCCAGCTTTCTGACTCTCCTCCATCAGTCTGAAGAAGGGTCCTGGCCCGAAACATCACCTATCAAATCCTGTCACAGATGCTGTCTGAGATTTCAAGAGTCACGAATGTTTTAGTGTCATTTATCCCGAAATGGAACAATAAAATACTCATCGGTGTTTTGTGTTTTGCTGTGTTTTCCAGCGCGTTGCCTAACCTATCAATGTGTCTTTAATTCTACCCTCCAGGATTACCTAGTGCTGCTGCCCAGTGAATATTACGAGGCTCCAATCCTTCAGCTTCAAGTCACTGAGCCCTGCATGTACAACGCTGACCCACAGCACCAGGGCCAAAAGTAAGCAAACCGCACAGAGCAAGGGCCAGGAGTGTTTACTTGTTTAAACTTTACTTTAGACTTTAGAGAAACAGCACAAAATCAGGCTCTTCAGCGCACCGAGTCCGCGCCGACCAGCGATCACCCCGTACACTAGCATAATCCTACACTCTAGGACCAATTTACAAATTTATCATAGCCAATTAATCTGCAAACTTGAGCGAAGTGTGGGAGGAAATCGGAGCACCCGGAAAAAACCCACGTGGTCACAGGGAGAACATACGAACTGCGCAAAGACAACACCCGGTGTCAGGATTGAGCCCGGGTCTCTGGCGCTGTGAGGCAGCAATTCTACCCTGCGTCAATGTGCCGCCCATTGTTCCATGCAGAGGGAACGAAACAATGAAACCCCTATAGAACATAGAACAGTACAGCACAGGAACAGTGCCCACAATGTCCATGCCGAATATCATGCCAATTTAAACTAATCTGAAGAAGGGTCCAGCGCCAAACATCACCTATCCATATTCTCCAAAGATGCTGCCTGACTCACTGAGTTACTCCAGCATTTTGTGTTTTTTTGCTGAAACTAATCTCCTCTGTCTTGCGCATGTACCATATTTCTCCATTCCCTACATAACCATGTGCCTATCTAAAAGCCTCTTAAATGCCACAATCGTGTCTGTCTCCACCACCACCCATGGCAGTACTCTCTAGGCACCCAGTACACTGTGTAAAATAAGCTTGCCGCGGACATCTCCTTTAAATTTTGCCCTCCTCACCTTAAATCCATGTCCTCTAATGTTAGACATTTCCACCCTGGGGAAAAGATTCTGACTGTCTACCCTGTTTATGCCTCTCATAATCTTAAATACAGCTCTTCCCTCAACCTCTGACGTTCCAGAGAAAACAATCTAAGTCTGTTCAACCTCTCCCTGTAGCTGAAACCCTCTACTCCAGGCAGCATTCCGGAAAACCTGCTCGGCACCCTCTCCAAAGCCTCCACATTCGTCCTGTGTTGGGGTGGCTACAACTGCACACAATGATTTGGCCCATATCCTTCCACACCTACCCCATCCACGTACCTGTGTTTCTCAAACGTTGCAATAGTACCTGCAAGTGTTGCTGCAACACTATATTCCGCACTCTTATCAAAAAGGTTTTGCCTTGTGAATTAAAGGGCAGGAGTGTGCTGAGAAGGGTGTCGTGAGAGTTTGCAGCTGACTTAAGAGCGCTTGTCTTACTTGTGTTTCTTGACTCATTTCTGTTCCGCAGCTGCTTGTTGTACAAATACCTGCCCCTGGGCAACTTCCCGAGTGCTGGAGCCAGCGATGGTCACTACACTGTGAACGGCAAACTCCAGCCTGCAGACCAGCTGCTGACATCTGCCCGGGCAAACATGGCCGTCCTCTCAGGCAGACAGGTGCGAAAGAATGCCGATCAAACTTTCCTTTCTGTCAAAGGGACATGTAGTTAAGTTTTGATGATAGGCACAAATGCTGGATTAACTCAGCGGGTCAGGCAGCATCTCTTGAGAAAAGGATTAGGTGATGTTTCGGGTCAGAACCCTTCTTCAGACCGCTAGTTTAGTTTAGTGAGGTTAGTTAATTGTCACGTATACCGAGGTACAGTGAAAATATATTTTTTTGAATGCTATCCAGTCAGTAAAACAGAAACACGTGATTGCACAGTATTTGAATTTGAATTTTGAATACCTTTATTGTCATTCAGACCTTTCGGTCTGAACGAAATTTCGTGCCTGCAGTCATACATATATAAAAAACAACAATACAATACCACATAATAAACACAAAACTAACATCCACCACAGTGAGTTCACCAAACACCTCCTCACTGTGGTGGAAGGCAAAAGTCTTAGGGTCTCAGTCTTTTCTCCCCTCCTTATTCTCCCTCTGCGCTGAGGGGATCCACGCCACCGCTAACGCCGGAACGCCGGAACACCGCCATAGGGCCCGCCGCCGGAACGGCGCTGGAGCACCGCAGCTCCCGACACCCAGGCCGCCGCTGGAGCACCGCAGCTCCCGACATCCAAGCCGCCGCTGGAGCACCGCAGCTCAGAGGGAGCCAGGCCGACGCTGGAGCACCGCAGCTCCCGACATCCAAGCCGCCGCTGGAGCACCGCAGCTCCCGACATCCAAGCCGCCGCTGGAGCACCGCAGCTCCCGACATCCAAGCCGCCGCTGGAGCACCGCAGCTCAGAGGGAGCCAGGCCGACGCTGGAGCACCGCAGCTCAGAGGGAGCCAGGCCGCCACTGGAGCACCGCAGCTCACGAAACCCAGGCCGCCGCTGGAGCACCGCAGCTCAGAGGGAGCCAGGCCGACGCTGGAGCACCGCAGCTCCCGACACCCAAGCCGCCGCTGGAGCACCGCAGCTCAGAGGGAGCCAGGCCGCCGCTGGAGCACCGCAGCCCCCGAGTAGTCTGAGGGTCCCCAATTAGATAATTGGGAGGTCAGGACTGCTCTCTAGTTGGTGATAGAATGGTTCAGTTGTTGATAACAGCCTGGAAGAAAGTATCCCTGAATCCGCAGGTATGCGTTTCACCCTTCTGTACCTCTTGTCTGATGGGTGAGGGGTGAAGAGGGAGTGACAGGGGTGAGACTGGTCTGTGATTACCCTGTGATTATCCTCTGGACTGACCTTTAGAATGTAGATGAAGTGGAATTTCATTAGCCAGAGGGTGGTGAATTTGTGGAATTCATTGCCAGAAGTCATTGGGTATTTTTAAAGTGGAAATTTACAGAATTGTGATTAGTAAGGGTGTCAAAGGTTACAGGGAAAAGGCTGGATAATGTGGTTGAGAGGAAAAGATAGATCAGCCCTGCGGAGTGGACCTAATGTGTCGAATGGCTAATTCTGTTCCTATGACATGAACTTATGCTCCAGTTTCCTCCCACATCCCAATGATGGTACAGGTTTGTAGGTTAATTGTCCCCCGCATGTAGGGTGTGGATGAGAAAGTGGGATAAGTTAGAACTAGTGTGCACAGGTGATTGATGGTCGGTGTAAACTTGGTGGGCCGAAGAACTTGTTTCTATGCTTTATCTTTCAATCAATCAAAAGGAGCAAGTCCAGGGCAATGCAAGGGGTGATCCGTGGACTTGTTGAGTTCCATTGTTGAGGTAGGAATCGGGTTGTGCGGGTCAGTTCAAGAACCTGATGGTTGTATAAAAGTAGCTGTTCCTGAACCTGGTGATGTGGGAGTTCAGCCTTCAGTACCTTTTGGTAACAGTGAGAAGAGGGTACGGCCCGGATGGCGATCCTTGATGCCACCTTCTTGAGGCAGTGCCGGGTGTAGGTGTTTTTGATGGTGGGGAGGGAGGTGCCTGTGGTGCACCGTGCTGAGTCCACCACCCGCTGCGTTTAAAGGCAGGTTTATTTACAAAGAGGATGGTTGGTGCTTGGAATGTGCTGACAGCATGGTGGTGGACGCACATACGATAGTGGCATTCAGTCCTGGTTGACTGGGAAGACTAATGACAACTGGGACAATAATAAACCTAAATCTAAAATGCCAGAGTGCAGAAGATAATGTTGCCCTGTTATGGTATTCCAGTTCCAGAGAAAGTGCAATAAAAAAGTGCAAGGGTCGCAGTGAAGTAGGTTGGAAGATCAGAACTACAACCTAGCTTATGGGAGGATCGTTCAGTTAGCTGATAACAGCAGGGAAGAAGCTGTTCCTGAATCTGGTGGTGCATGCTTTCAAGTTTTAATTAATTCTGCCTGACAGGAGAGGGGAGAATGAATGAATACGTTTATTGGCCAAGTATTCACATACAAGGAATTTGCCTTGGTGCAAAGAGGGAATGACTGGGGTGTGAGTGATCTTTAATTTTGTTGGCTACTTTCCTGAGGCTGCGTGGTGTAGATAGATGGAGTCGATGGTGGGGAATCTGGTCTGTGTGATGGATTGGGCTACATCCACAACTATGCAATTTATTGCTGTCTTGGGCAGAGCTGTTGCCAAACCAAGCTGTGATACAACCCGTTAGGATTCTTTCTGCGGCCAAGATGGAGTTTGTGGCTCCGTCATGGTGGATATTCAAGACTAAGATCAATAGATTTTGCAATATTAAGGGAATCAAGGGATATGTGGTTAGTGCAGGAAAATAGCCCTGAAATATTAGGCACAGACGAGACTCCCCACCGTCGACTCCTTCTATACTTCACGCTGCCTTGGGAAAGCAGCCAACATAATCAAAGATCACTGTAACACGATATTCTGTACTCTGTACAAGGAACTGCAGATGCTGGAATATTGATCAAAACAAAGTGCTGGAGGAACTCAGTAGGATAGGCACCGTCTGTGGAGGGAATGGACAGATGACGTTTCGGGTCAAGTCCTTTCATCATACTGGTCAAAAATCGTGTCTGATCCACTTTGATCTTATTAAATGGTAGAAACATAGAAAGATGGACAAAAGGTGTAGGCCATTTGGCCTTTCGAACCAGCATTGCCATTCAATGTGATCATGCCTGATCATCCACAATCAGTACCCCATTCCTGCCTTCTCCCCATACCCCTTGATTTTTCTAGCCCTAAGAGCTCTACCTATCTATCGGCCTCCACTACCTTCTGAGGCAGAGAATTCCACAAATTCACAACTCTCTGTGTGAAAAGGTTTTTCCTCACCTCAGTTCTAAATGGCCTACCCCTTAAAGCCCTGTCCCACGGTATGAGGTCATTCCGAGTTCTCCCAAGTTTGCCCTGATTTGAACTTGGAGATTTACGGTAATGGCCACTCGTCAGTACTCGGGGCTCTCGTGGAAATTTTTCATCATGTTGAAAAATCTTCACGAGTCTTCCCGTGCTTACCTGCCGTTAATGGAGTGGTGAATCTGTGGAATTCTCTGCCACAGAAGGTAGTTGAGGCCAGTTTGTTGGCTATATTTAAGAGGGACTTAGATGTGGCCCTTGTGGCTAATGGGATCAGGGGGTGCGGAGAGAAGGCAGGTACAGGATACCGAGTTGGGTGATCAGCCATGATCATATTGAATGGCAGTGCAGGCTCGAAGAGCCGAATGGCCTATATCTGCACCTATTTTCTATTTTCTATGTTTCTATGTTAGCGAGTCTTCCCGAGTACCTGCCGTTAGCGCTAAGAGACGTCCCCGAGCTCCGACGTACCCGCTACGTTCATTCTCTGTGCTTACTACAAGTTTGATTTTTTGTAAATTCGGGAGAGCTCTTGGAATGAACTCGTACCGTGGGACAGGGCTTATATTCTTAAACTGTGGCCCCTGGTTCTGGACTCCCCCAACATCGGGAACATGTTTCCTGCATCTAGCGTGTCCAATCCCTTAATAATTTTATATGTTTCTACAAGATATCCTCTCATCCTTCTAAATTCCAGTGAATACAAGTCCATTCCCCACCGTCGACACCATGTACGCTTCACACAGCCTCGGGACGGCAACCAATATAATTAATATCACTCACAGCCCAGGCATTCACTCTTCTCCCCTCTCCATTCGTAGAAGGAATAAAGGTGTAGACTCTTAATGATGGGAGGATTCAGAAATCGGAAAAATGCAAAAGTGCTGATTTAGAAAGGAAGGATATTAGCTTGGAGGATGTGGAATCGATATGGGTAGAGCTGCGAAACACTAAGGGACAGAAAATGCTAGTGAGTATTGTGTACAGGCCACCTAACATTAGTAGTGGAGTTGGGGATGGCATCAAACAGGAAATTAGAAATGTATGCAACAAAGGTAATACAGTTATAATGGGTGACTTCAATCTACATATAAATTGGGTGAATCAAATTGGCAGAGGTGCTGAGGAAGAGGATTTCTTAGAATGTATGCGGGATAGTTTTCTAAACCAACATATAGAGGAACCAACGAGAGAGCAGGCTATTCTAGACTGGGTATTGAGTAATGAGGAAGGGTTAGTTAGCAGCCTTGTTGTGCGAGGCCCCTTAGGCAAGAGTGACCATAATATGGGTGAGTTCTTCATTAGGATGGAGAGTGACATTGTTAATTCAGAAACACGGGTCCCGAACTTAAAGAAATGTAACTTGAGGGTATGAGACGTGAATTTGCCAAGATAGACTGGCAATTGATTCTTAAAGGGTTGACGGTGGATATGCAATGGAAGGCATTTAAAGACTGCATGGATGAACTACAACAATTGTTCATCCCAGTTTGGCAAAAGAATAAATCAGGGAAGGTAGTGCATCCGTCGATAACAAAGGAAATCAGAGATAGTATCAAAACAAAAGATGAAGCGTACAAATTAGCCAGAGAAAACAACCTACCAGAGGACTGGGAGAAATTCAGAGGAGTCCAGCAGAGGAGGACAAAGGGCTTAATTTGGAAAGGGAAGATAGTTTATGAAAGAAAACTGGCAGGGAACATAAAAACTGACTGCAAACGTTTTTATAGATATGTGAAGAGAAAAAAGATTAGTTAAAACAAATGTAGGTCCCTTGCAGTCAGAAACAGGTGAATTGATCATGGGGAACAAGGACATGGCAGACCAATTGAATAACTACTTTGGTTCTGTCTTCACTAAGGAAGACATAAATAATCTGCCGGAAATAGCAGGGGATCGCGGGTCAAATGCGATGGAGGAACTGAGTGAAATCCAGGTTAGCCGGGAAGTGGTGTGAGGCAAATTGAATGGATTAAAGGCCGATAAATCCCCAGGGCCAGATAGGCTGCATCCCAGAGTACTTAAGGAAGTAGCCCCAGAAATAGTGGATGCCTTAGTGATAATTTTTCAAAACTCTTTAGATTCTGGAGTAGTTCTTGAGGATTGGAGGGTAGCTAATGTAACCCCACTTTTTAAAAAGGGAGGGAGAGAGAAAGCGGGGAATTACAGACCAGTTAGTCTAACATCGGTAGTGGGGAAACTGCTAGAGTCAGTTATTAAAGATGGGATAGCAGCACATTTGGAAAGTGGTGAAATCATTGGACAAAATCAGCATGGATTTACGAAAGGTAAATCATGTCTGACGAATCTTATAGAATTTTTTGAGGATGTAACTAGTAGAGTGGATAAGGGAGAACCAGTGGATGTGTTATATCTGGACTTTCAGAAGGCTTTCGACAAGGTCCCACATAAGAGATTAGTATACAAACTTAAAGCACACGGTATTGGCGGTTCAGTATTGATGTGGATAGAGAACTGGCTGGCAGACAGGAAGCAAAGGTTAGGAGTAAACGGGTCCTTTTCAGGATGGCAGGCAGTGACTAGTGGGGTGCCGCAAGGTTCAGTGCTGGGACCCCAGCTATTTTCAAGATATATTAATGATTTGGGTGAAGGAATTGAATGCAACATCTCCAAGTTTACGGATGACACAAAGCTGTGGGGCAGTGTTAACTGTGGGGGGGGGGGGGGGCTTTCTGGAGCGCTAGTATGGGTGTTATGGGCCAAAGGGACTGGTTACCAGAGGGCTAGTATGGACATTGTGGGCTGCATGGATTTTTGGGCTGGCAGCTCAGTCACTCAGGCCTGGTGGGCCGGCAGCTCAATCACTCAGGCCCGGTGGGCTCAGAAATTGCCAGAAATTCTGCCCAACAGGTGAGAGACTCTGTGAGGGAGAAGGGGGAGAGGGTGGAGAATCAATTTTAGACATTTTTCACATTTTTCTGCAGATCACAGCAATGAAGGAGGAAAGCCTATCCTGACCTGGATCTCATAGGGAGCAAATGAAGGGAGGGAGAAAAATACTGGGATGAGGTTTAATACTTGCAGGGGGAATACTTACTGATGGGCCGAAGTGACTCCTGGGCTAGTACAGGTCTGATGGGCCGAAGGAGCTCTTTAAAAAAAATCTGAGTTAAATCTCAGTGAAAGGCACTTTTTCTGGACTGTTCCTGGCTTGGCACCGGCCTTTTGGGCCAAAATGCTCCTCTTGGGCTAATACGCGCCATTTTGGGCAAAGGGGACTGGTTTCATGGCTAATAGGGGCCTTGTGGGCCGACAAATTAGTGGTTTCAGGCAGGCCAAACAACTCATTTCATTTAATTTCCAATTGCATTGCAGTTTCAAGCCCAGGGCAGGCCCAAGCCAAACAACTTATTGCATTTTCACTTCATTTCTATTGCCATTGCACTTTCAAGCACAGGGCAGGCTCAAGCCAAACAGCTCATTGCATTTTTACTTCACTTCCATTGCCTTTGCACTTCCAAGCACAGGGCAGGCTCAAGCCAAACATATGATTGCATTTTCACTTCATTTCCATTGCCATTGCACTTTCACGCACAGGGCAGGCTCGAGCCAAACAGCTGATTGCATTTTCACTTCATTTCCATTGCCATTGCACTTTCAAGCACAGGGCAGGCTCAAGCCAAACAGCTCATTGCATTTTCACTACATTTCCATTTTCATTGCAGTTTCAAGCACATGGCAGGCTCAAGCAAAACAGCTCATTGCATTTTTACTTCACTTCCATTGCCTTTGCACTTCCAAGCACAGGGCAGGCTCAAGCCAAACATATGATTGCATTCTCACTTCATTTCCATTGCCATTGCACTTTCACGCACAGGGCAGGCTCGAGCCAAACAGCTGATTGCATTTTCACTTCATTTCCATTGCCATTGCACTTTCAAGCACAGGGCAGGCCCAAGCCAAACAGCTGATTGTATTTTCATTTCATTTCCATTGCCATTGCAGTTTCAAGCACAGGGCAGGCCGAACAACTCATTTCATTTTCATTAAGGTCTAACAAATAATTTATTCAAGTACATTGCATACTCAGTGTTCTGTGGTTTCCCAGCTCAGACAGAGAGTCATGACCTCTCCCTCGCCATCTTGCAGACAGACTGAGCCACGTCCACACTTCCGGGTTTTATAGACCCTCCTCCTCCCACCGGAAGGGGCGTGGCCTTCATGATGGTGATTGACAGGAGATAGAATCTCAAGATTTTTAAAACACTAATAAGTCTTTTATTGTTCATCGATGGGAAAAACCCTCGGGGCCTGCGCAGCAGAGGAGGACTCTGAGTAAGATTGCCAAAAAAATCACAGCCATATGTGGTAGCGTTTTTTCTAAAATCAAAGCAAACTGCAAACAGGAAGTGGTGAAGATGAGACTTTTAATTTTATAGATGGTCTTCTGTCAGGCAGCAGGCACAAAAGCTTGAAAGTGCGTACCAACAGATTCAGGAACAGTTTCTTCCCTGCTGTTATCAGACTCTTGAATGGTACTTCCTTAAGCTAGAGTGTAGTCCTGATCTACCAACCTACCTCTTTGTAGCTCTTGGACATTTTCTCTGTAAAGGGGCTGTCCCACTATATGAGCTGATTCAAGAGTTCTCCCGAGTTTCCCCTGATTCGAACTCGGAGAATTACAGTAATAGCCGCTCATAGGTACTCAGGGCTCTCGTGGACATTTTTCAACATGTTGAAAAATCTTCACGAGTCTTCACGCGCTTACCACGTATCCCGAGTCCTGCTGTTAGCGTTACGAGCCGCTAAGAGACGTTCCGAGTTTCGACGTACCCGCTACGTACATTCTACGTGCTTACCACGAGTTTGATTTTTTTTTTTGCTCGGGAGAGCTCTTGAATTACTTTGTACAGTGGTACAGGCCCTTAACTGTAATGCTATAATGCAGTAACATCATATTCTGCACTCTGGATTTGTTCTCTTTGCACTCTCTCCATCCTCAAGTCCCCCATTTCCCTTTTATTTCCCCTCTTCCCTGTCCCCTTTCACCCAGATCCTTCCCACTGGCTTTACATTTCACTCTCCCCTTCTCTCCTTATTTGACACCTTTTTGTCTCCTGTTCACCTCCAGCCTTTATCATCCATCTGCTAGTCAACCCCCTCACCTGCATCTACCTATCACTTGTGTAAAAAGGAACTGCAGATGCTGCTTTATACTGAAGATAGACACAAAGTGCTGGAGTACCTCAGCGGGTCAGGGCAGTATCCACCTATCACTTTCCAGTCCTTGTCCCTCCCCCACCACTCTTTTCCTGATTTCTGCACCCTCTATAATCACTCTGAAGAAGGGTCCCACTCCGAAACATCATCTGTCTACGTCCTCCGCAGATGCTGCCTGACCCGCTTGAGTTACTCCGGCACTTTGTGTTTTGCTCAGGATTCCAACGTCTGCAGTTCCTTGTATCTCTGCCGTGCTCTGATTTTCACGCCACTTCTCGTGTCCCCAGGTTCAGGCGCGTTTTGCCATCCGCCTCCCCCAGCTGGACCAGTATGTTCCTGTCATCGAGTACGCCAACCAGGGTGAGCAAGTGAACACCCTCAAGATGGCTTTGCAGAGTGCACAGGGAACAGTGGCTGGTGGGAAGTTTAATCTGTACGGCTGCAAATACAGGTACGGCACAACGCAATGATCCCGACATCCACTGGTTTAACAAATGTGCGAAGCCTTCCCTAGCTCCTGTGGCTGAACCCATCAGCATTGTAATCTCATTGGCGGGATTAAACCGTGTGAATGCACAAAGTCTTTTTGCCCAGAATAGTGAAATCACGAACCAGCGGGCGCGGTTTTAATGTTAGAGGGAAAAGATTGAATAGGAACTTGAGGATGCGGCCTGAAGCGGCACGGAGCGGTGGAGCAGCGGTGGAGGCCATCAACAACATCGCTTGACCAGGCCGACCCCTGCAACTCTGACCCAGGGGTGTTGCCAGGACAACGGGCCTTTATGGCCATGTTGAGACGAACATTTTTAACAATTCCGAACTTGAAAGGTACTATATGGTGGCAGAAACTTGGTGACACTTGGCTTATGTAATCTACTTTTAAGTATAATTTAACCTACGTATAGTTTGCAACAAAAAGGAATTTAACTGCTCTAGGTGCACCTGACAATAAAGTGCCACTGAACCATTGAACCTTTTCACACAGGTAGTTGAGGCAGGTACTATGAGAACTTTTAAAAGACACTCCCGCACCTCCCCCCCTACCCCCCACAACTAGGGAGTTGTGTGACAGGTCTCCCTCTGTCCCCCTCTCCATATCCGATCGATTCTCCGGCACCTTGAATCGTCTGCTGAGCGGGCACCGTTGTTCCATTCGGCCCAGCTGTCCCGATCCCATCACCGACGGCTATGTAACAGTCCACTCTGCCAGCACTGTCAATGGAAGCCACCAGTCTGCTGGTGATGCTGGTACGCTGCCCGACTGTACATGTGAGAGGTGTCCGTACCCCCTGCGTGTGCGAGGTATCATTGGCCTTTGTGTTCCCACAGTTTCCCGTGTCGGAGCGTGGCGATCGATCAGCACGGCCGCATCGCAACCTTTGATCTGTCCTCGGATGTGGAACTACATCTGCAGGGAACGTCAATCAGCTTCTTACTGGTAAGGCCATCCTGTGTGCATCTGCGCGTGTGTGTGCAGCGTGTTTGTGTATGTGTGGTATGTGTACATGTGTGCATTTCTGCTTATGTTTATGTGTCTGTGTGTGTGTGTGTGTGTGTGTGTGTGTGTGGGGGGGGTCTTTTTGTATGTATGTTTGGCTGTGTGTGTGTGTCTGTGTGTCTATGTCTGTATTTATGTCTAAGTCTCTGTGCATTTATCTGTGTGTATTTGTGAATGTGTGGCTGTGTGTATGTGTGTGTCTGTGCATAAGTTCTTGTTCATTAGTGATAGGAGCAGAATTAGACCATGTGGGCCCATCAAGTCTACTGCGCCATTCAATCATGGCTGATCTATCTTTCGCTCTGAACCCCATTCTCCTGCCTTCTCCCCATAACCCCTGACACCCATACTAATCAAGAATCTTATCTATTTCTGCCTTAAAAATATCCTATGACGGCCTCCACAGCTTAATGTGGCAATGAATTCCACAGATTCACCCATCCTCCGACTAAAGAAATTCCTCCTCATCTTCCTAAAGGAATGTCCTTTAATTCTGAGCCTGTACCCTCTGGTCCTAAACTATCCCACTAGTGGAAACATCCTCTGCACATCCACTATTCGGTAAGTGTGTGTATGTGAGTGTGTGCGTGTGTGTCAGTGTCTGTGTTTATGTCTCTGTGCGTCTGTTGGTGTGTCCGTGTCCGTGTCTTTGATGGTGAAAATCAACAGCAAAACCCTGCGGATGCTTGAAATCCGAATTAAAAACAGAGAAAGCTGGAAACACTCAGCAGGTCAGGCAGCTTCAGTGGGGAGTTAACATTTTAAGTTGATGAGTATCCACTAAGGGAGTGGTTCTGATGAAAATCCTTGAGGACTGCTCACTTGAACAGGGAAAATAAATGATGGGGTGTTGTTCTTTGAAGAGAGGCTAGATAGTTTGGATCTACTGTTTGGAGTTTAGAAGTGTGAATAAGAGGAATTATATAAGCGTATCAGAAACACTGTATGGAAAAATCTGTACAGATGTCCAATGTACGGAAATATCTGTACATTGTCTGTACGGATTTTGCACGTTCTCCCTGTGACCGCGTGGGTTTCCTCCCACATCACAAAGATGTGAGGGTTTGTTGGTTAATTTTCTTTTCTTCTGTAAATAGTCCCTAGCGTGTAGGATAGAAACATAGAAAATAGGTGCAGGAGTAGGCCATTCGGCCCTTCGAGCCTGCACCGCCATTCAATATGATCATGGCTGATCATCCAACTCAGTATCCTGTACCTGCCTTCTCTCCATACCCCCTGATCCCTTTAGCCACAAGGGCCCCAGTTCTGCCGCTCCCCATGTGCGTGACTTTGGCGCCTTTCAGAGGGGGGCGGGTTTAAAATGCCGTTTTTCCCTAGACAGTCCAAATCGATCCATGTCGGGCGATTTCGTCGCTAAAGAGAAATCGCTCCGACATTTCATTCATGAAGGTATTTTTAAACTACGCTAGATTATTTATTAACTAGAGTAGTTTAAAAATCATCTTCTAAAGCTCTGAATGGTGACAGCGGAACGGACCTAACGTAGGGGATAAAATAAAGTGCACAGTTTATTTTTACATTAAAACTTGTTTTTTTAGGAAGGCTTTAATCACATTTTCATGTTGCGAAAAGGGGACAAAAAAAAAGTATGAACCGGCTGTATTTTCATCCCGACTTCACCGCAAACTGCAACGTTCCAATCCACCGCATTCCACTAAAACCCACTCACTAGTTGATTTAAATGGCCATTAATTTACAGACATTAAACACTAAATTCCTTCCATTTGGCCTATAAATTCATGAAAATGAGATTTAAAAATCATGTTATATTGTGGATTATTGTGTGAATGTTATTTGGACACTTAGGCAATTAAAAAAAGTTTATCGTTTCTTAAGAAAGGGATAGATGTTTAGATCTAGTAATTGAATTTTGTAATTAGCTACAATTAGATAACTAACTAATTATATGCTTTAATTTCAGGTCATCCAAGTAAGACTGTTTCATATTTGCTTCAGAATGCTTCAATCTATAATAACTGAAAATGTCATTGAGTTCTCTTAATTTTTAAGAAAGTTATGGGCTTTTGACTGTCCTAGATCACAGCTTTTGTGTTAAGTCAATGGAAAGGCAATGGGGAACAGGATGCTAATTTCCGAGTATGAAAATGGCCATAACTTTTTTAATACTGAAGATATGAAAGTGAATTAGGTGTCAAATTAAATTTATTTTTATGCTTTATCTGATGGGATAAATTGCAGACTTGATTTTTAAAATCTCAAAATTTTGTAACATTGCTACTTGTTCTGGACTTCCCCAACATCGGGAACAATCTTCCTGCATCTAGCATGTCCAACCCCTTAAGAATTTTGTAAGTTTCTATAAGATCCCCCCTCAATGTTCTAAATTCTAGCGAGTACAAGCCGAGTCTATCCAGTCTTTCTTCATATGAAAGTCCTGTCATCCCAGGAATCAGTCTGGTGAACCTTCTCTGTACTCCCTCTATGGCAAGAATGTCTTTCCTCAGATAGAACTAGTGTGTGGATGATTGTTGGCCGGTATGGACTCAGTGGGCCCAAATGCCTGTTCCCACACTGTATCTTTAAACTCAGCAGTGACTGGGTAGAGGTGCAGGTGTATCCACTCGTGGGAGAGTCACAAACATGGGGACATGGCTGTGAGTTATGGGACCACTCATCTAAAACTGATGTGGATAAACATTTCTTGCTGAGTGTGGTGATGCACTGGGCAGCTTTTTAAAAAAACAACGGGGTACTGATACTTGTTTTCCTTTATCCCTGTTCACGGACAGCACCGAGTTTACTTGATACCAGCCAATGAATACTGCAATGAGCACGTGGAACCAAAGGTGCATTGTGTGGCTGTTCACGGTCCCATCACCAACCGGAGGTAAATGCTGCGCCATACCTGCTGACATTAGTAATACAACGCAGAAACAGGCCCTTCGGCCCACCGTCTCCACACCAACCAGCAATCACCAGTGCACTGGCACTATCTTACACACTAGGAACAATTTACAATTTTTACCAAAGCCAGTTAACCTACAAACCTGTACGTTTTTAGAGTGCGGGAGAAAACCGGGGCACTCGGGGAAAACCAGGGGGTCACAGGGAGAACGTACAAACTCCATACAGACAGCACCTGTAGTCAGGATCGAACCCGGTCTCTGGCGCTGTAAAGCAGGAATGGGCCTCTCCCACTCAGGCGACTACAGGCAATTAGGCTGTCGCCACACGGTCACCGGAGTGTTGCCTGTATGGTCGTGAGTAATCTTTTCAATCACCCAAAGAGTCGTAGTGTCTTTCTGGTCGCTGCTGAAATTTCAACCACCCAAAGAGTCGTAGTGTCTTTCTGGTCGCTGCTGAAATTTCAACATGTTGAAAATTTTTCTGAGACAGTTGTCAGCGACAGTTGGTTTGACGCCAATGAGCGTAGCTTTACTTCTCCTGACGTAGGTGCTGTCGTACCTGTCGCCAGGTGATGTAGGTTGTCGCCGGTGCTGACTTTGTTTTTTATTGTTAAAGTAATGATCTATTTCAAATTTCAAAACCATCTGATTGACCAGCGCTAGGTGATATTGCATCGTCCACTCTCCATGCCCCAACCTGTCGAGTGACCCATTGTGCAGCCCCGTAACCTGGACCCACTTTTTAATGATTAAGGATTAGTGACTTTTCACTGGGCTCAGAGTGGTCACCCACAAACTACGGGGATTGCAGGGAGTGATAGACACTGCTGGGCCCATCACAGGTACTGATCTCCCCAGGTACAGGTTCAAGAACAGTTTCTTCCCAGAAACCATCAGACTCTTGAACACTGCACAACACTAATCTCAGCAATTATAATCCTCTGTGGACTGTGAGTTTGGTTGCATTGCGGACTTTACACTCGTAGAGCTATTGAGCCATACAGCATGGAAACAGGCCCTTCAGCTGAACCTGCCCATGCCAACCCAGAAGTCCCATCTACACTCGTCCCACCTGCCTGAGTTTGTCCCATATCACTCTAAACCTGTCCCATCCATGTACCTGTACAAATATCTTGTAAATGTTGTTATGGTACCTGCGTCAACTACATCCTCTGGTAGCTTGTTCCTTTTACTCACTGTGGATTTTATAGTACTTTGTATATGCATTTATTGATTTTTTAATTTATTATATTCTCTGTGTTATTAGTTTATTGGGCCTATAAAGCTTAAGCAAATAAGAATGTCATTGTCTTTTGCCAGTACTATATGACAATTTAAAACTACATAGAAACAAATAAATGTTGATGTTGGTTGATACTAAAGATAGACACAAAGTGCTAGGGTAACTCAGCGGGTCAAGCAGCATATCTGGAGAAAAAGGATGGGTCTGAAGAAGGGACCTGACCCAAATTGTCGCCTGTCATTATTCCAGCACTTTGTGACTATCTTTGGTATAAACCAGCATCTGCAGAGAGCCATGCAGCGTGGAAACAGGCCCTTTGGTGCACCAAGTCCCCGCTGACCAACAAGTGAGTTGAGTTACTCCAGCACTTTGTGCCCTTTTGTGTAAACCAGCATATGTAGTTTCTACATCCTGTACTATCCGATGAAGTTAAGCATGCTAAATACCTTCTTCACCACCCTGTCTACCTGTGTCACCACATTCAGGGAATAAGACACCTGCATGTTGTATTTATGGTTAGTTTGGCTGGTATGCAAAACAAAGCTTTTCCCTGTACCTCAACATTAATAAACATAAAACGATACCTAGCCAGGGCCTTGCCATCCACTGTTACCTTTGGCCAAAGTGACCATGAATGAATACTTTATTGTCACATGTGACGAGTCACAGTGAAAGTCTTTCTTTTGCATACACAAGGTAGACAAATAGTCGCCACATAGAGGGCACCGACAAAGTTACAAAGTATCCCATGTCAGGTCCTCCTTTGTTCTGCCCCCTTCCCTCTCCCCCTCCCCATCCCTCCCCCTGCCCTTCAAACCAACCCACCCCCACCCCCATGCCGGGTCCTCCTTTGCAGTCCCCACTCCCCCCCCCACTCATGGCAGCCCCCCCACGTATGGTCGTCCTTTGTACTTCCATTGATCAGTGGCTATGTCAGGGCTGCTACTCCATGTCTCTCAGCTTTTTTTTTGTAAAATATTTTTTATTAGAAGTAAATACATATTAAGACTAATTAAAATGTGAAAAAAAAGAAAAAGAATATATTATTCATCACATACATTCTTAATATTTTTAAAGTTTACAATCATTCTTGTTTGTACTTCTATACTTTTTATTATTTTTAATACAGAAAGAAATTGATAGGGAGAAATAATAAAGAAAAATAAAATAAGAGTAAAAATAGAAAATCAATAATGTGAGTGGAGTATTAAACAATCTATACTTCATTGGAGATATATCAGTGATCTATTGTATATAATTCTTCATCTATTCCTTCGTTCAGGTTTCAGTCAGGCCCTCGAACCGAGCCAATTTGTCCCTTTAGATAATCGTCTCTCAGCTTCTGTCAGAGTATAGGCCATCCACTGTTTAGCCGTCAATTTGCGATTTTAGTTTGTTATTGCTCCAATGTAAATGTGTATTATCTCCATCAATTGAATCCCCAAAGCAATCCGTAGTCTTGTCTAAACTTGGTAAGTTCCACAGGACTTGCAGCAAATTCCTAGTGTGGGTGCGGCTTAGGCCCGAGGCAGACTTGGCAACATTTCAGTTTGATGATGGGCTGATTTGTAATCCAAGTACAATATCCTTTCCTTCGAGCTACGCATAGAGGCTCTGAGGCATACAGACATTGTTGGTAGGGTGCAGCAAGAAAAAAAGCTTGGTTTTCTTAGTTGAGCACTTATCCTGGAATTATAGCACAAGTACTTTGTGGTTTTATTGTAATTTAACATCTAGCCCAGCTAGTGACTGCTGTGAACAGAGCAGCTGACAACTAGGGAAAGTCCATGTGACAGCTTGGAAGGACAGCTGACAGGAGAGAATAGACCTCACTGGAGCTGTTATGGGTTAGCACCTCATTGCAGCAGTGGCGTAGATTGCAAACAGTCTCGCTGCACTCCTAAAAAGCTACGACATATAAAAGAACGATACCCCTAGAGTCTGCGAGAGCGGGGCGGAAGATGACTCACAGGTGGAGTACCCGGCTACAAACCACGGAACAGAAAAGACTGCGAGTAGGATTAGCACATCAATGAAGGACAGCGGCTCAGTGATAGGGGGAAAGAACCTTCAGGTCTATTCTTGTGGTTGGCAGAAAGTAACAGCAGCAAAGGGCCTCAGAATTAGTGTTGCCAACTGTCCTGTATTAGCCGGGACATCCCGTATATTGGGTTAAATTGGGTTATCCCATACGGGACTGCCCTTGTCCCATATTTGACTGCTACTAGCAGGTGCTCCTAAGGTTAAGTTCCGATAAACCCATCGTAAATCGAAAATATGCATTTAATACACCGAACTTACCATCACCAGAGTGTTCAGGGTTGGACCGCCAGGCACTTGTGGGTTTTCATTCTCTGGGTTAGTTTCCCCCCCCCCCCCCCGCCCCCCTCCCTCCCCAGGGACGTGTGGTCAGGGGAGGCAGAGCCTCACCTGTGATACTCCCAATGAAACTAGCTGTTAAGAAAAATAAAGAAAAATAATAATAAAATGAAATAAATATAAAGATTTTTCCACTGATCTGTGTTATAAATGTCATTTCTATATGAATCTAATCATTTTTTATAGTCAAAATCGCCAAATTTTCGCAGCTCCTCTGCAAATACAGGGAGAGATGAGAGGTGAGGCAGCGACCATCTGAGCCTCCCCTCGGATTGCGCAGCCCCTCAGAAACTGTATGGAGCGCGGGCAATAAGCGTGTGCCTGTTACTATCTCCAAGTATGTCACCAACGGTGATCAACACAGGGAAGGCCGGGCCACTGATACCAGCCAGTGCCACCCCAGCCATTGACCTCACCGCACGTCACTGCCTCTCCCTCTCTCTCTTCTTCAGTCCTCTGGAAGTGTTTTTAATTTCCACGTTTTAATTATGAAATCTCTTTGGCGTCTCTCAACCATCCACTCCACTCCCATTAGCACCACTGTTCGGTCGGACACTCACCAATTCCCTGAGCACCGACGCCCCTTAAATCACCCGAGTGCCAGTCCCCGCAGGAGGGAACACATCGTGAATTGTCACAGCAGGTAGCAGCTCTGAGATTTTATCAACCGGCTCATCAGATCTGTTGCCGTTCGATGTCCATCTCGCCTCCTGCAAGATTCCTCAAGTCTCTCCCTCATTGCTTCCTGCAACGGAAAGGCTAACACGTTTCTCTTATCTCCCTGCAAAATCTTGCAGACTCAATCGGCCTTACATCATGATAAATAGGAGAAAGTTTACAGGCTAGGGTTAAGGACCTGTCCCACCTGGGCATCATTTGCACGTCACACAGATGGCGTGCGAAGATTTTGTACCTCCCAAAATCCTGTGGCGCCGCGCGCGACCGCACATCACTTCCTACGTCACCACGCACCATGCGCACCACGCGCGCGTCGTGTGCTGTGACGCATAAATGTTGTCGCGTAAATTACGCCCAAGTGGGACAGGCTCTTAAGATACTAACAAACCAACACAGGCGAGCGAGTGCGTCTGCTCAACAGAGCAGGCGTAAATCTAAATATACCCCAGGAAAGCAATTTCAATTAAACAGTAAAGCACTACCCCTTAAATTATCAACGCCGCTCAATGCTGCCACGAGGCCAGGTTAGTGAATGTGTATCGCTTTTGCACCATCGTAAAGTCGAAATATCGTAAGTCGAAGCATCGTAAGTCGAGGAGCATCTGTACTCTGTAATCACCAGAGGGCATGCTTAGAGACAAATCCTAGATCTGATACAACAGCGTGCGTGCGTGCATGTAGCATGTGCTGTTGATGCCACGTACGAGTGATTCACCTGTCATCCTATCACAGGCCCCTTTATGCACATCAGTTGTACACTATAGCTAGCCAATTCCTGCCAATATACAAAGTTTCAGTAACGTCGTGGCAGCGTTGAGCCCGTGAGCGGTGACTCGATGAAGGCCTTCTGTACTTTATGCCGACAGGAATTTGTCCCTTATTTAGACCTTTTGTCCCTTATTTGGGAGTGAGGAAGTTGGCAACCCCACTCAGAATACATCCGGAAAAGAAGAAGTGCTCATTAGAGGGGGTGCAGGGAAATCGCATTGAGCAGTACTTCTTGAGGTCAGGCATGTCAGTGGAGTGAAGTCCAGCGGCGGGTAGAAATCCACAGTTGGCAGGATATCATTACCCCTGTTACTGATGAGGAGGGAACAAGCGCTGTGGTGGGGGGGGCGGGGGGGGGGGGGGATGTCCGTGATAGTGAGGTTAATCTGCCAATCACGGAGAATTAAATGGCCTCGGGCAAGTTAAAGGATGGAATAGGAAACTGTTAATATAGATTTGGTAAAGGTGCTGGAGAGTCTGAAAGACAGTGGAAAACAGGTTAGATGAGATGGGAGAGTTTATCAATATGGTGCGGACAGGTTTGGTGTTATTAAGAAAAAGGAGATGCAGGCTGTACAAATGGTTAGATCTCGATGAGCGAGAGAGAAAGCACGAGATTAGTGACGGAGTGGAGACAGTTGAGAAAGCAGTGGAGAAAGGCTACAGTTGATGAGAGAGAGGGAATTAATGTTTTGCAAGAAGAGTTAAGAAATCTGTTAGCAATATTAAGGAGGGCAGAACACCTGAAGAAGAAGAGAAAGAAGGAGTGAGTCAGGTCAGCATTTTATAGGGGTCCATTGAAATTTGTTAAAGGGCTGTTTAGTCAGGAAAAAAGGTGGAAAGCTCAAAGCTTCAAAGGAAGAGTTAGAAGAATATTTAAAAAAGGCATCTTAGGATCCAGAAAAGAAAAGGGGAATGGATTTCCCTCCAGATATATCACCCTTAGGAGATAGAGTATAAGTTTGATGTGTTGCCACCAAAGTGGAATGGAAACTATAATAAGGCGTGCAAAGGTTTCTTCGGCCTCAGAGCGAGCCTGATGTGCTTAGATTCTTGTGGAGGCTCTTGTGCATAGTTTGGGAGAAGCAGGTTGTACTAAGGGTTTGGCGTAGAGCAGGGGTAATGTTCATTCCCAAGTAGAAAGAGTCTTCAGAGTCAGTTTATACCTATATGTCTCCTAAATGTAGAAGGCAAGATTTTCTTTAGCATAGCGGCACAGAGGCTGGCAAGTTAGTTAGAAAGAAATGTTAATAGATACCACAGAACAGATAACAGGAATCCCAGGTTTCGCAGGTTGCTTACAACACAGTAGTGTAACACAGCACCAGATTCAGACAGCCAAGCTGCAGAGGAGAGATCTGCATGCAGTGATCTTGGACCTGGCAAATGCGTTTGGATCTGTGCCACATAGTCTTATTTGAAGTGTTTTAGATTTCTTTAGAGTTCCAAGATCAATAGTAAATTTAGTGAAAGCATATTTCCGAAGTGTTTTAGTGCAGCAGACTTTACGACAGCGTGGCAGAGATTAGAGATGGGCATTAGAGGAGGGTGTACTATTTCCCCGTTAGCGTTTACAATGGCGATGGAGCGAGTGATTAGAACATCATGGTGGGTTGTCGGTGGGGAGAGACGGCAGGACGGACTGCACCTCTCTCCAATCAGGGCCTATATGGATGATATTACCTTGGTGACCACAACAGTAGCTTATACAAGGTTGTTAGAGAAGTTAAATGATGATCTTAAATGGGCTAGATTGAAGATTAAGCCTAGTAAATCTGAGTATTTATTTGGCAAGAGGAAAGGTAGTAGAGAAAAGATTCTGTGTAGATTAAGAAGAAATCCCGTCTATAGTGGAGAAACCAGTTAAGAGTATGTTAGGTGGTATGACAAAACGTTGATGACACTGAACAGGTTCAGCAACTTAGAAAGGATAGAGAAGTCAGGGCTTCCAGGCAAGTTGAAGTTGTGGTGTTTGCAGTTTGGGCTATTCCCTAGGTTGATGTGGCCATTGGCAGTATATGAGGTGCCAATTTCTATGGGGGAAAGGTTAGAGAGATTGGTTAGTTCATATATTAGGAAATGGTTAGGAGTTCCACGGTGTCTTAGTAATGTGGCTTTATATGGGAAAGGTATTCTCCATTTACCATTGTCCAGCCTATCAGAGGAGTTTAAGTGTGCTAAGGTGAGGTTAGAGTTGCAATTATCAGGGAGTAAGGATACCTTAGTTAGTAATCTGGTGCCAAGTGTAACTAGAGGGAGGAAGTGGAACTCAAAGCAGGCAGTCAAAGAAGCACAAGCAGCTCTGAGGCATACGCGCATTGTTGGTAGGGTGCAGCAAGGGGAAGGAGGCTTT
Organism: Raja brachyura; assembly: GCA_963514005.1. The sequence continues at coordinate 35,128,155 of OY740784.1, read as the reverse complement.
GAGCTCAGCACAAGGAATGCAGTGTGGAGTAAGGCAGGTCCTACAGAGAGGAGGAAATTGGTTGTAGAGCAGGTACGTTGTCAGGAGGAAGCAGTGAGATGTGTAAGGGCACTAGCTCAGGTTAAGCAGGGACAGTGGATGAACTGGGAAAGTGTAGAAAAGGGGAGGGGGGAGGGAGGAGAGGGAGGGGAAGGTAGGGGGAGGGGGGAGAGGGAGAGGGGAGGGGGTGGGGGTGAGGGGAGTGGGCGAGGGGGAGGGGGTTGTTCTGGGATGCCAGAGAATGTTGAGTCTTTCTGAGGTGTTGTGGGCCTAACTCAATGAAACACCAATGAAGGGAGGTGCCCATTTGATAACCCCAATGATATACTCACATCTACAGGATTAGTTTTTTTTTAAAAAGAATTAATATGTAGGTAGCTGGGTTTTTTTTTGCATATGGAGTAATTTTTTGTAAGTTGGTGTATTTAGTTTGATAATACTTTGGTTTTGGGCTTGGTTTTCTTAGTTGAGTGCTTATCCTGGAGTTATAGCACAAGTGCTTTGTGTTTTAATTGTAATTGATGCCGCACCAACAGAGCCTCAGATCTTGCTTCTGCTCGTCAGAGGGTTGTAAAGTCTCGTGGACGAGCATAGAGATGTAAAGCCTTACATAGAGTCCATTCAGCCCAACTCATCGATTCTGACCAAGATGCCTCATCGAAACATCGAAAATAGGTGCAGCAGTAGGCCATTCGGCCCTTCGAGCCTGCACCGCCATTCAATGTGATCATGACTGATCATCCAACTCAGTATCCCTTACCTGCCTTCTCTCCATACCCCCTGATCCCTTTAGCCACAAGGACCACATCTAACTCCCTCTTAAATATAGCCAATGAACTGACCTCAACTACCTTCTGTGGCAGAGAATTCCAGAGGTTCACCACTCTCTGTGTGAAGAATGTTTGTCTCATCTCGGTCCTAAAAGATTTCCCCATTATTCTTAAACTGTGACCCCTTGTCCTGGACTTCCCCAATATCGGGAACAATCTTCCTGCATCTAGCTTGTCCTACCCCTTATGAATTTTGTAAGTTTCTATAAGATCCCCCCTCAATCTTCTAAATTCTAGCGAGTACAAGCCGAGTCTATCCCGCCTTTCTTCATATGAACGTCCTGACATCCCAGGAATCAGTCTGGTGAACCTTCTCTGTACTCCCTCTTTGGCAAGAATGTCATTCCTCAGATTTGGAGACCAAAACTGTATGCAATACTCCCGGTGTGGTCTCACCAAGACCCTATACAACTGCAGTAGAACCTCCCTGCTCCTATACTCAAAAAGGGAGCAAATCTAAAAGTACTGCCGTTTGAGGTGCACAATCTTCAGGGGGGGGGGGGGGAATTGTTGATATGGATCGGAGCACTGGTTCACGATGCCAGTCGATTTGCTTGGTGATTATACACTTGGAAGGGAGCAAATTTAAAAGTACTGCCGTTTGAGGTGCACCGTTTGCTGGTGGAATTGTCGATGTGAATCGGTGTACTGGTTCACTAAGGAAGCAAATCTAAAAGTACTGCTGTTTGAGGTGCACAATCTGCGGGGGGGATTGTTGATATGAATTGGTGCACTGGTTCACGATTCCCGTCGATTTGCTTGATGATTATACACTCGGAAGGGAACAAATTTAAATGCCTCTATGCCTAGTCCCATTTCCCCGCCTTTGACCCATATCCTTCTAAACCTTTCCAATCCATGTACCAGGCACGTGCCGTGAGTAATTACTCAGGGTAGGCACTCAGTCCGCTTAAAAAAAAAATGTAAACCGCGCATGCGCAGATTGTTCGCCCCGTTAAATAAATAAATAAATAAAAAACAGTGACATTTCAATTTGCCCAAGGCTTCCTAGTCCAATTGTGGGGATAGTTCCTTTCACAGCGTGTGGAGATTCTGTGACAGGGGTAAAGTTGTGGGGAGGGCACGGTCGTTGAGAAGGAGGGTGTCGGGGATACTGCCAGCGCTGGAAAGAACACAGAGAACATTTACGAGGAAGGTGCCAGGACTAGAGGTTCTGAGCGATATATAGAGGTTGTAGGCTGGACATGTGAGGAACAATGGTGAAAATCGCAAGAAAGTACTTATCAAAACGTACTGGAATCTTCACTCCCTCACCGCTGCCGCAGCTCTCCGGGTGCGAAGCCACGGACTGTAGCTGGGGATAGAAGCAGCTCGGGGAGCGTCCACCGGGATCCCGACAGCTGAACTGGCCGCCACTTCTGCCGGCCCGCTCACCTTTGGCAGTGCTCTCCGTCTGAACACCTGTCACCTGCCGTTCGCCGACTTCACTCATGTCAGCGACTTACTGCAAATCCTTAAATTCCCACAGCCGAGTAACCTCAATCGCGCTGTCGGAATTTAAGGACATGAGTGAGGCCAGCGAGCGGCAGGAGAGAGGTTTTTAGATGGAGAGCTGCCAGAGGTGGGCGGGTGGTTCTGGAGCTAAGGTGGCGGCTGGTTCCGCTGTCCGGCCCGGCGGCCGCTCAAGCTACTTCTCTCTCTCTCTCCCCCCCCCGGCCTCAGAGCAGTGTCATTGCATGCCCTCTTGCAAGGAACGTCGCAAGTGGATGCCCCCGGCCCCTCATTCATAACATTTGTGCCCTCCCCGCAACGTTACCCCGGGCCAGACTCCCCAAACGCTGTGAAAGGACCTCTCTCCCCACTCCGACTCCCACACCCCCCCACACCCCGGCAGATACGGTATTAAAAAAAATAAATCACAAAATGTACTTACCATATCATTGGGACATGACAAACCATGGTTGAAAACCCCGCCAATAAACTTGCGCTGCGCATGCGCAGTAGACTGATGCGCATGCGCAGTATGATGCTGCGCATGCGCAATGCTACAAAGGCAGGATTTCTGCTGCCTTCAGCCCCGATTAAAATTGACGGCTTCAGGCAGCGCTCACGGCACGGGGGCTGCACAGAGCTTCCCGTGTCAAAAGCGCTGCGGGTGAAAGGCACAGGGAATTATGCCTACCTAAGAGATCAGTCTCTTACATAGGCATAATTCTCCATGCCTTTACTATTTATATTTAATAATTCCCATTTCATAATTTTAGTCAGGGTAGGCAGTGCCTACCTTGCCTACCCTGACGGCACGTGCCTGCCATGTACCTATCTGAAACATTTATATGTCATTATAGCATCTGCCTCAAGTACCTCCTTAGTTTAGTTTAGTTTAAAGATACAGTGTGGAAACAGGCCCTTTGACCCACCGAGTCCACGCCGACCAGCGATCACCCTGTACACTAGCATTATCCTATACACGAGGGACAATTTACAATTTTACTGAAGCTAAGTAACCTAGAATCCTGCATGTCATTGGAGCGTGCACCTGTAGAAGTTCAAGAGAACACTGGCGAGGCACAGTGATGCAGCTGTAGAGTTGCTGCCTCAGCGCCAGAGACCCGGATTCAATCCTGACTGCGGGTGCTGTCTGTACAGAGCTTGTACGTTCTTCCTGTGACCACAAGGGTTTTCTCGGGGTACTCCGGTTGCCTACCAAATTTTACAAAAGTGAGAAAACATAGAACTAGTGTCCTGGTGATTGATGGACTCGGTGGGCCGAAAGGCCTGTTTTCATGCTGTATCTCTAATACTTAAAAGAATTTTTGTGTGGACTCCAAGTGTGGACTCCATGCAGGTAGCACTGGAGATCAGGATTGAACCTGTGTCTCTGGCGCTACGAGGCAGCGACTCTACCTTCTGTACTGCCGTGCCAGTGTGCAGTGGACTCTTAATTAGCTCCTCAGCTCAGGGGCCATTGGGTTTGAGCTGTAATTGCCAGGAATGCCTGCTTCCTGTGAACAAATAAATCTGAAAGGGTTTTCATGGAATTAATCAGGATAATCTATTTCCAGTGGGACATGGGTTATTGTGATCCAACAGCTAACTATACAAAAGCCTCTCAATTAATGTACAAAATATACAAGTTTGCTTTTGGCATCGGTTTGGAAATATCCTTTGAGTAAACGGCGGTTGAAATGTTTTCCCCTTCATGGCGAGATTGCCTTTCTGTGATAAGGACACAGAAGTGCGATTGTAAATGGCATTTGTGCGCTGACAACAGATAGTGTTGAGTGAATAGCATTATTTATTCAAGTCACTCAGTCATAAACGGCTTCTATTGTACGGCGGGTGAATAAAAGTCATAAAGGCAGCACGATTGATTAAATCAGGAACAACTAGGCCATAAGAGCTTGGCAGAACTCCAGTCAGTGAGAACACTCCCTGTAGACCTATTGCTCAATGCACAGCACACTGGCATTGCATTCTCAATTTTCACAGTCATACTGCACAAAAACATGCCCAACCCATCTCTGCTGAGCAAATACCCCCATCTAAGCTAGGCCCATCTTCCTGCATTTGACCCCTAGCCCTCTGAACCTTTCCTATCCATGTACGTGTCTGAATGACTTTAAAACAAAAATATTTTTTTATTTATTAGTGTACAAAAGTAGAAGCAATGGCATATGACATAATACAATTATTGTACAGCTTCAATTTTAATTTTTAGCTAAAGTTGAGAGAAAAGGAGAGAGCAAAAGAAAGAGAAAGAGAAAATGGCTGTGCAAGAACAGAACACCTAGACTAGCAAATTGGTGTAGCCAAAGAGTGTGTAAGTAAAAGAAATAAGAAAGTCATAGATAAATAAAAAGACAAAAACAGAAAGAAAAACAAAAGGTGATGATATACGTGCTTCATATCCCTCCCCACCCATCACCCAGCCCGTAATTAGATTTAATTCCAAAATTGTGTTGCACCATACTATCCTTGTAATGAATCAATGAATGGTGTCCATGTCTTCGAAAAATGCTCTGGTTTTTCTGCTAAGACAAGTCTCATATTTTCAAGATGTAGCCTCTCCAAATGACTTTTTAATTGTATCTGCATCAACTACTTCCTCTGTCCACTCGTTCCATATACCCACCGCCCTCTGTGTGCAAAAGGTTGCCCTTCGGGCTCCTATTACTTCATATTTCTCTCAACTTAATCCTATGTCCTCTATATTTTGATTCCCCTACGCTGGGTAAAATACTCTGTGAATTCACTCTGCCCATTCCCCTCATCACCCCTCAGCCTTGTGTGCTCCAGGGAATAGAATCCTAGCCTGCCCAACCTTTTCCCATAGCTCAGGACTCGAATTCTGCAAATATTCTCTGACTTCTTCTTTGCACTCTTTCCAACTGAATGGCACCTTTCCTACATCAAAGTGACCACAGCTGAACACAGTGCCCAAGTGCAGTCTCCCTGTGTTGGGAGTGGTTGAGATAGTTGAATAATCCGTGGTTGATGGTCGGTGTGGGCTGAAGGGCCTGTTTCCGTGCTATATTGCTAAACTGAAATTCATGTTTAAAAATCATTTGGACAGATTCAAGGACGGAAAAGGTTAGGGAGATATTAGAGGACGTTCTTTTAGGAAGATAAGGAGAAATTTATTTAGGTAGAGGGTGGTGAAATTGTGGAATTCTTTGCCACAGAAGGCTATGGAGGACAAGTCAGTGAATATTTTTAAGGCAGAGATAGATAGATTCTTCATTAGTACAGGTGTCACAGGTTACAGAGAGAAGGCAGGAGAATGGGGTTAGGAGGGAGAGATAGATAAGGCATGATTGAAAGACAGTGTAGACTTGATGCGCCAAATGGCCTAATTCTACTATTCCTTATGAGCTTATGACCTTATATGGGGTAAATAGGAGTAGTTCAGATAGACGCCCTGGATGAATTGGGCTGAAGGGCCTATTTACATGCTTGAAAGTTTTTTTTTTAACATGGGTGGCACAGTGGCTCAGCGTGGAGTTGCTTGCAGCGCTAGAGATCCGGCTTCGATCCCGACTACGGTTGCTATCTGTACAGAGTTTGCCAATTCTGCGTGAGTTTTCTAGAGATCTTCGGTTTCCCCCCCACACTCCAAAAACGTACAGGTTTGTACGTTAATTGGGTTGGTATAAGTGTAAATTGTCCCTGGTGTGTGTCAGATAGAGATACAGCACGGAAACAGGTCCTTCTGCCTACTGAATCCGTGCCGACCAGCGATCACCCCGTATGCTAGCACTATCCCACGCACTAGGGGCAATTTTACAATTTATGAAGCCAAGTAACCTACACGCGTGTCTCTGGGATATGGGAGGAAACGGGAACACCTGGAGAAAACCCACACGGACACAGGGAAAACAGGCTATCTCTGTACAGACAGCACATGTAGTCAGGGTTGAACCCGGCTCTCTGGTGTTGTAAGGCAGCAACTCTACCGCTGCGCCACAGTGCCGTCCCCTTATTTTAACTTTAAGATTAGTTTAAATCGGCATCATATTCAGTACATGTACTGTAACATTCTATGTCCAATGTCCAAGCGTGCCAAACGCCTTTATGACCACTCTGTCCAAGTGACATGGGACTGTGAACCCCCCAAGTAACAGGGTGGCACGGCTGCGCAGCAGTAGATTTGCTGCCTCACAGCGCCAGAGACCCGAGTTCAATCCTGACGACGTGTGTTGTCTGAATGGAGTTTGTACGTTCTCCCCGTGACCTGCATGGATATTCTCCGGGTGCTACGGTTTCTTCCCATACTCCAGAAACGTACAGGTTTGTAGGTTGATTGGCTTCTGTAAATTGTCCCTAGCGTGTAGGATAGAACTAGTGTGAACAGGTGATCGCTAGTCGGCAGGGACTAGGTGTGCTGAGGGGCCTGTTTCCATGCTGTATCTCTAAACTAAACTAAACTGAACTAATCTAAACTAAACTAAATCCTGACGGTATAATGTTATTTTCATAAACTGCTCCGTTTTTATTTTTGCAATTTTCCACAGCTCCTGTGTTGCATCCAAGTATGAAACGCCCATCTCCACAATGAGGGTGGAGGAGGGAGTCCTTTCAACAGCCAGCGAACCCCTTCAACACAACCCTGATACTGATCTGCAGATCTCCCAGCACCCTCCAACCATGGTGGAACCTGGAGACATCATTTTACTGAAAGCACCACAGGTAATCAACTCATGGTCTTGTTTGCAGTTTCTTTTATTATATTGTCATGTGTACCGAGGACAGGGAATAAAGTCCTAGCTTTTTTGTTGCGTGCGGACCAGTCAACAGAAAGACTATGCATGATTACAATAAAGCCGTCCACAGTGTGAATATACAGGATAAAGGGTATAACGTTTAGTGCAAGATGAAGCCTGATTAAAGATAGTCCGAGGGTCTCCAATGAGGTAGATGGTAGCTCAGGACTGCTCTCTAGTTGGTGATAGATGGTTCAATGATCTGATAAAAACTGGGAAGAAACTGTCCCTGGATCTGGAGGTGTGCATTTTCACAACTGCTCCTCTTGCCTGGTGGGAGAGGGGAGAAGAGGGAGTGACCAGAGTGAAACTGGTCCTTGATTATGCTGGTGGTCTTGTCATGGCAGCGTGAGGTGTAAATGGAGTCACTGGAAGAAAGGTGGTTGATTTGTGTGATGGTCTGGGCTGTGTCAACAATTCTCTGCAATTCCCTGCATGTTTTATGTATTCACACGGTGTGTCTGCCCTTTGTCTTCCAATCCAAGGTTGGTGGGACCAGGAATATGTGCAGTTCTGGTCGCCCAGCTACAGGAAGGATGTCATTGTTGCACAAGACATTCACTGGGAAGTTACTTGGACTTGCAGGCTTGAGTTATTGGGAGTGGTTGGATAGGCTGGAACTTGGATCATAGGAGGCTCAGGGGTGAGCTTATTAAAACATAGAACATAGAAGAGTACAGCACAAGAACTGGCCCCTCGGCCCACAATGTCTGTGCTGAACATGATGCTAAAACCAATTCTTATCTGCCTGCACATAATCCATATCCCACCATTCCCTAAATATCCATGTACCTATCCAAAAATCTCTGAAGCATCACTAGCACATCTGCCTCCACCACCACCACTGTCAGCATGCTCCAGGCATCCAGCACCCTCTGTGTAACAGAACGTGCCCTGCACATCTCTTTTAAACTTTGATCCTTTCACCTTTCAAGTTGTGCCCTCTAGTCTTTAACATTTCCACCCTGGGGAAAAAGGTTCTGACTGTCTACCCTATCTATGTCTCTCACAATTTTATATATTTCTGGCAGATCTCTCCTCAACCTCCTATGTTCCAGAGAAAACAATCCATTACTTAATACAAGAACATAACATGTTGTAGCAAGGACGAGGCCATTCAGCCCATCGTCCCAGCTCTGCCTTAACATTCAATCATTTTTTGCAAACCAGAATCTGCAGTTCCTTGTATCTCATTAAATCGAGGCTCATTCTTTACCTCAGCACTATTTCCCTGCATGAACATTACATCTCTTGATATCTTTAACATTTAATAATCTATCGATCTTTTTTACCCTCAGGTCCTCATTAAATCTTTCCCCTCTGACTTTCAACCTATGGTTCTCGATTCCCTTGCTCTGGTTAAAGCCTCGAGGGTGCATTCACGCTATCTCATGATTTTGTACACCTCTATAAGATCACCCCTCAGCATCCTGCACTCCAAGGAATGAAGTCCTACACTGCTCAAACTCTCCTTATAGCTCAGGCCCCTCAAGTCCTGGCAACATCCTCAGAAATCTTCTCTGCACCCTTTCCAGTGTAATGGCATGTTTTCCCATTGCAGAGTGACCAAAAGTGAACACAACACACTAAGTGCGGCCTCACCAACGTCTTAATTTTCATAGTCATACAGTGTGGAAACTGGCCCTTCGGCCCATCTTGCCCACACCTACCAACAAGTTCCATCTATACTTGTCTCACCTGCCTGCGCTTGCCCCATAATCCTCTACACCTGTGTAATTGCTTCTTAAACGTTCCGATAGTCCCTGCCTCAACTACCTCCTCCAGCAGCTCATTCACCACACCCACCACCCTTTGCTTGAAAAAGTTACCCCTCAGATCCTTATAAACTCTGTCCTCCTTCACCTTAAATCTAGTCCCACTGGTTCCCGATTCCGCTGCTCTGCATAAAAGACTCTGTGCATTTACCCAATCTATCTCTCTCATGATTTTATACACCTCACCCCTCAGCCTCCTGTGCTCCAACGAATAAAGTCCTCGCCTACTCAATCTCTCGGGTCTTGGCATCATCCACGTAAATCTTCTCTGCACTTTCTCCAGCTCAGTTTTCCTATAGCAGGCTGACGAAAACTGAATGCAGTACTCCAAGATAGACACAAAATGCTATCTCAGTGGGACAGGCAGCATCTCTAGAGAAAAGGAATAAGTGGCGTTCTGGGTCGAGACCCTTCATCAGACTACTCCAAGTGTGGTGGCCTCACCAACGTCTTGATTTTCATATATGTGGGAAATAAAATTATTGTATAAAACGTTGTTTTTTTTCTTTTTCTCACAGAATCGGGTCACCTTTAACACCAGTGTGCCAGATACAGGCAGATATGTGGTGCTTGTGCATTTTTACCAGCCTTTGACCCCCTCATTCCCAGTGGAGGTGCTGGTGGATGGAGCAGGCTCCTACAAAGGTGAGTTAGCCATCCACAGCTACGCTGCTGTGCAAACCTCTCGGCAGTGTTTCTCAGGAAGGAGAGGTCAGCCAGGATGACACGGTGGTAGAGTTGCTGCCTTACAGCGCCAGAGAGCCGGGTTCGATCCTGACTACGGGTGCCGCCTGTGCGGAGTTTGAACTTTCCGTGATCGCGTGGGTCTTGTCCGGGCGATCCGGTTTCCTCCCACGGAGCTTGAGCTCAGAGTTTGAGTTTAGTTTATTGTCACTTGTGCTAAGGTGCAGTGAAAAGCTTTTGTTGCGTGCCAACCAGCCAGCAATACATGATTACAATCGAGCCATCAACGGTGATCAGGTACACAATAAAGGGAATAACGTGAATAGCACAGTTAAAGGAAGAAATGTTGCTGTCAGAGTAGAGATTTAAGAATGGAACAATTTAATGCGTGATTGCAGATCAACTTCTGTGACTAGCACAAAGAGCCGCCTGGGTTGGGTGCAATCTTAGATCAACACTCCAAAAATGCGTGGGTTTATAGGTTAATTGGCTTCTGTAAAATTGTAAATTGTCCCTAGTATGTAGGATAGTGCTAATGTACGGTGTGATCGCTGATTGGCGTGAACTCGGTGGGCCGAAGGACCTGTTTCCATGCTATACCCCTAAAAGACTAAATCTGCTGGTGAGGGTACTATGGACGGCTTGATTGCATTTATGTATAGCCTTTTTCATTGAATGCTCTCTGCAATTTCTTGCGGTCTTGGGCAGAGCTGCTTCAAAACAAAGCTGTGATGCAACCCAATAGGATGCATCTGTAGTAGTTAATAAGTGTCATGGGAGACAATGATTGTAGTCTCTAAGTGTCAAAGGTGAAGCAGAGATCAGATGGAGGTGTTCCAGGATTTATCAGGACAGCGTAGATTGCGTATCTTGGTCAGCATGGAGTAGTTGGGCTGAAGGGCCCGTTTCCATGCTAAATCACTATGACTGGATTTAGTTTTGGTTGACAACAAATTGCTGGATGAATATTACGTAGACACAAGGAACTGCAGATGCTGGAACCTGGAGGAAAACACAAAGTGCTGGAGGATCTCAGCGGGTCAGTCAGCATCCATGAAGGCATATGGTCAGACAACATTTTGGGACGGGATCCTTCTTTGGACTGATGGAGAATTCAGTGTTAACACGGTATGTTTACTTGGTTCCTAGGATCCTTCAACGCTGCCTTCTGCCCTCACGGGTTTGGATGCCGCAGCCCGATTACTTCGGGACAGAGAACAGAGTTGGACTTAAAGAGTCAGGATGTGTCTCTGACCCTCACTGTTCCAAAAGACAAAGCACTTTGGGTGGTAAGTTCAACAAAAATCAGTGCTGGAGGAACTCAGTGGGTCAGGTAGCATCTGTGGAGGAAATGGACAGATGATGTTACGGGTTGGGACCCTTCTTCAGACTGATGGAGTTGGTGGGGGGGGGGGGGGGTGGGGGGGGAGGTTGGGGAAGATGGAAACGAGAAATGGGGGCAGGACAAAGCCTGGCAAATGATAGGTGGATAGGCATGAAGTGCTGGAGCAACTCAGCGGGTCAGGCAGCATCTCTGGAGAGAAAGGATGGATGACTTTTCGGGTCAGGACCCTTCTTCAGACCCTTCAGATTTGAAAAAGGGTCACGACCCTAAACGTCACCTATCCTTTTTCTCCAGAAATGCTGCCTGACCCTCTGTTATTCCAGCAATGTGTGTATATTTTCAGCATAAATCAGCAACTGCAGTTCCTATCTACACAAGTGATAGGTGGATGCAGGTGAGGGGGTGGGGGTTATTGGGTGGAGCATGTGACGAAGGCTAGAGGTGAAAGGAAGACAAAAAGGTGTCAGATAAGGAGAGAAGATAAATATAAAGTCTCTATCCCCCTAACTCCTAACGTGAGATCTTAGCAATTATAGCAGAACTACATGTATTGGGAGACTAGGGAAAATGAAGAGAGGGTGTAGAAAAAAACATTTGGCAATAAGTTTAAAGAAACTTTGATGGAATTTAATGCAGAGAAATGTGAAGTGTTGTATTTTTGGAATTCTAACATAGGCAGGACCTATCCAGTAAATGGTAGGACTATGGGGAGTGTTGTAGAGCAGAGGGATCAAGGATCGCGGGTACATGGTTCCTGGAAAGTGACGTCACTGGTAGATAGGTTGATCAAAAAGGCTTTCGGCACTGTGACCTTTATCAGTCAGAGCATTGAGTATAGAAGTTGGGGATTCATGTTGCACTTGTATAAGACATTGGTGAGGCCCCAATTAGAGTACTGTGTTCAGTTTTGGGCACCATGTTATAGGAAAGATGTTGTCAAGCTGGAAAGAATGCAGGAAAGTCTTACGAGGATGTTGCCAGGACTTGAGGGCCTGAACTATAGGGAGCAGTTGAGCAGGCTAGTATTCTATTCCTTGGAGCACAGGAAGATAAGAGATGAGCGTAAAGAAATGTACAAAATTATGAGAGGAATAGATATGCAGTACACACACGCAGTCTCTTTCCCTGAGTAGGCAATCAATAACTAGAGGGTTTTGACCCGAAATGACGCCCATTTCCTTCGCTCCATAGATGCTGCCTCATCCGCTGATTTTCTCCAGCATTTTTGTCTACCAATAACTAGGGGACTTGGGTTTAAGGTGCGGAGGGGGGGGGGGGGGGGGGTTTAATAGGAACCTGAGGGGTAACTTTTTTGCACAAATGGTGGTGGATGTATGGAACAAGCGGCTGGAAGAGAAAGTTGAAGCAGGTACTATCGCAATGTTTAAGAATAGGTTATGTTTTGGGTCAAGACCCGGAAACCAGCATCTGTAGTTCCTTCTTGCACATTTTCACAGGTACATGGATAGGATAGGTTTAGAGGGATATGGGCCAAACGCAGGTAGGTGGGACCAGTGTAGATGGGGCATGTTGGTAAGTGCGAGCAAGTTGGGCCGAAGGGCCTGCTTCCACACTGTATGACTCTGTGACCCTACAAGCCGAGGGTATCAGGGAAGAAGGGGTAGTCTGTCCGTGAAGTTCCAGCTGTCTGAGAGGCTGAATTGTCTGCTGTTACCCCCGCTGGGACTGACTCACAGGCAAAGCACTCATTGTTTCAACCTGCTTTGCTTTTACAGGAATGCATCTTAATTGTTCCTTCAGAGAGTTACAGTCCTGACTTACAACATGAGAAGCCTCTGGATAAGTCATTTGACTTCATTACTGCCTGTGGAGGGAAGAGCTTTCACATTGAGTGAGTATAACTGACATGCCGAGTGCATAGAACAGAACAGTACAGCAGAGGTCCAGGCCCTTCTGCCCACAATGTTAAACTAATCTCTGCTTGCATGTGATCCATATCCCTCCATTCCCTGCACGTTCAGGTATCTATCTGAAAGATGCTTAGACACTACCATCATAGCAGGAACATTGTGGGCCGAAGGGCCTGTTCCTGTGCTGTACTGTTTTACGTACAATATAAAATTCTGATGCATTAATAATATTTATAGCTAGGATTTTTACAATTCTTGAGGAGGGTGGGGATTGTGGGAAAACAGTAGTCAATGTAAAGGGAAAAATATATAGTTTAGTCTAGAGATACAGCGTGGAAACAGGCCCTTCGGCCCACTGAGCCCAACGACCAACGATCACCCGTACACCAGCACTATCCAACACACTGGGGCAATTTACATCAGCCAATTAACGTACAAACCTGCACGTCTTTCGGATGTGGGAGGAAACCGGAACACCCCGGAGGAATCCCACGCGGTCACAGGGAGAACGTGCAAACTCCGTACAGAGAACGTACAGATATTTCCATACACTTGACATCTGTACAGATGAGAGAGGTGGGAAAGGCAGCGCAGTGGTGCATCGGGTAGAACTGCTGCCTCACATTGCCAGCGGCCCGGCTTTGATCCTGACCTTGGCTGCTGTATGTGTTTGGAGTTCACACATTCTCCCTGTGACCGCATGAGTTTTCTCCGGGTGCTCCGGTTTCCTCCAACATCCCAAAGACGTGAGGGTTTGTTGCTTAATTGGCTCCTGTAAATTACTTCCAGTGTGCAGGGAGTGGATGAGCAAGTGGGAAAAAATAGAGCGAGTGTGAACGGGTGTGAATGGTCGGCACTGACCCATTGGGCCGAAGGGCCTGTTCCCATGCTGTGTCTCTAAACTAAACTAAACTCAATTTGCACAGGGAGGGTGGGAATGTGGAGGTCTCTCATGGAGGGACTAAGTGACCCGCCTCAATACTGTTGACTCCATGGAACTCTGCCCCTCTAGTCCTGCTACCTCGCCCAAGTTCTGCCTGGACTCTGCCAAGTCGTTGGTGGCCTTCTATAACGAGGGCGCGCTGCCCTGCGGGTGCAACAGCGACGGTGCCACCAGCCCTGACTGCAGCCCGATCGGAGGGCAGTGTCCCTGCCGGCCGAACGTCATCGGACGTCAGTGCGATCGATGTGCGACCGGACACTACCGGTTCCCCAGCTGCCGCCGTAAGTCTCCCAGTGTAACAGTGTCGCTTGCCGCGGAGAGTGCGTGACATGCTCGGGCACAATAAAGTGATCAGTTCAATTCCGAATAAAAGTGCCAAACAAACCTGCTGACGATGGGGATGGAGTCATAGAGACATGGGGCCTTGGAGGAGGGATGGAAGATGGTGGACAGGCCACACAATCACACAGCTCGGAAACAAGCATGGAAAAGATTCAGGGATAGTTTAACGCCATTAATGCAATAACAACAAATAAATGTGCAATGATCAATAATACATTCAATTATCAGATGTGTGTAAAAGCACACCTCCAGAACAGGGACAGTTTCTTCCCAGCTGTTATCAGGCAGCTGAACCGTCCAAGCACCAACTTGCGAGCGATCTGGAACTACCATCTACCTTTACACATTTGGAGTTTAGCTATACAGCACAGAAACAGGCCCTTTGGCCACCAAGTCCACGCTGACCAGCGATCACCCCGTACACTAGCACTTTCCTACACACTGAGGACCTTTTACAATTTTTTAACAAAGTCAATTAACCTGCAAACCGGTACGTCTTTGAAGTGTGGGCGGAAACCGGAGCACCCGGAGAAAATGCACGGAGAGAACATACAAACACCATACAGACAGCACCCATAGTCAGGATCGAACCCAGGTCTCTGGCGCTATAAGTCAGCAACTCTACCGCTGCGCCACTGTACCTCATTGGAGATCCTCAGACTATCTTTAATCAGACTTCACTGGAATTTTATTTTGCACTAATCATTATTCCCTTTATCCTGAAGCTGTACACTGTGGACGGCTTTATTGTAATCATGTATAGTTTTTCTTGCTGACTGGGTTGCATTAAAAAAAAAAGCTTTTGACTGTACCTCGGTACGCTTGACAATAAAATAAACTAAACTAACCTAGACTTTTCAGCCTAACTTGCCCATGCCGACCAAGATTCCCCATTTACACATATTTCCTTCACCTCCCCCCTCGATTCTACCACTCACCTGCATACCAGGGGCAATTTACAGTGGCCAATTAAATCACCAATCCGCTCATTTTGGGGATGCAGGAGGAAACCAGAGCAGCTGGAAGAAACCCTGCTCTAAGAACAACGCCATTAAGCTGGAAAGAGTGCAGAGAAGATTTACAAAGATGTTGCCAGCACTCGAGGTCTCTCCTGGGGAGAGATTGGGCAGGCTAGGACTTTATTCCTTGGAACGCAGGACGCTGAGGAATGATCATATTGAGGTGTATAAAATAAAGAGGGGAATATATGGGGTGAATGCAAAGTATTTTTGGCCAGGGTAGGAGAATCAAGAACCAGGGGGAATAGGTTTAAGGTGAGGGGGGGAAAGATTTAATAGGAACCCGAGGTGCAACATTTTCGTACAAAATGTGGTGGGTATGTGGAAGAAGCTGCCAGAGGAGATAGCTGAGATGGGCACAATAACATTGAAAAGACACTTGGACAGGTACATGGATAGGAAAGCTTGTGGGATATGGGCCAAACGAAGGTAAATGGAACTAATGTGGATAGGGCATGTTGGTTGGTCTGGAGGAGGGGGCCTGAAGGGCCTGTTTCCATGATAGTGTCTCGATGACTCCAGGCGGCATGGACGACTTGGGCCAAAGAGCCTGTGTGCTGTATGATTCAATACCACACTGAAACACTTGCAAACACAGTAAGAACATGTAAACTCCGCACAGACAGCACGAGTGGTCAGGATTGAACTCTGGTCACCAGAGCTGGAAACAGTGGCCCTATCCACTACATCAGTGACATTTTATTTTTTGCATACAGTTCAGTAATGTATTGCCATAACTAAGCACAATCCTGAATTAGTACAAAGAGCATAGACATAGTCCACAGAGACTGCACGCAAGAGTCGCCTGGTTTTGTCGCCATTTCCAAAGCCCTGTCATCCCTATTCCTGATCTCTTCAGAGCCTCCCATGTGCATGGTCTTCTTCAGGGGAAGAAAGAGTCCCAGAGTTATACAGCGTCGAAATAGGCTCTACTTGCCCGCACCGACCAACATGTCCCATCTACAATAGTCCCACCTGCCTGTGTTTGGCCCATATCCCTCTAAACCTGTCCTCTCCACATACCTGTCCAATTGTGTAAGAAGGATCTCTAGATGCTGGTTTACGGGTCTCACCCGAAACATTGCCTATTCCTTTTCTTCAGGGATGCCGCCTGACCCGCCAAGTATACTCCAGTATTTTGTGTCTATCTGCCCACCTAATTGTTTCATAAACGTTGCAAAAGTCCCTGACTCAACTACCTCCTCTGGCAGCTCATTCCATACATCCACCACCCTCTGTGTGAAAAAGTTTCCCTTCAGGTTCCTATTAAATCTTTCCCCCCCACACCTTAAACCTATGTCCTCTGGTTCTCGATTCCCCTACTCTGGGCAAGAGATTCTCGGAAGATAATCGCAGTGTGCTCGCGGTGAGACAGCCAATGACCGCCGTGGGCATTTTGGCTCAGCTAGTCAAGCCCCGGTCACTACTCAACAAGGTGAAGATTAGCAAAGTCTGATTTGGTCTTCTCGTTGTTTTATAGTCAAGTGCCTTGCATTTGTATCTCGTCCTCAGGTTGTAACTGCGGCAAGCGGCTGTGCGACGAGAGGACGGGCCGCTGCATCTGCCCGCCGCAGACGGTGAAGCCCAAGTGCGAAGCTTGCGAGAAGCAGACCTTCAGATATCATCCTCTGGTCGGCTGTGAACAGTGCAACTGCACGCGAGAGGGCATCGTCAAACCCACCAACCTTGACTGCCACCGGAAGACTGGGCAGTGCCGGTAAGCACTCTATTTTAGTTTAGAGATACAGCGTGGAAGCAGGCCCATCGGCCCACATAGTCCGCGCCGACCATCGATCACCCCGTACACTAGCACTATCCTACACTCTAGGGACAATTTACAATTTTTACCAAAGCCAATTAACCTACAAACTTGTACGTGTTTCGAGTGTGGGAGGAAACCGGAGAACCCGGGGAAAGTCCACGCGGTCACGGGGAGAACGTACAAGCTCCGTAGAGACAGCACCCGTAGTCAGGATCGAACCCAGGTCTCAGGCGCTGCAGGATAGCAACTCTACCATTGTGCCACCGTGATTACCCAAAACTGAGCGTAGGCCACTCAGCCCCTCTAGCCCATTCCATACCTCAGATAAACACAAAATGCTGGAGTAACTCAGTGGGTCAGGCAGCATTTCTGGAGAAAAAGAACAGGTGACATTTCGGTTCTGGACCCTTTTTCAGACTGCTGTTCCATGCCTCAACTGGTCAAGGGTTTAGGTTTAGGTTTATTATTGTAACGTGTACTGAGATACAGTAAAAAAGCATTGTTTTGTGATGATGCCCAAGCCCGGCCATTCTCTGTGTGCTGGTCCCAGAAGTAGATCTGAAATCATTCATTACAATTGTCTTTTTCCACTGACTGGACAGTGTGCACCAATAAGCTTTTCACTGCACCTCAGTACATGTGGCAATAAACTAAACTCACTAAACTAAGCTAAGCCAATTAAATTATGCCACGCACATTTACACCAGGTTAAGCAAAAGAGAAACTAAACAGAATGCAGAATATAGAGATACAAATATAGAGAAAGTGCAGAAATTAAAAAAGTGCAAGGGCACATGGATATGCAGGGTATGGGGGGGACATCTCCTTTAAACATTTCCTCTTTGACCTTAAAGCTATGCTCATATTTTACATATTTACCCTGGGGATAGGTTCTGACTGTGGACACTATCTATGGGGACATATGGATAATGTGCAGGCAGATAAGAGTTGGTCTTGGCATTATACTTGGCACAGATATTGTGGGCTGAAGGGCCTGTTCCTGTGCTGTCCTGCTCCGTGTTCTATGCTTCGGTTTAGTAATGCCTTATGGACTGTACGGCTTGTTCCTATGCAGTACCATGTTCTGTATAATAGGTCCCACATCTCTTGTTTTAACACGTCAAGAGTACTTCACCAATCTGGCAGATTATCATAGCTTCTTCTGCAACTGAAAGAAAGTATTCTCTGTTGAAGGCCCTCCCACATTGGAATCACTTTAATTATTCACACATGCAGAGGCAAGGAGCCAGGGGATGTTAAAATTCCCCTCGAACTTCAGCTTTTACTGAGTGGAATTTTGTCATGATATTCATCAAAAGATAAGAACACAAGAAACTAAGAGCAGGATTAGGCCACTCAGCCCATCAAGCCCTCCCTGCCCTTCAATATGATTCTGGCCCATCTGTGTCATCTCCCATCTCCTCTGTACCAGTTCCCCATACCCCTCAATATCCCCTTCCTTCAGAAGTATTTCTATCTCCCCTTTAAGTGCTCCATATTTCCTCCTTCATCAGCTAGAGAGACGCACACAGAGGGTGATGGGTGTATGGAACAAGTTCCCAGGTAGTTGAGGCAGGTACTATAACAACAGGAGGCTGAGAGGTGATCTTATAGAGGTGTGCAAAGTCATGAGGGGAATAGACAGGGTGAGTCTTTTACCCAGAGAAGGAGAATCAGAGGTCATAGGTTTAAGGTAAGAGGGGAAACATTTAATAGGAACCCGAGGGCCAAAGTTTTCAGTCAGAGGATGGTGTGTGTATGGAACGAGCTGCCAGATGTCTTAGGTGAGGCAGGTATTATAACAACATTTAAAAGTCATTTGGACAGGTACATGGATAGGAAAGGTTTAGAGTTAGGTGGGACACAGGCAGGTGGGACTAGTTTTAGTGTTGGAGATACAGCGTGGAAACGGGCCCTTTGGCCCACAGATTCCGTGTCGACCAGTGATCACCCCATACACTACTTTTATCATATACACTCGGGACAATTTACAGAAGCCAGTTAACCTATGAACCTGCACATCTTTGGAATGTAGATGGAGCATCTTGGTCAGCGTGGACGATTTAGGCCAACGGGTCGGTTTCCGGTTTGTATGACTATGATGGTGCCGTGGATCCTGTTGAATTTCATAGAATATTTTCCAATTTAGATGCAAGCCAGAAGTCACCGGCCGGCAGTGCGATAGATGTTCGGTGGGATTCTCCCGCTTCCCAGAATGTATTCCATGCGATTGTAATCGCGATGCGACGCAGCTCAGCGTGTGTGACCCCGTGACCGGGCGCTGTCTCTGCAAGGTCAGTCGATGGATGTTGGTGCATCTGGGGATGTCACACTGAAACGGGGAGCGATAGAGTTGCTGCCTCTCAGTAACAGAGTCCTGGGTTTGATCCTGACACCGGGTGCTGTCTGTATGGAATTTGTGCGTTCTCCCTGCGACCGCAAGGGTTTTCTCCGGGTGCTCCAGTTTCCTCCCCCACTCCAAAGATGTGTAGGTTTGTAGGTTAATTGGCATCTGTAAAAATTGTAAATTGTCCCTGGTGTACTGGGATCTCTGGTCGGCACGGATTCGGGGGGCCAAAGGACCTGTTTCCGCGCTTTATAACTGAACCAAACTAAACCTTGTCCTTCCAACACCCACTCCCTCACGAACATCAAACCTCCGTAAAGCCTGTTAAAACCTCCCTGTGTACGAGGAATCGCCCCGCTTTTATAGTTTCCGTGCAGAACACAAGGTGCTGGAACTGATGCTCTACAACGCTAAAAGAACAATGTTCTGTACTCTATCCTTCCTCTTTGCTCTACCTATGGTATTTGAGTTTGACTTGATTATATTTATGTATGGTATTACCTGATCTGTTTAGACAGCGATTTTACAATAGATAGAGCTACAGAGTGAAGAATATAGGTCTCAGAATATAGTTCTCAGCATTGTAGCGCACAAGTTGCTTAGACAAAGTCCATTGTCCGCAATAGGGTAGAAGTAAATCGGACAGTACCATAGCTCATGGAAGGACCGTTTAGAAGCCTGCAGTTCCAGTCACCATACTGCAGGATGAATGTGATTGGACTGGAGACGATGCAGAGGAGATTCGCCTAATAACGGAGGGGAGGGAGCTGCTCCTGAGTGTGATGGTGTGCTCTTTAGTTTAGTTTATTATTGTCACGTGTACCGAGCGGCATTGCAAAGCTTTTTTGTTGCATGCCATCCACTAAGCGGAAAGATTATACATGATTACAATCCAGCCGCAGTATACAGACACAGAATAAAGGGAATAACGTTAGTGCAAGATAAAGTCCAGTGAAGACCAATTAAAGCTAGTCCAAAGGCCTCCAATGGGGTTGAGGCGGTCAGGATCATTAACTAGCTGGTGAGAGGATGCTTCAATTACTTGATAATAGCTGGGAAGAAACTGTCCCTGAAATGTGGAGGTATTTTTGTTTTCATTTCTTTACCTCTTAGGAGAAGAGAGAGGAAAGAGTGACCGGGGTGAGACTGGTCCTTGATTATGCTGGTGGCCTTGATGAGGCAGCGTGAAGTGTAGATGGAGTCAGTAGAAGAGAGGTCTGTGGGCATGATGGTCTGGGCTACATCCACAATTCCCTGCAATTTCTTGCGCTCTTGGATGGAGCTGTTCCCAAACCACGCTGTGATGCATCCTGATAAAATACCGAACTTCCTCAGCTTTCTAAGGAGGCAGAGGCATTGGTGTGCTTTCTTGTCAATTGCTTCCATTGGCTAATCTAGGGCAAGTTGATGGTGATATTACCTCCTCAGAACGTGAAGATTTCTACCATCTCCACTTTGATGCCGTCAATGCATACCGGGGTTTGTGTTCCGCTTTGCTTCCTTAAGTCGATCACAATCTCCTTTGTCTAGTTGACATTGAAGAAGAGGTTATTGCCTTGGCACCAGGTTAAGAGTTTCTCAATGTCCTTGCTGTGCTCCACCTCGTCACTATTTGATGTGTATGCTTTTGAGCTTCTGGAAGAGGGGAGGGGGAGGGTTACCGACTTGAGTCGTTGTCTTTGACCGTTGTAGGAGAACGTGGTGGGTGCCCGGTGTGATACCTGTCGACCCGGCTCATTTCACCTGGAGCCAGCCAATGCCAAGGGCTGCACCAGTTGTTTCTGCTTTGGAGTGACCAGTCAATGTCGAAGCTCAAATGAATCCAGGACACAGGTAAGTGACGTGACCCTAGCCTTGGTATGTCACCTTTCACAGAGTCATAGAGTCGTACAGTGTGGCAACAGACCCTTTGGCCCAACTTGCCCACACTAACTAACATATCCCATTGACACTAATCCCACCTACCTGCATTTGGTCACATCCCTCTAAACCTATCCTATCCATGTACCTGTCTAAATGTTTCTTAAACATTGCAATAGTACCTGCCCCAACTACCTCCTCCAGCAGCTCGTTCCATACACTTACCACACCTTGTGTGAAAAAGTTACCCCTCAGATTCCTACTAAATCTTTTTCCCTTCACCTTAAATCTATGTCCTCTGGTTCTCAAAGGTACTTTCCTCCAGGTGCCATAGTGTAGGTCTGAAGGCAACAATGTAACACGCATTTATCCATTTAAAGGTTGTCACTGGTAAGGCTGAAGATGCAATAGATTGCCAACTTCAGTTGTACCTATTCCTGGAGGTGTGATCACGTAACCTAGAACAGGACCACACATTGTCGCAGGAGATAGAACTGCTGCCTGACATCGAGTGCTGTCTGTGTGGTGTTTGCACGTTTTCCCTGTAACTGCATGGGTTTCCTCCGGCTGCTCCGGTTTCCCCCCACATCCCAAAGATGTACAGGGTTTGTAGGTTAGTTGGTCTCTGTGAAATTATCCCTCGAGTGTAAGGAGTGGATGCGAAAGTGGGGTAACATTGAACTCGTGTGAATGGATGATTGATGGTCGGCTCGGTAGACTCGGTGGGCCCAAGGGCTTGTTTCCATGCAGTACCTCTAAACTAAACGTAGAATAGTATAGTACAGAAATAGGCCCCTCAGCCCACCATGTCTTTACCGAACATGATGGGCCAAGCCAAACGTTATGACGGGGGGAGGGGGATTGGAACGAAAAGTGTGCATGTGGCGATGGAGAGAAAGCTGAGTAGATGATAAGGAAGCAGGAGTTTACCTAAAATTAGAAAATTCACTGTTAATTCAATGTAAAATTGGAGAATTCTATCTTCATTGTTTATACCATTGGGCTGTGAGCTACCCAAGTGGAATAAAGGTGCTGCTCCTGCAGTATATGCGTGGCCTCACTCTGGCTACAGAGAAGGCCCATGACAGAAAGGTCAATCTCGGATAGAGACAGTGCTGGAGGAACTCAGGCATCACCTATGGAGAGCACAGATCAGGGACGATTTGGGTCGGGACCCTTCTTCGGACTGATTGTAGAGGGGAGAGTGGGGGAAGAAAAACAGGAAGAAAAGAAAAAGCAGGACAAATTGGGGCGGGTACCAAATAACTTCAGGCAAGGAGGTTCCCTGATAGGCTGACTGTTGTCTAGAGACAGGTGAGCCCAAGAGGGATACATCATTGTGAACTGTGGAACCGGCTAATGGACCTTTAGTGGAGGGATGGGGGTCACGGAGGGGGAGGAGGGTTGGGGTGGAGGGAAGTTCAATATTGGAATGGGAAGGAGAGTGAAAGTGGTTAGCATCCTGGCCTTGGCGGACCAAGTGTTTGGCCTTAACTATGCCTGCATGCTGCAGACTCTCTCACCAGTTAGACAATGTTATCATTTCACTTTTATATTTTCATGCAGCACATGGAAATGAAGGAGTGGGTTTTACGCAAGGCGAATAAACAAAAGATTCCAGTTGTGTTTAACCAGCGGAGTGACACCGTGGTGGCTGATGTCCAGGAACTGCCTGACATTATCCATGACCTGCAATGGGCTGCTCCGGAATCCTACCTGGGAGACAAGGTGAGAAATGTCCAGACGCAAGGAACCACAGATGCTGCTTTACAAGGGGAGGCACAAAGTGCTGGAGTAACTCGGTGGCTCAGGCAGCATTTGGGACCATGTTGGGCCAAAGGGCCTGCACCTTTTTGTCTCTAAACTAAGCTAAACTAAAACGTCTCTGACTTTTGCGTTACAGCTCTCATCATACGGTGGCTTTCTCTCCTACCAAATAAAATCTTTTGGCTTGCCAAGTGAAGGGATGACTTTGCTTGAAAAGAGATCAGACGTTCAATTGAGGGTAAGTACTGCTCTTTAAGTGAAAAAGGATGTTGGTGACGGAATTAATAACAAGCACTGATTATTGAACCGTGCATAGTAAGAATATCAAAGTATCTTGCCGCAATGTTTAGCTGTTGGGTCAACACATTACAGCGTCACAAGAAACTGCAGATGCTGGGATCTTGAGGAAAACCTTCTGTTCTGGTCGGCCCAATTACAGGAAGGATGTGTAGGCTTTGGAGTGCGTGCAGAGGAGGTTTACCAGAATGATGTCTGGATTAGGGGGTAATAATAACAAGAGAGATTTAACAGACTTGAATTGTTTTCTCTGCAGTGCCAGAGTTTACGGGGAGACCTGATCGAAGTAAATAAAATTATGAGAGTCATAGACAGCCAGAACCCTTTTCCTAGAATGGAAATATAAAATACTGGAGGGCATGGGTTTATTGTGAGATGGGCAAAGTTTAAAGGAGATGTGTGGGGCAAATTTTATACACAGAAGGGGGGTGAGTGCCTGGAATGCGCTGCGGGGGGTGGTGGTGGAGGCAGATTTTAGTGGCTTTTTAAAATACTTTTGCATAGGCACAGGGATATGCAGGGAATGGAGGGATATAGATTAGGTGAGGCTGTTAATTGATTGTTTTGGCATCATGTTTGACATAGACCTAGTGGGCCGAAGGGCCTGTTCTTGTGCTGTACTGTTCTATATCCCTACACCCCCATATCTCTAACTGGAGACATTTTGTTTTCAAGGGGGAACAAATGACCATCGTGTACTTTGATTCGAGGAGCCCGGCCCCGGATCGAGTTTATCATGGAAGCGTTCAACTGTTGGAGGTAAGTGCGGACAATCGATTACTCTTCACGCTGATGAGCTGGTGGAGATCTAGGTGTTGTGGTGCACAAACCACCAAAAGATAGCAGGCATCTCCAGTAAATAGTAAGAAGGCCAACAGCGTGTTGGTGTTTATTGCAAAGGAGTTGGAGTCATAGTCACAGATCCATACATAGTGGAAACAGGGCCTTGCCGACCAAGATGCCCCATCTATGCAAGTCCCCCTCCCCGCATTTGGTCCATATTCCTCCACACTTTAAATAGACTTTTAAATGCTGTTATAGTACTTGTCTCAACTACCTCCTCTGGCAGCTCATTCCATACACCCGCCACCACCTGTGTAAAAATGCTGCCCCTATTAACTCTATAAGATCGCCCCTGGCCTGCCCAAATCTCCATATTGCTCAACCCCTCAAGTCCCTCAGCCCCTTAACATCTTTGTAAATGCACAGTCTTTCGCCCAGAGTAAAGTAATTGAGAACAAGAGAAAGTTTGTGAGGGGGGAAAGATTTAATAGGAACTTGAGGGGTAACTTTTTCACACAAAAGGTAGTGGGTATATGGAACAAAATGTCAGCGGAGGTGGTTGAGGCAGGTATTATAACAATATTTAAGAGACATTTGGACAGGTACATGGATAGGGTAGGTTTAGAGGGATATGGGCCAAGCACGGGCAGATGGGACTAGTGTAGATGGGGCATGTTGGTCGACACGGGCAAGTTAGACAGAAGGCCCTGTGTCCACCCTCTATTACTCTATGACTAAATCTTCTCTGTACTGTTTCCAATTGAATGACTACAGGTTGACCAAAACTGAACACAATACTCCATGTCCTTGCTGTTGAATTTAGCATTGTCTCCTGTACCAACAGGATAACTTCAGGCACGCGATCATCAATACTCCGGTGTCCAGGGAGAATTTCATGCTGCTGTTGAGCAACATGGAAGATCTGCAGATCAGAGCATTGTACTTCTCCCAGACCCAGCGCCTGTCACTGGGCTCCGTTCAGCTGAACAAGGCCACTGGTCCTGGATCTGCAACCCCTGCCACCAACGTCGAAGTGTGCTCCTGTCCCTCGGAGTACCTGGGAGACTCTTGCCAGGTAGGACCCAGCATTCACTTTTTCTCCAGAGATGCTGCCTGACCCACTGAGTTACTCCAGCACTTTGTGTCCATCTGCATTCAAGGCTATCTGTTCTGTGAAGGGCAATGTTGTCAGTTTACAGTGGGGGCACAGGAGATGTAACACCTGTCTCTCGGAATAGATCGGGTAGATGCACAGAGTCTTTCGCCCAGAGTAGGGCAATCAAGAACCAGAGGACATAGGATTAAGGTGAGGAGGGAAAGATTTAATAGGGACCTGAGCGGTAACCTTTTCACACAATGGGTGGTGGGTGTATGGAACGAGCTGCCGGAGGAGGTAGTTGAGGCAGGTGCTATCACAACGTTTGAGAAATAATTGGACAAGTACATGGATAGGACAGGTTTAGATGGATATGGGCCAAACACAGGCAGGTGGGACTAATGTAGATTGGACATGTTGACGATGTGGACAAGTTGGGCCGAGGAGCTTGTTTCTACACTCTATGACCCTACGACTCTATACCTCCCCCTCGACTCCATCCAAGGACCCAACAGTCCTTCCACGTTCACGTGCACCTTATCTAGTTTAGCTTCGTTTATTATCACGTACAATAAAAACTTTTGTTGCTTGCTAACCAGTTAGAGGAAAGACTATACATGATTACAATAAAGCAGGCCACAGTTTACAGATACAGGATAAAGGGAATAATTTTTAGTGTAAGATAAAGTCCAGTAAAGTCTGATTAAAGTGAGTCCGAAGGTCTCCAATAAGGTAGACGGTAGCTCAGGACTGCTCTCTAGTTGGTGATAGGATGGTTCAGTGACTTGATAGCAGCTGGGAAGAAACTGACCCAGTGTACCCAATGTGGCCGCCTGTTCATCGGCGAGACCAAGTGTAGACTTGGCGACTGTTTTGACAAACAATTGCGCTCGGTCCGCCAAGGCCTACTGGATTTTCTGGTTGCTAACCATTTTATTTCCCCTTCCCATTCCCATACCGACGATCTGTCCTAGGCCTCCTCCATTGTCAGTGTGAGGCCACATGCAAAGTGGAGGAACAGCATCTCATATTGCGTTTGGGTAGATTACAGCCCAACGGTGTGGACATTGAATTCTCCAAATCTAGGTAACACACTCCCTTCCCCCTCCTTTCTAACCCGTGTGCACCCATTTCTGCCAGTATCATTCCCAGCCCAGTGTGCCAGTACCCTTCCACTGTGTCCTCACTCCAGCCGTACATTTCCCTCCTCCTTCACTCCGCTCTCCTTATCTGACACCCTTTTATCTTCTTTTCATCTCCACCTTTGCCCTCCCATCTGCCCATTAACTCCCCCCCTCTCCCCCCAGCAGTATCCACCTATCGCTTGCCAGGCTTTGTCCCACCTCCCTTTTCCAACTTTCACCTCTTTACTACAATCAGTCTGAAGAAGGGTCCCGACCCAAAACATTATCTGCTCGTTTCCCTCTCCAAATACTGCCTGTCCTGCTGAGTTCCTCCAGCACTTTCTGTGTTTTGTTCTTTTGAACTTGTTTTTCTTTGAAAGTAGCTTTGCAAATCGAGTGATTTAACATTATCAGTCTTTGGCATGAATTGACATGTGACATTATTGAGCGGTGTCCTTCCCAACGTGTCCGTCCCAAAGCAGTAGAGCCACTGCCTCACAGCGCCAGAGACCCGGGTGCAATCCTGACCACGGATGCTGTCTGCACGGAGTTTGTACCTTTTCCTTGTGACCGTGTGGGTTTTCTCCGGGTGCTCCGGTTTCCTCCCACACTCCAAAGACGTACAGGTTTGTCTGTGGTAAAATTGTAAATTTTCCCTCGTGTGTAAGATAGTGCGAGTGCACAACATGATTGCTGGTCAGCGTGGACACGGTGGGCCGAAGGGCCTGCTTCCGCACTATATCTCTAAAATAAACTAAAATATCAGCTCGTTCCAAGAGTGTAAAGGGCCTGTCCCACTTACGTATCCTTGGCACGCAAATTACGCATTGAGCCAAGACGGTCGAACGAAGGTCGGGCGCGATTACATGCGGCTGCACAGCTGTGTGGAGCGCGTGACGTCATTTGAAGATGGACACAAAGCTGGAGTAACTCAGCGGGATCGGCAGCATCTCTGGAGAGAAGGAATGGGTGACGTTTCGTGTCAAGACTCTTCTGTCTGAAAAGAAGGGTCTTGGTCCGAAACGTCACCCATTGCTTCCCTCCAGAGATGCTGCCGGTCCCGCTGAGTTACTCCTGCATTTTGTGTCTTATCTTCAATTTTCTTGGCCCCGCTCTGGGAGTAGAAGTGGGGGCGGATCCGGACCTCCTGTTAGGAAATGAGACGGGACAGGTGGTGGAGGTATGCGTAGGGGAGCACTTCGGGTCCAGTGATCACAATACCATTAGTTTCAATATAATTATGGAGAAGGACAGAACTGGGCCTAGGGTTGAGATTTTTGATTGGAGAAAGGCTAACTTTAACGAGATGCGAGATGATTTAAAAGGAGTGAACTGGGACATTTTGTTTTATGGGAAAGATGTAGAAGAGAAATGGAGGACATTTAAAGGGGAAATTTTAAGAGTACAAAATCTTTATGTTCCTGTTCGGTTGAAAGGAACCAGTAAAAATTGGAAAGAGCCCTGGTTTTCAAGGGAAATTGGACATCTTGTTCGGAAAAAGAGGGAGATCTACAATAATTATAGGCAGCATGAAGTAAATGAGGTGCTTGAGGAGTATAAGGAATGTAAAAAGAATCTAAAGAAAGAAATTAGAAAAGCTAAAAGAAGATATGAGGTTGCTTTGGCAAGTAAGGTGAAAGTAAATCCAAAGGGTTTCTACAGCTATGTTAATAGCAAAAGGATAACAAGGGATAAAATTGGTCCATTGGAGAGACCGAGTGGACAGCTATCTGCAGAGCCAAAAGAGATGGGGGAGATATTGAACAATTTCTTTTCTTCGGTATTCACCAAGGAGAAGGATATTGAATTATGTGAGGTAAGGGAAACTAGTAGAGTAGCTATGGATACTATGAGTTCCAAAGTAAAAGAAGTACTGGCACTTTTGAAAAATATAAAAGTGGATAAGTCTCCAGGTCCTGACAGGATATTCCCTAGGATATTGAGGGAAGTTAGTGTAGAAATAGCCGGGGCTATGACAGAAATATTTCAAATGTCATTAGAAACTGGAATAGTCCTCGAGGATTGGCGTACTGCGCATGTTGTTCCATTGTTTAAAAAGGGTTCTAAAAGTAAACCTAGCAATTATAGACCGGTTAGTTTGACTTCAGTGGTGGGCAAATTAATGGAAAAGATACTTAGAGATAATATATATAAGTATCTGGATAAAGAGGGTCCATTTAGGAACAGTCAACATGGATTTATGCCTGGAAGGTCATGTTTGACTAATCTTCTTGAATTTTTTGAAGAGGTTACTAGGGAAATTGACGAGGGTAAAGCAGTGGATGTTGTCTATATGGACTTCAGTAAGGCCTTTGACAAGGTTCCTCATGGAAGGTTGGTTAAGAAGGTTCAACTGTTGGGTATAAATGCAGGAATAGCAAGATGGATTCAACAGTGGCTGAATGGGAGAAGCCAGAGGGTAATGGTGGATGGCTGTTTGTCGGGTTGGAGGCAGGTGACTAGTGGGGTGCCTCAGGGATCTGTGTTGGGTCCTTTGTTGTTTGTCATGTACATCAATGATCTGGATGAAGGGGTGGTAAATTGGATTAGTAAGTATGCAGATGATACCAAGATAGGGGGTGTTGTGGATAATGAAGAGGATTTCCAAAGTCTACAGAGTGATTTAGGCCAGTTGGAAAAATGGGCTGAAAGATGGCAGATGGAGTTTAATGCTGATAAATGTGAGGTGCTACACCTTGGCAGGACAAATCAAAATAGGACGTACATGGTAAACGGTAGGGAATTGAAGAATACAGTTGAACAGAGGGATCTGGGAATAACCGTGCATAGTTCCTTGAAGGTAGAATCTCATATAGATAGGGTGGTAAAGAAAGCTTTTGGTATGCTAGCGTTTATAAATCAGAGCATTGAGTATAGAAGCTGGGATGTAATGTTAAAATTGTACAAGACGTTGGTGAGACCAAATCTGGAGTATGGTGTACAATTTTGGTCGCCCAATTATAGGAAGGATGTCAACAAAATAGAGAGGGTACAGAGGAGATTTACTAGAATGTTGCCTGGGTTTCAACAGCTAAGTTACAGAGATAGGTTGAATAAGTTAGGTCTTTATTCTCTGGAGCGCAGAAGGTTAAGGGGGGACTTGATAGAGGTCTTTAAAATGATGAGAGGGATAGACAGAGTTAATGTGGACAAGCTTTTCCCTTTGAGAATAGGGAAGATTCAAACACGAGGACATGACTTTAGAATTAAGGGACAGAGGTTTAGGGGTAACATGAGGGGGAACTTCTTTACTCAGAGAGTGGTAGCGGTGTGGAATGAGCTTCCAGTGGAAGTGGTGGCGGCAGGTTCGTTGGTATCATTTAAAAATAAATTGGATAGGCATATGGATGAGAAGGGTATGGAGGGTTATGGTATGAGTGCAGGCAGGTGGGACTAAGGGAAAAAAGTTGTTCGGCACGGACTTGAAGGGCCGAGATGGCCTGTTTCCGTGCTGTAATTGTTATATGGTTATATGGACTGCAACGGACGTGAGCCCCAGGCTGAGTTTGACGATCGTTTGCCTGCTTCTGCTGCTGTTGGAGGTGAGATGTTGCGTCGCTCCAGGGACTTGTGCCTGTCCCACTTTGGTCGTCAGTTCCACAACAGGCCGTTGGCGCGCAAAGATTTCATTCACTGCAAGAATTTTGGAGCCCCATGCGATGTCGGGACCGGCCCCGCACAACTCCATACCCCTCCGCGCTTCTAAGTGGGACCGGCCCATGCGTGGCCATACAGTGCCCGTACGCCTCAAGCGACCACGAGGTTGCGTAATTTGCAAGCGTAAGTGGGACAGGCCCTTAAGAGTGTTAGGGAAGGTGTGCTTTACAGAAGAGTGTATTAGTTGTACTCTGCCACCTTTGGACTCAATGCACATTCCCTCACTGCTGGCTTTACTGATTAATGTGTATTAGGCCAGTACCTTTGGAGTAGAATAATTCATCGGTTTGAGGCTGTTCCAAAACCTACAATAACAAATACTTTTACAAATTCTTCTGTTGAAACTTTGACCTGGAAGTGCAAACAGAAAGTTTCAGTGACTCTCTCTAAACTCTTCACTGTAGGCTGTGTGGAGAGGTTTTTAAATCTAGAATGACTCATTGCGGGAATGTCTGCATTTGGCACAGAACATAGAACAGTACGGCACAGGAACAGGCACTTCAGCCCACATTGTCCATGCCGACCATGATGCCAAATTAAATTAATCTTCTCTGCCTGCATATGATCTATATCCCTCCATTCCCTGCATATCCATGTACCCGTCTAAAATCCTCCTTAAATACCTTTATTGTATCTGTCTCCACCACCACCCCCAGCAGGGTATTCCAGGCACCCACCACCCTCTGTGTTTATGAATGATCCACAGCAACACGCACATGGTGAAGATCAATTTCTATTCCATAGGCAAACAGGAACATTCAAACAGCCAGCCATTCGCATCTAGCTCCGCTGGCTTGTGTGTGAGAGAGAGAGAGAGCGAGTTAGCTGACCTTGTTAGTGTATAGCTGTGTAGTACCCGTAATACTGTGTAGTACCTGTAAAGGGTGGCATGCACATATGTGGAGTGGAGATTATAAATGGCATGAATTAATGGGTTAATTTACATCCTACCTCTTAAAGAAGCATATATAAAGTGGTTTGTGGGGCACATTGTAAAACACCAGTATAAGGTACGATATTTATTATTTTACTGCATATGTGAGCACATAAAACAAAATGAGTCATGCACAGTTCAAGTGTAGCTGGTAAATTTTCCAAACAGTGGGTTTGACTTGCAGACACGGCCTGCACGTATACGGTAGCACCCCTCATACACCTCATCCTTCTCTGAGGGAGCAAGTCCCTTATCGGGTGAATGCGGAGGAGAAGACACCGGTGGAGATAGGGGCACCGGGGAAGGCAGGGATGGAGCTGGCACCGGCAGAGGAATCGCTGGAGTGGTATTCGCGGAGGGAAGACCGGCGGGCTGGTCCGGGTAAGGACGTGGAGGTGCCAGTTCATTAACCAGGAGGAGGTGTTGGCAGGTTCGCCAATAGGTGCCATTGGCAATACTGACGTGTGGCTCTGCGGTGGACCCCAGAATGACTCCGAGGTGGTTGTAACCTCGGAGTGACCGCAAGCGGACAACTTGCTCCTTATTGAGGGGTTGAAGCGGAGAACTGGTTTTATAGTAGCATTTTCTTTGTATGTCGCGGCGACGTTGGAGCTGGGATTGGATCACCGACGGTGCATGGACTTGTTCTAGTAGTTGCTTGGCCATAGGTAGGGTGGAGCTGGTTTGCCGTGACATGAGCCATTCGGCTGCAGATCCCAGGAGAGGGTCGCGGATGATGTTCCGTAGGTTGAGCAAGTCGAGATAAACATCAGAACCGGCCCTGTGTGAGCATTCCATTAGTTCTTTTGCATTATTTACCGCGCGCTCAGCCAGGCCGTTGGACTGCAGGTACTCGGGGCTGCTGGTGATGTGGTGAAAGTCCCAGCATTTCGCAGAATTCCTGTAGAGCTGACTGGAGAATTGAGGTCCATAGTCTGAGAGTAGCTTTAGGGGGCCTCCGTGGACAGAGAAGTGGCGAGTTCATTTCTGAATGACCATGGCTGAGGTTGGGCTACTGAGTAGGTCGATGTCGAACCATCCTGAGTAGGATTCGACTAGAACCAGGTACTGTTTGCCGTGCGACTCAAAGATGTCGGCCGCCACTGTAGACCAGGGTAAGTCCGGTGTGGGATAAGTGGTTGTTTCTGTTGGTGCAGGGTCAGGCTATTGCAGATCGGGCAGGCAGCAACTTTCTCGAGAATGTTGTTAGCCATGTTATATTTGCAGCGGGATGGCCCCCACGGACAATGTCGAAGTACTTGCTGTGAAGAGACGTCGGGATGACTGCCTTATGTTCTTTCATTATGACGCCGTCTTGAATGACCAGTTCGTCGCGGACAGGGTAAAATGGGCGGACGGCTTGTGACAGGTGGTGCTGTTTGTCTGGCCAGCCATGGCGGATGACAGTGGCCACGATTGTAGCGTTTCATCGGCAGCTGTTTGTGTCACTAGGATGTCTAAACTGGAAGATGGGAGGC
The DNA here is from genome assembly GCA_963514005.1 of Raja brachyura. The sequence continues at coordinate 35,095,978 of OY740784.1, read as the reverse complement.
AGGAGACCATCATACGTGTACCCCTCGTGTTCATCATCAGAAGGTGTTTTTCGCAGGTTGGGCGAGGTGCCCGTGAGAGGGGGTCAGCTGAGTGCATGTCCTTACCGTGTTTGCAGGTTCGTCTGATGTCATATCTCCGTAGTTCCATCATCATGCGTTGTAAACGCACTGGTGCCGTGTTGATCGGTTTACCGAGAATGACCAAGGGCTGGTGGTCTGTTTCATCCGTGATCGGGTTGCCAAAGAGAAAGTCCTTGAATTTCTTGCAGGCAAAAGCTACTGGGAGTAGCTCCTTTTTGATTTGAGCCTAGCGCTGTTCAGTTTCGGTCATGGGAAAGTGAAGGATCAAGCGCATAGTGAGATTGTTGTGGCTGGGCCTTGTTGGTACGGGCACAGCAGCACCGGATAAAGTGACCTTTCTTTTTACAATAGTGATAAGTTTTGCCATAAGCTAGGCATTGCTCACAAAATTTCGGGTGTGAACCACAGCAATTACCACAGTTATGGACCAGAGCCTCCCTGGGGCTGTAGGCGATTGTCGAGGGGTTAATATTTGTCGCGGGGACCTATAGACATCGTAGGCAGAAGTCATGGACATCGTAGGCAGACTGTGGTCCTGGTCCCAAAACTTTGGTATGAGTGTCAGTGTATTCTGCAACCCAGCAGGCACGTACAACCTTATCTAGTGTAAGCTCCTCATCCCGGATCAGTTCATTTATTTTTACAATAATAAGAGTTAATCTACACTCTGTATAAATAGACATGCCCCACACATCTTCTTTAAAAGTTGTCCCTCTCAGCTTAAAGCTATGCCCTCGAGTATTTGATATTACCACCATGGGAAGAAGGTTCTGACTGTCCACCCTATCTGTGCCAATGCACAGCCATTAAACAAACAGTAAACGTTCAATATTAATGCACTCCCTGGCTTGGAGGCACTGTTTTTTTTAAAGTATCTTTGTTTCCAGATAGTGTTCGTATTCCAGCTTTTCTTGGACAACTGCCGGTTTTAAAACTGGTGGAAACTATGAGATGGGAATGGATGGAATCTGGGAGCAGATGCAGTTGCTCAGCCTGACGGCAGCATTCACAACGGGATGTTGTGGAGTTATGCTGTCCTGCCCCAGTGCATAATGCTGTCTGTTCAAGTCACACAGCATAGTCACAGGCCCTTCAGCCCATCACGTCCATGCTGACCTTGTTTCTCCCATCCTGCGAATCCCCCTTGCCAGCATTGGGAGCATGTGCTGGAACATAGAGCATTGCTCAGTCCAACACACAGACCAAGATCCCCACCACCATCGACTCCATCTACACCTCACGCTGCCTCAGGAAACCAGCCAATATAATCAAGGACCATTCACACCCCGGTCATTCCTTCTTCTCTCTCACCCATCGACAAAAGATACAAAAGCTTGAAAGCACCTACCACTAGATCCAGGAACAGCTTCTTCCCTGTTGTTATCACACTACTGAACCGCCCTTCCATAAGCTAGGGTGTAGTCCTGATCTTCATATCTACCTCATTGTGGCCCTTGCACTTTTTCTGTAAGTGTAATACTATAACATTATATTCTGCAGTCTGGTACTTTTCTCCACTCTACCTGTTGTACTTCTGTATAGTTCGATTGTACTCGTGCTACATTTGGGCGGCACTGTGATGCAGTGGTAGAATTGCTGCCTTACAGCGCCAGAGCCTCGGGTTTGATCCTGACTACGGGCGCTGTCTGTACGGAGTGTGTACATTCTCCTCGTGACCGCGTGGGTTTTTTCTGGGAGCTCAAATTTCTTCCAACACTCCAAAGATGTACAGGTTTGTCGTTTTAATTGTTTTAGGTAAGAATTGTAAATTGTCCCTAGTGTGTAGGATGGCGCTAGTGTATGGGGTTGGCTGGTCTGCGAGGACTCGGTGGGCCTGTTTCTGCGCTGCGTCTCTAAATTAAAACTACACTAAAAATATACTGCTTCCTGCCAATCCTTTTTGCACCCTTTCCAGTTTAATGATATCCTTCCTCTAGCAGGGTGACCAGAAATGCAGCACCTCAAATGTAGCCTCACCTATGTCTCTCACGATATCCAGAGATAAATTGCTACAATCATAAAACAAAGTGCTAGAGAAGCAGCGGTTCTGATCAGTCTGAAGAAGGCTCCTGGCATGAAACATCGTCTGTCCATTCCCTCCACAGATGCTGCCTGACCTGATGAGTTCCTCCAACACTTTGATTTTTGCTCACGTTTCTGTATTGCTGACTGCTGTGATGTTGGAACTGGATCACACAAGCAGTAAAAGCGAATATGGCCCAACATCTAAGGAATAAATAACAGGCCACTCATCATGGAAAATTCCTGAGCTATTATTTTGCCAAACACGGAACATAGAAGGGTACAGCGCAGGAACAGGGACACCCTCTGTGTGAAAACAAAATTGCCCCACACATCTCCTTTAAACTTTGCCCTTCTCATCTTAAATCTATGACCTCGGGTCCGTCATACTTCCACTCAGCAAGAATGTGCCTATCTAAAAGCCTCTACAGTGCCACTATTGTATCTGCTGCCACCACCACCGCCGGCACCCATCACCCTGCCAGCAGCACATATTCCAGGAACCCATCACCATCTGTGTAAACGTACCAGCCCTGCACATCTCCACTAAACGTTGCCCCTCGCACAGAGCAAGAAAACATACTGTTAAACCGTTACAACAACTTGGTCAGCATGGACAAGGGGGGCCGAAGGGCCTGTTTCTGTGCTGTACAGTACTATGTCTATATGATTATAAACTAATGTCCTCTGCCTGCGCATGGTCTGTATATGTCTCCATTCCCTGCGCATCCATGTGACTGCTTAAACTCCACTATCGAATCTGCCTCCATCACCACCCGCAGCAGCATGCTCCAGTTTCCCATCACCCTCCGTGAAAAAACAAACTTGCCCTGCACATCCTTTAAGCATTGCCCCTCTCACCTTAAATCGATGCCCTCTTGTTTTTGACATTTCCACCATGAGAAACAGGTTGTAACGGTCTACCCCATCTATGCCTCTCATCATTTTACATGGGGCTGAATGCCAACTATTTCTATGACATTTTTTAATTCTGTTACTTTGACTGGAGATGATTAATAACAACAATAAAATTGAAGCGTGTGCAATTTAAATAAATTCTGTTCATCTTCCAATCATTATAATATTATAATGTTATAATAGATACAATTTATTTTATAATGGTTATGTTTAAATGGTTCCACTGAGAGCTGGCATCTCCTAATCACTGCTGCTACGTGCCAACATTCCTTGGCTCCGTACCAATCCCCACGTTGGTAGTGTTGTAGCACCACACCTATGCTTGAGACCATTAATAGGCACCAAGGTGCTAATTACCCGTAGGACTAGCTACGCTGGGCTTGCCACGTTGCCAACTTGCTGGAGACTAGAAGCCTACAAGAGATGCCCCTGAGCCCCTTAGCGAACTTTGTCCACCTGTCTACCAGTCAAACCCCCCCCCCCCCCCCCACCCACCTGTATTTACCTCGGTCCGCCGAGGACTACTGGATCTCCCGGCTGCTAACCATTTAAACTCCCCTTCCCATTCCTGCATTGACCTTCCTGTCCTGGTTTCCTCCATTGCCAAAGTGAGTCCACACGCAATCTGGGGGAACAGCACCTCATACTTTGATTGGGTAGCTTACAACCCAACGGTATGAACGTTGATTCTCTCTAATTTTAAGTAACCTTGCCGCCTTCCTCCTCCTTAGTCATTTTACCAGTTCCACAGTTCTGCACCTAGTTTCTCTTGAGGCCACATCTTCCCTAGCCAACAATGGGCCCACCATACACCACCCTGCCTGAGGTCATTTGTGGCCGGCCTTGATTAGTCCAGCTCTTCACCCCTGCCCCCACCCCCTACTTTCAGTCTGAAGAAGGGTCCCGATCTGAAACATCACCCATCGTTTTTCTCCAGCGATGTTGCCTGACCCGCTGAGTTACTCCAGCACTTTGCATCTACCCGCCTATCATTCGCCAGGCTTTGTCCCGACTCCACCTCTCTCTTCCAGCTTTCTCCCCATTGCTACAGTTTGAGTTTAGTTTAGTGTCGCGTGTACCAAGGTACAATGAAAAGCTTTTGCTGCGTGCTAACCAGTCAGTGAAAGACACACCATGATTACAATCGAGACATCCACAATGTACAGATACATAATAAAGGGAATAACGTAGATAATGCTTGGTGCAAGATAAAGTACACTCAGTCTGAAGAAGGATCCTGATCCAAGACGTCATTATCCATTTACTTCAGAGACTCTGGCTGACCCATTGAGTTACTCCAGCACATTGTATCTTTTTCTCTCTCAGAACTTGAATTGATTGAAAGATACGGCATGGAAACAGGTCATTCGGCCCACCGAGTCGATGCGGACCATCGATCATCCGTTCACACTAGTTCTATGTTATCCCATTGGTCTTTGTAATGGGTTGCTGTTTGTGTTGTGCCGCCCTTAAGACAGGGAGAACGTACAAGCAGCACCCATAGTCAGTATCGAACTGGGGCCTCTGGCGCTGTTAGGCAGCATCTCTACCGCTGTGCCACTGTGCCCCCCTTAAAACATGATGGACTTTATTAAGCCCCTGACCAAATGCTCCTCCAGTAATTGAAAATTGGAATAGTGCAGACATCAGACATCCAAAATAAAAAGCAAAAATGTTGCCATCATTCATCAGGTCAGGCAGCACCTGTGGAGAGAGAAACAGAGTGAATGTTTTAGATCGTACTGCTATTATTCCATCTGACTATGTCTCGCAGGCAGTTCAACGTAATAATCTCATCCCGACTTGTTGTGCTGTAGAAATATTGTTCTTTCATGGCAAAAGCATGTCGATGTGGTGATGTAAGTATGTATCATTGCATGTGACACTTGGGAGGGGTCAGTGTGTTTGTACGTGTGTTTGGTTTGTAGAGGTTTGTTAGCGGAAATGTATTAGTTGGCAGGGTGGGGAATAGTGTGCGTTAGCTCCACCCTGGGGCTTTTGCGTATAATAGGGGAAGTTGTGAGAACATTTCATGATGTATTAGCACAGGTGACATTACCTCTTGTTTAGTCCACACTTTTGTTAGATCTAATCCCAAATACCAGTTTTATAACATGCTCTTTTAACAGATTTGTATCTAATGGCAACTTATGAAGGACCCAGAAAGAATGTAGGCTTTGGAGAGCGTGAAGAAGAGGTTTACCAGAATGGTAGACACAAAGTGCTGGAGTAACTCAGCGGGCCAGGCCACATCTATGGAGAAAAAAGATTGGTTATGTTTCGGGTCAGGACACTTCTTCAGATGATCTGAAGAAGGATTCTGACCGGAAATATCACCCATCCTTTTTCTCCAGAGATACTGCCTGATCCGCTGAGTTACTCCAGCACTTTTTATCTATCTTTGCTATAAACCAGCATCTTCAGTTCTTTCTTTCTATGTTCTACCAGAATGGTGCCTCTTTTAGGAGGTATCAACTACAAAGACAGTTTGCAAAACACAAAGTGCTGGAGTAATTCAGTGGGTCGCCCAGCATCTGACCATGTCCTCTAGAGATGCTGCCTGACCCGCTGAGTTACTCCAGCACTTTGTGTTTATCTCAAGATTCCAGCATCTGCAGTTCCTTCTTTCTCCATTTGGACAAAATAGGTTTGTTTTTTCTGGAGCATTGGACGTTCAGGGGAGACCTGGCAGATGTATATAAAATAATGAGAGGCATAGATAGGGTGGACAGTCAGTGCCCTTTCCTAGGGTGGAAATGTCAAAGACAAGAGGGCATTGCTTAAAGGTGAGAGGGGGAAAGGTTAAAGGAGATGTGCAGGGGAAATGTTTCTTATACAGAGGGTGAAGGGTACCTGGAACACACTGTCAGGGGTGGTGGCGGACGCAGATACGGTAGTGGCGTTTAAGAGGGTTTTGGATAGTCACATGGATACGCAGGGAAAAAGGGAATGGCGATCACGTGCAAGCAGAGTAGATTAGTCTTACGCCATCGTGTTTGGCATAGACATTGTGGGCTGAAGGGCCTCTTCTTGTGTTGTACTGTTCTATTAAAGGAAAGCAAAGCCTGGAAAATAAAGAGCAAGGTGAATCAGTGCTAAAGGCAAAACTAAAAGCATAGCATAAACAAGCATGAGTTTACTTTATAATAAAGCCACAATGTGCTGGAGTAACTCAGCAGGTCAGGCAGCATCTCTGGAGAACATGGATAGATGACGTTTTGAGTCAGAACTCTTCTTCAGACCTGAAACGTCACCTATGCATGTTCTCTGGAGATGATGCCTGATCTGCTGAGGTACTCCAGCACTTTATGTCTTATTTTGTAAACCGACTTTGCAGTTCCTTCTGTCTGGGTTTACTCCAGATTGTTCAGATTCAGGGACAGTTTCTTCCCAGCTGTCATCGGGCAACTGGACCATCCTACCAACAACGAGAGAACGGTCGTGCTCTGCCATCTACCTCATTGGAGACTCTTGGACTATCTTTATGTGGACTTTACTGGATTTTATCTTGCAATATACGTTATTCTCTTTACCCTGTATCTGTACGCTGTGGATGGCTCAATTGTAATCATGTAAAGTCTTTCTGCTGACTGGACAGCACGCAACAAAAAGCTTTTCCCTTTACCCCAGTACACCTGACAATAAACTAAACTCAAACTAAAATCATTTCACTGTACCTCGATACACGTAACAATAAACAAAACTACTCTGGTTACTTTTCCAAAACCTTTCCCCACCTCACTGAAGTTTGCAAGTGTACGCTGGCCACTGTTTATTCATTCCTCCTTTATTTGTGTTGCTAAGATGATAACCGTGCTGGGAAGTGTACATGTTCCAAGGGCAAAGTGAATGTACTCCAAAATAAAGGGAAGTGAGTGAGCAATTGTCTAGACACGTCTGGGTCCAGACGCAGGATAGGTGTGCGGTTGCCACACCTTCGAACCAGTAGCAACTAGACCTGCGAATGCGTCGGATTATTTGTCAGTGCCGGCTGGCTCAGGCTGACGTATAAACCTGAGTCAGCGAGGCTGAGTATAAAGGTGGGGAGGAGGACATCGGAGACTAAATCAGCCCCCATTTGGCACACCAGCTATAAAAGAAGCCTTTGGCAGTGAGCTTCCCATTTTAAGGTGTGCACCGAACGAAGAGACTGAAGGAGGATGCCTGTGTGTAATCTGTGGACGAGGCGGCTGAAGGTGCTGGCGGTACTCCTGTCAATCCTTGGGCCATGTTTTGGAGGAATGAGGGCAATGGAAAAGCCTAAGAAAGTATCACGGACAGCGGAAAATATGCTCCGGAACAGAGTCAACTGCAGAACGGTAACCTTCTAATCTGACATTGTTAAACATTGTTAAACATTAAGTGAGCAGGGCACAAAGTGCTGGAGTAACTCAGCAGGTCACTCAGCAACATCTGTGGATTGACAAGCGACGTTTCTGGTTGAGACCCTTCCCCTACATTGACTGAGAAGGGCCAGTGGGTTTATAGTTCAAATAAACTTTCCCTCAAGAGATCAAGAGAAAATATGCCCCACAGTTGTTCAGCACTGTCAGATAGATCTGGGGTTTAAATCATTTAATTGCTGTCTGTTTTATTTTTAAATACTGTGATCTTGAAAACTTGTGGTGCGTTTTCTCAAGTATTGAGGCTTTGTTAGCTCACAGGAACAATGTAGGATACACAAAATGGGAGGGGAAAATGTGAGAAAAGTTAACAGTTTGTTGCCAGATCTTGTTAATGTCACGTGTACAATGACTAGCTTTGTTCTGCATGCTGTTCAATCAAGATCAGATAAATGTAAAGGAAGGAACTGCAGATGCTGGTTTATACCGAAGATAGACACAAAGTGCTGGAGTAACTCAGCGGGTCAGGCAGCATCTCGGGAGAAAAAGAATAGGCGATATTTTGGGTTGGAACCCTTTTTCACAATGGGTGAAATCAAATGTAATCAAGGAAAACTCAAGTTTTCACATAGAGAGTGGTGAATCTCTGGAATTCTCTGCCACAGAAGGTAGTTGAGGCCAGTTCATTGGCTATATTTAAGAGGGAGTTAGATGTGGCCCTTGTAGCTAGAGGGATCAGGGGGTGTGGAGAGAAGGCAGGTACGGGATACTGAGTTGGATGATCAGCCATGATCATATTGAATGACGGTGCAGGCTCGAAGGGCCAAATGGCCTACTCCTGCACCTATTTTCTATGTTTCTAAGTACAATAGATAGTGCAAAGGGGGAAGATATAGAGTGGAGTATATAGTGCTCCGTACAGAATATATCTACAGACATCTTGGTGTGCATAGGCAAGTTGGGCCGAAGGGCCAGTTTCCACGTTGCATGACTGGTGAGTTGCAGTGATGTGAAACGCTGTGCTGATATAGGAACGGACATGTTTGAGCATCTCAGCAGTTGGGGAGAGGGCATGCTGGCTGTACTGAGGCTGATCAGACTGTTGGTTCTTGCACTACTGTGGGCTGCGTTAGAGTAATTTGTTGTATATTTATTTTGGTTGTTGTGGTGTCTAGCTAGTACAGCTAGTGCGGGTGTTCCAGTTCATATCTGGTGCATTTGGCAAACAAACACTCCAGCTCTCTGGGTAATTGAAAGACTACAGATGTTGAAATCTCTAGCAAAACACACATTGCTCGAGGAACTCAGCGGGTCAAGCAGCATTTGTTGGGGGGGGATCAATGGACAGACAACGTTTCGGGTCATACAGAAGAAGGGTCCCAACCTGAACTGTTGGCTGCCCGGTCCCCTCACTAATGATGTCTGACCTGCTAAGTTTGTCGAGCATTTTGTTTTCTACTCTTCTAGTGCAACCAAATCGAATTCTATAGAAGATCATGGTGGCTGAGGTAGTGGTTGGTGTTGGGCAGTGTTCAAGAGTCTAATGTTTGTTGGGAATTAGTTGCTTTTGAACCTGGAGGCCACGGTTCTCAGACTCCAGTACCTTCTTCCCAAGATGAGAGCATGGCCAGGGTGGTGTGGGTCTCTGATGATGCTGGCTGCCTTTTTGAAGCATTGCCTCCTCTAGATCCCTTTGATGGTGGGGAGGTCAGTACCCGTGAAGGAGCCCGCCATGTCCACCACTCTCTGCAGCCTCCCATGTACTTGGGCTTTTGAGTTACCAAACCAGGAAGTATGGCAACCAGTCAGTGTGCTCTGTACCATACATCCATTAACGTCCCTGCTTGTAATCAGACTGGGCTGGCCCTGAGGCTGCATCCATTTCTTTCTTCTCCTCTCCCCATTGTGATCTTGTTTCTGTCTCAGTCGCTGAATCATTTCCTCAGCCTCTTATTTTCTTGCGGGAAGATATCATCATCTCTCTGCTCCGAACCTCTTGTATTTCACCCTGGAGCCACTGAAAGGGAAGAAGGGAGGTGTCATCAAAGTTGGGACATCTCATAGCAATTCACAGCCAGCCAGGGTTCTCTGCGTGATGTGACGCGGGGAACCTTGGCCACTGGTCTGACACGAACGGCCATGAGGCAGATGATCGGACAATTGCGCTGATGAAGACACTGCAGATGGTGGTTTACAGAAAAGGACACAAAGTGCTGGAGTAACTCTGTGGGTCAGGCAGCATCTCTGGAGAACATGGATCAGTGGTGTTTCAGGTCGAGACCCTTCTTCAGACCTGATGAAGTTTGGGAGGGGTTCTCGGTGTCTTTGATGGAATAATGGTGATGGGATGCGATGGGACCGGAGCTTATTGCAGGACCGTTCAGCAGTTGTGAAGGGGACGAGGCCGTTCCTGAGCCTGGTGGTGCACGTTCTCCAGCTTCTGTACCTCCTGCTGGTGGAAGCAGGGTGAAGGAAAAAATGGGAGGGCCAAGACTTTGATTATGTTGGCTGATTATGAGGCAACGTGATGTGTAGATGCAGTCGATGGTGGGGAGTCTGGTGTGTGTGATGGACTGGGCTAAACCAACAAATCTCTGCTATTTCTTGTGGTCTTAGGCAGAGCTATTCCCAAAGTCGGTATTGGTGTTGGTTTATTATTGTCACGTGTACTGAGATGCAGTCAAATCATGCACATGAGTACAATCAAGCCATACACAAGTACGAAAGTTAGTACAGAGTGCAGAATATAGTGTTATAGTGTTACAGTTACAGAGAAAGAGTGTGTGGTCTGCAATGAGGTTGGCTAGTAGGTTTGCCTTGAATCCAAGTTGGATTCATTATTAATTGGTGATCATGGCCAGTGTTTTGTTGTGAATACCTTCCGCTGAACTGATTATGTTCCTCCCCAGTCTTCGCTCCGCTGTGAAATAGTCCCAGGTAGTCAGCCTTTCCCACTGGTTGGAACGTCTCAATCATATGGCAAGATTGTTAAAGAATGCCTATGGTATATTTGCCTTCATCGCTTAGGGCATTGAGTGCAAGAGTCAGGAGGTCACGATGCAGCTTTATAGGACTTTGGATTGACAATAGACAATATGTGCAGGAGTAGGCCATTCGGCCCTTCGAGCCAACACCACCATTCACTGTGATCATTGCTGATCATCCACAATCAGTATCCCATTCCTGCCTTCTCCCCATTACCATTGACTCCACTATCTTTAAGAGCTCTGTCTAACTCTCTCTGAGAGCATCCAGAGAATTGGCCTCCACTGCCTTCTGTGGCAGAGAATTCCAAAGATTCACAACTCTCTGGGTGAAAAGGTTTTTCCACATCTCCGTTTTAAATGGCCTACCCCTTATTCTTAAACAGTGGCCCCTGGTTCTGCAAAACATGTTTCCTGCCTCTAGCTTGTCCAAACCCTTAATAATCTTATATGTTTCAATAAGATCCCCTGTCATCATTCTAAATTCCAGTGAACACAAGCCCAGTCGATCCATTCTTTCATCATATGTCAGTCCAGCCATCCCGGGAATTAACCTCGTGAACTTACGCTGCATTCCCTCAATAGCAAGAATGTGCTTCCTCAAATTTGGAGACCAAAATTGCACACAATACAGCAGATGTGGTCTCACCAGGGCCCTGTACAACTACAGAAAGACCTCTTTGCTCCTATACTCAACTCCTCGTGTAATGAAGGCCAACATACCATTAGCTTTCTTCACTGCCTGCTGTACCTGCATGCCTACTTTCAGTGACTGATGTACAAGGACACCCAGATCTCATTGCACTTCCCCTTTTACTAACTTGACAGCATTCAGATAATAATCTGCCTTGCTGTTCTTGCCACCAGTGGATAACCTCACATTTATCCACATTAAACTGCATCTGCCATGCATCTGCACACTCACCCAACCTGTCCAAGTTACCGTGCATCCTCGTAGCATCCTCCTCACAGTTCACACTGCCACCCAGCTTTGTGTCATCTGCAAATTTGCTAATGTTAGTTTGAATCGCTTCATCCAAATCATTGATGTATATTGTAAATAGCTGCGGTCCCAGCTCTGAGCCTTGCGTTAGCCCACTAGTCACTGCCTGCCATTCTGAAAGGGACCCGTTAATCCCTACTCTTTGTTCCCTGTTTGCCAACCAATTCTCTGTCCATGTCAGCACTGTACCCCCAATACCATGTGTTCTAAATATGCCCACTAATTTCCAGAAGATTAGTCAAGCTTGATTTCCCCTTCGTAAATCCATGCTGACTCGGACCGATCGTGTTACAGCTATTCAAATATACCGCTATTTCATCTTTTATAATTGACTCTAGCATCATCCCCACCACCGATGTCACGCTAACTGGTCTATAATTCCTTGTTTTCTCTCTACATCCTTTCTTAAAAAGGGATAACATTAGCTACCCTCCAATCCACAGGAACTGATCCTGAAACTGTAGAACATTGGAAAATGATTACCAATGTGTCCACGATTTCTAGAGCCACTTCCTTAAGTACCCTGGGATGCAGACCATCAGGCCCTGTGGATTTATCAGCCTTCAGTCCTGCCAGTCTACCCAACACCATTTCCTGTCTAATGTAAATTTCCTTCAGTTCCTCTGTCACTCTAGGTCCTTCGGCCACTAGTACATCTGGGAGATTGTTTGTGTCTTCCATAATGAAGACAGATCCAAAGTACCTGTTCACCTCATTATGCTACATTTGGAGTATTTTCACAAGGTAACAATGTCAAAAGACTAGAGGGCGTAGCTTTAGGGTGAGAAGGCAAAGTTTGAAGGAGATGTTTGGGGCAACTTTTTTACACAGGGGGTGGTGGGTGCCTGGAACATTCTGACCGGAGTGGTGTTGGAGGCAAATACGATAGGCACAGAGAGGTGCGAGCAAGTCACCGCATGTTTACGTAACTCGTTCGCCAATGCAAACTCCTGCATATGCCGACAATCTGAAAAGAAAAAAAAATGATGCTGGGAACACTCAGCAGGTCGGGCAGCATCCATGAAGGGAGAAACAAAGTTAATGTTTCAGGGCAGAAATGTTTTTGCTTGAAGCATTTCCATAACTTGAGCTACTTTGCAATTCTGTCTTTCTGGATGCAATGTGTAGGAAGGAACTGCAGATGCTGGTATATACCAAAGATAGACACAAAATGTTGGAGCAACTCAGCGGGTCAGTTTGCATCTCTGGAGAGAAAGTATAGGTCTGAAGAAGGGTTCCGAGCCAAAACGTAACCTATTCCTTTTCTCCAGATATGCTGCCTGACTCGCTGAGGTACTCCAGCTCTTTATGCCTTTTTGCTGGAAGTAATCTCTGTTGCTTTGCTTGGGTCTTTATTGGCGACTTTTTTCCTGTTTGTCACGGCTGTTGGTGGCGTGTGTGTCTCCCTCTTTCCTCCCCTGGCTCCCAGTATTAACTCACATCTCCTCCACTGTTGACAGAAATGCAACGTTGGATATTACAGAGAAAACCCGGGATCTTACTTGGGGCGATGTGTTCCTTGTCGCTGTCACGGGCATTCGAACACGTGTGAAGCACGAACCGGAAAATGCATCGTAAGTAGCAATAGTTCACTAATGCTTTATTTGTCATGTATGCAACTGCACAGTGAAATTTGTTTTGCATATATTACACATGTATGCGCCACCATTTACCATTTTCGGTGCCATTATTCAAAGTCCGATCGGTCCATGCGCTCGATGTACCAGAGCAGTTCCCGCAAACCGATGTCCCGACACTTGAGATGGTTTTATGTTCTTTTAGTTTTAATTTTAGAGATACAGCCCTTCGGCCCACCGGGACCATGCTAACCATTAAGTGCATCAAATATTGTTTGTGTACAGCAGGTTAGATCTCCACTCATCTTGCCTTGTCTCCTCCCTCTCCATCTCGCTGTCTCCATTTCTCACATTCCCTCAATCCCTCTTCTGTATAACCATCTTACTCAGGAACCCGTCTCACACACAATGGTGCAGCTGGTACAGCCACTGCCTCACAATTCTGGAGATCGGGGTTTGATTCTGACCTTGGCTGCTGCCTCTGTGGACCGTGTTGAGGATGAGGTTTTTTATTGTCACTTGTACCGAAGTAGAGTCAAAAGCTATGTTTTGCACGTAAGCTAATCAAATCAGACAATACTGTACATAAATACAACCACATCAATCTCAAGCACAGTATGTGGAGCAAAGGGGAAGATCAGGTTGGCAACAGCTTGGTAAGTGTTTAGTTTATTTGATTTTAGAGATACAGCGGGGAGACAGGCCCTTCGGCCCACTGAGTCCATGCCGACATGCATTCAGCCCGTACATTAACGCTATCCTACACACTAGGGACGATATACGTGAACATAAACTCAATTATCTACAAACCTGTACATTCTGGGAGTGTGGGAGTAAACTTACGCAGTCACAGGAAGAACGTACAAACTACCTACAGATAGCACTCGTAGTCATGATCGAATACGGGTCTATAGCGCTGTGAGGCAGCAACTCTACCCACTGTGCCGCCCAAAGTGTACCACGGTCAGGCACGTGTGGATCTAGGCAGCACAGTGGCGCAGTTGTGGAGTTGCTGCCTTACAGCGCCAATGACTTGACGGGTGCTTCAATACAGAGTTTATACATTCCCCCTGACCACATGGGTTTTATCTGGGTCCTCTGGTTTCCTCATCACACTCCCAGACGTGCAGGTTTGTCAATTAATTGGCTTCGATGAAAAGATTGTCTCCAGTGTGCCGGATAGTGCTAGTGTATGTAGTGATCGCTGGTCGGCGCGGACATTTTTGGTGCGTTTAGTTTAGTTTATTATTGTCACGTGTACCAAGGTACAGTAAAAAGTGTTTTTGTTGTCACCCAAGACTATACATGATTACATTTGAGCCGTCACTGTGTATGGATACAGGGAATAACGTTTAGAGTAAGATTTTTTTTTTTTAACTTAAAAAATATATATATTTATTAGAAGCAGAGTACAAAAGTATAAACCACGGCATATGACATAGTACATTTATTGTACAGCTTCCATTTTAATTTTAGCAAAGATGAAATAGAAAAAGAAAGGAAAAGCAAGAAAGAAAGAAAGTGGAAGAGAAAGTGAATGTGTAAGAATAGAACCCCTAAATTACAAAATGGGTGTAGTCAGAGAGTGAGTAAGTAAAAGGTAAAGAAATAAAAAGACAAAAACAGAAAAAAGAAAGAAAAAAAGAAGAAAAAAACCCAAAAGTGTTGATATACCTACTTCATTTCTCTCCCCACCCATCACCCCGTTTAGAGTAAGATAAAGTTCAATTAAAGATAGTTCGAAGGTTTCCAATAAGGTAGATGGTAGGTCAGGAGCACACTCTATTTGGTGAAAGAATGGTGCAGTTGCCTAATAACAGCTGGGAAGAAACTTTTCCCTGAATCTGGATATGCGTTTTGAAACTTCTGTACATCTTGCCCGATGGAAGAGGGGAGAAGGAAGAAGAGAGAAGAGAGAGTGACTGGGGTGAGACCGGTTCTTGATTATGCTGTTGGGCTTGCCGAGCAACGTGAACTTGGATCATTGAATAATAGAATAAGGCACAATGGGCCAAAGAAACTCCTGAAGTGTCCGTTTATTACCAAGATACAATTTGTGAACACAATCTCCGCGAGGTCGAATGTAAGAGGAAAGTTATTGACGGAAATAAAGACACAAAGTGCGGGAGTAACTCAGCGGGTCAGGTAACATCTCTGGAGAAAAGGGAAAAAGATTCCTCCTTTCTCCAGAGATGCCCACTGAGTTACTCCAGCACTTTGTGTCTATCTTTGGTATAAACCAGCATCTGCAGTTCCTTGTTTCTACTTAACAGAAAGAAAGTTATAAGAGAAAATAAAGATTGATAAAGGACACATTATTACTCGTCCCAGTGTGAGTCTCACTGATAAAGGATTACCATGAACGTCTGCCATGTTCCTACCTGCCTTCTGACTGGGCCACGTAACCATTCAGTGGTCTGAAGAAGGGCCCTCACACCAAACGTCACCTATCCACATTCTCCTAGGATGCTGCCCGACCCTCTGAGTAGCTCCAGCACTTTGTATCCTTTTACCACTCAGGGACATGGGCTGAGTCTTGCCCACGACATCAGATCCTGACAAACACACAGAAAAAAAAACACATGAAGTTGGTTTAAAAATTGTCACAGCACACAGGAGGAATGTAAGAGCAAATCTTCCGAATAGAAAATAATTGGTTGTATTTCCTCAGGGCAGAGTTTAACGAGCAGATTTTAAATTGTAATCCAGCTGTCTGCATCCCAGTCCCTCCCCTGAGTGGAACAACTCCACATTGCTAGGGGGCTGGGAGTGAGGCCGATGTAGGCAATTGTATGCTGCTGTGATCTAACATGGCCCCGAGAAGCAAAAATATGCTCCAATTCAGGTCTATTTGGCATTAAAATACATCGTAATTGATGTTTTTTTAATGCATTTTGCAAATATTCTCATCTGACAATTTGAAGTCTCAATGGTTGCTGGAAGAAAATCTTACAGCACAAAAGGACGCCATTTGGCCCTGACGTGGAATGGGCCCTGATCCCCTGGTATATATCCAGGTTCATAGGCAGTGGTCGCGTTGGATCAAACACAGAATCCTCTACAGACAGTGCGGCTGTCTGCTGAACCATAACCGATCCAGTTTCCCACCGTCCCCTTGCTCTTGCTCCTAGTTCTGTAAAGACCAATGAACTTAGAATGACCGAATCAATGTCACACGGAGACTGAACTGCAGAGAGTCATAGACATAGCCCAGACACAACTCCCCGCCATCGACTCCATCTAATTCAGTTTAGTTTATTGAGTTTGTCACATGTACCGAGTACAGTGAAAAGCATTTTTGTTGTGTGCTAACCAGTCAGTGAAATGATTACACATGATTAAAATCAAGCCGTCCACAGTGTATAGATACAGGATAACGGAAATGACGTTTAGTGCAAAATAAAGTCCAATTAAAGATAGTCCAATGGTCTCCCATGAAGTAGATAGTTGTTTGAGACCGCGCTCTAGTTGGTGATAGAATGGTTTAGTTGCCTGATAGCAACTGGGAATAAACTGTCCCTGAATCTGGAGGTGTGCGCTTTCACACTCCTCTACCTCTTGCCTGATGAGAAGAGGGAGTATCCGGGGTGAGATTTGTCCTTGATTATGCTGGTGACTTTGCTGAGGCAGCGTGAAGTGTAGATGGAGTCAATAGAAGGAGATTGGTTTGCATGATGGTCTGGGCTGCGTCTACAACTCTGTGATTTCTTGCGGCCTTGGATGGAGCTGTTCCCAAACCATGTTACACTTCATTCTGCCTCAGGAAAGCAGCCAACATAATCAAGGACCACTCATTCCCTCTTCTCCCCTCTCCCATTAGGCAGGAGATGCAAAGGCTTTAAAACACATACCACCAGATTCAGGAACAGTTTCTTCCCCGCTGTTATCACATGACTGAATGGTCCTCCATCTACCACTTCTCTGCCCATTGATGAAACTTAAGCAGACACTAAATGCTAGGAAACTCAGTGGGTCAGGCAGCATCTGTGGACAGGTTGGGACCCTTCTTCAAATTGACCCGATGAGTTCCTCCAGCACTTGTGTTATTCTCAGTTTTTATTTCTTTTAAGTGCACCAAATGTTTGTTATAGTGAGAAGGGGATGATTTAATAGGAACTTGTGGGGGTACTTGTTCATGAGAAGAGGGTGAAACAAGCTGGCAGTGGAGGCAGTTGAGGCACTTGGACAGGTTCAAGGTAGGAAACGTATAGAGAAATATGGGCCAAATGCAGCCAGGTGGGACCAGTGTAGATGGGGCATCTTGGTCGGCATGGGCAAGTTGGGGCAAAGAGCCTGCTGTATGACTCTATGACTCTTTAACTGTTGTTGTCTTCTTTAATAGAGCTGTCAACATAACACAGAGGGGGATCGCTGTGAACGGTGTCAGCCCGGTTTCTTTGGCAGTGCCACCCAGGGTGTTTGCAGACCCTGTGCCTGTCCACACACACAGCCCACCAACAAGTAAGCACCACACAACCAAACACGCTCTGTGTCACAGCTCTGTGAGCAAACACCGAGTGCTGGAGGAACTCAGTGGGTCAGCATCTGTGCAGGGAAATGGGCAGATAACATTTTGGGTCGGGACCCTTCTTCAGGGAGGAGAAAGCTGGCAAAGAGAGGTGGGGGGAGAACTTAGTCTGGCAAGTGATTGATAGACACAGTTTTGGGGGGGGGGGTTAATTGGCAGATGGCTGGAGTAAGTCACAGAGGTGAAAGGGAGACAAAATGGTGTCAGATAAGGAGGTCAAATATAAAGTTGGAGGCAAGGAAATGGGTGGAAGTGAGCACGCGGGAGGGGAAAGAAAGGGAATAAAAGGGAATTGGGGGACTCTGGTGTTGGTGCGGGGCAGGGAAAGAGAGAAGGCATGGGGGAGTCATGACTTAAAATTGCAGAATCCAGTCTTCATACTTTTGGATTGCAGTGAGGTGCTGTTCCCTGATATCATCCTGATTCATTGATCATCTGTAACTTGCTTTCCTTCACAGCTTTGCCACGCAGTGTGATGAGGTTAATGGTGCCATGAGGTGCTCATGTAAACCAGGCTATAACGGGACAAAATGCGAGAGGTGAGTCTTTCATCATTTATCACAATGCCAAGCTTTGTAAAGCAATGGTATTATTGGTTCATTACTGTCGCTGTGCCGTCATACAGTGAAAAGCTTGGCTGGCGTGCTATCCTGTTAAATCACATGATACATGGGTACAATTAAACCATACACAACTCCTCTTGTGTATCAGTCCCCTGGAATTGGGCGAGAAAATGGAAAAGGCACAGGATCATAGAACAGTACAGCACAGGAACAGGCCCTTTGACCCACAATGTCCATGCCGAACATGATGCCAAGTTAACGATGTCACTAAGTTCTCTATCTTTATATGTTATTATGGGATAGAGGAGTATGTTGCACTCAGATGACACAGTGGTACAGCAGTGAAGTTGCTGCTACACAGCGCCAGAGACCCGGGTTCGATCCTGACTATGGGTACATGCACTTTTCCTTCCACATTCCAAAGATGCACTGGTTTGTCGGGTAATTGACTTTGGTAAAAATTGTAAATTGTCCCTGGTGTTGTTTAGGATAGTTTTAGTGTACGGGGCGATCGCTGGTCGGCATGGACTCGTTGGGCCGAAGGGCCTGTTTCCGTGCTGTATCTTTAAAGTAAACTAGAGTAAAAGCAAATAACGGCAGATGATGGTTTAGACCAAAGATAGACACAAAATGCTGGAGTAACTCAGCCGGTCAGGCAGCATCTCTGGAGAGGGGACCTGACCTGAAACGCCACCAACTGTAAGCTTTCTCCCCAGAGAAGCTGCCTGACCCGTTGTGTTGTCCAGCCCTTTGTGTCTGTCTCTTAAATTAAAGTAAAGTTGTATTGACGATACTCTGATTGAATCCCACAGGTGTGCTGCAGGATATTTTGGGAACCCAATGGAGATCGGGAATCAATGCCGGAGATGTCAGTGCGGCAATTCTGAGACGACCAGCTGTGATCCCTTGACAGGACAATGTAACAGCTGCCCAGGTATCACCTCACTGAACAAAGAGAATTGGGGCAGGAGCTGGTATTCATAGGTTATAGGAGCAGAATTAGGCCATTCGGCCCATCAAGTCCACTCTGCCATTCAATCATGGCTGATCTATCTTTCCCTCTCAACACCATTCTCCTGCCTTCTCCCCATAACCGCAGACACCTTTCCTAATCAAGAATCTGTCAATCTCCACATTAAAATAAGCATTGACTTGGCCTCCACAGCCTTCTGTGGTCATGAATTCCACAGATTAATCACCCTCTGCCTAAAGAAATTCCTCCTCATCTCCTTTCTAAAGCCACATCCTTTTACTCTGAGGCTGTGCCCTCTTGTCCCAGACTCTCCCACGAGCGGAAACATCCTCTCCACATCCACTCTATCCAGACCTTTCACTATTTGGTAAGTTTTGCTGAGGAGTACAGGTCCAGTGCCATCAAACGCTCATCATATGTTAACCCAATCTTTCCTGGGGTCATTCTTGTAAACCTCCTCTGGATACTTTCCACCGCCAGCGCATCCTTCTTCAGATATGGGGTCTAAAACTGCTCACAATACACCAAATATGGTCTGACCAGTGCCTTATGAAGCCTCCGCATTGCATAAATATCGTGGTATTGATATTGTTCGTGTGTACTGAGATGCAGTGATAAACTTTATTTTCCCTGCTATCCAGTGAGATCATGCTGCACATGAAACATCAGGTAGTGCAAAAGGGAAAATAACAACAATGCAGAATGTAAACATAGAAACATAGAAACATAGAAAATAGGTGCAGGAGTAGGCCATTCGGCCCTTCGAGCCTGCACCGCCATTCAATGTGATCATGGCTGATCATCCAACTCAGTATCCCGTACCTGCCTTCTCTCCATACCCCCTGATCCCTTTAGCCACAAGTGCCACATCTAACGCCCTCTTAAATATAGCCAATGAACTGGCCTCAACTACCTTCTGTGGCAGAGAATCCCAGAGACTCACCACTCTCTGTGTAAAGAATGTTTTCCTCATTTCGGTCCTAAAGGAATTCCCCCTTATCCTTAGACTGTGACCCCTTGTTCTGGACTCCCCCAACATTGGGAACAATCTTCCAGCATCTAGCTTGTCCAACCCCTTAAGAATTTTGTAGGTTTCTATAAGATCCCCCCTCAATCTTCTAAATTCCATCGAGTACAAACCGAGTCTATCCAATCTTTCCTCATATGAAAGTCCTGACATCCCAGGAATAAGTCTGGTGAATCTTCTCTGTACCCCCTCTATGGCAAGGATGTCTTTCCTCAGATTTGGAGACCAAAACTGTACGCAGTACTCCAGGTGTGGCCTCACCAAAACCCTGTACAACTGCAGTAGAACCTCCCTGCTCCTATACTCAAATCCTTTCGCTATGAATGCTAACATACCATTTGCTTTCTTCACTGCCTGCTGCACCTGCATGCCTACTTTCAATGACTGGTGTACCATGACACCCAGGTCTCGTTGCATCTCCCCCTTACCTAATCTGCCACCATTCAGATAATAGTCTACCCTCATGTTTTTGCCACCAAAGTGGATAACCTCACATTTATCCACATTGTACTGCATCTGCCATGCATCTGCCCATTCACTCAGCCTATCCAAATCACCCTGCAGCCTCCAAGCATCCTCCTCACACCTAACTATACCCCCCAGCTTGGTATCATCTGCAAATTTGGAGATGTTGCATTGAATTCCCTCGTCCAAATCATTAATATATATTGTAAATAGCTGGGGTCCCAGCACTGAGCCTTGCGGCACCCCAGTGTTACAGTTACAGTTACAGAGAAAGTGCTGGGGGAAAAAAGTGCAAGGGCCACAACAAGGTTGTTGGAAGATTGGGAATTTATTCTTTGCTCTTGAGAGGACCATTCAGTATTCTGATAACAGCTGTTCCTGAATCTAGTAGTACACGCTTTCAAGCTTCTGAATCTTTTGCCCAATGGGAGACTCTTCGAGTCATAAAGTAACACAGCATGGAAACAGACCCTTCGGCCCAACTTACCCTCGCCACCCAACACGCTCCATATACCACAGTCTCACCTGCTGTGTTTGGTCTATATCCCGCAAAACCTTTCTTATCCATGTGCCTGTCCAAATGTATTTTAAATGTTGTAATAGTACTTGCCTCATCTACATCCGGTAGCTCATTCCAAACACCCACCACCCTCTGTGTGAAAAAGCTAGCTGCCTCTCAGGTCCTCAGGGTAAATGCACTTTTTGAAATTGATTTTGTTTGAGAGGGGAGAAGAGGAAATGCTTGAGAGGGGAGAAGAGGGTGTGCATGGTCCTTGATTATGTTGGCTGCTTTCCTGAGTTGATGGTTAGCAGGGACTCAATGGGCTGAAGGACCTCGTTCTGCACTGTATCTCTCTTTCTGATTCTATAGAATGTTTTAACTGGAACAAGTACATTCCTATTTCAGGTCTTTCTCTTTAGAATCCCCACACTCATTGCATTTATCCTGAGGCCCTCGACATGACCCCTCATTAATGTGTTTTGTTCCTTCACAGACTGCAATAACGAGGAACACAAAGACACCAGCTCTGATGGAAAGTGCGACAGTGAGTAAAACAGCCCCCTCGCCTCTGTCCTGGCTGTGGGAGGGTTGGGTGGGGAAGGTTGAGTCCCTGGGGTTCAAGCACAGTAGCCTCTGCCTCACACCGCCAGAGACTCGGGTTCGATTCTGACCTCAGGTTCTGTGTGTGTGGAGTTGTCTATGTTGGCCACGGGTTCGTTTGTCCAAACCGTTAATTGCTCTCAATCTTCAAGCTTGAAAGCACGCACCACCAGACTCAGGAACAGCTTCTTCCCCTCTGTTATAAGGCGTCTGAACGGTCTGTATGTTCTCCCTGTGACCGCATGGGTTTTGGCTGGGAGCTCCGGTTTCCTCCCACACTCCAAAGACGTACAGATATGTAGGTTAATTGTCTTTGGTAAAATTGTAAATTGTCCCTAGTGTGTAGGATAGTGTGAGTGTATGGGGTGATCGCTGGTCGGCACGGACTCGGTAGGCTGAAGGGCCTATTTCCACGCTGTATCTCGAAAGTCTAAAGTGTAGTTCGGAGTTTAGTTGGAGTTTGTGCTGTTCACGAGCCTGATGGGTGTTGGGCAGAAGCTGCTCCTGAACGTGGTCGTTACAAGAAGGGATGCCGAAGGTGGGACAAGTCTGATCATGTGAGAGATGTTTCGCTGTGTCTGCCAGTGTTTGGTTTCTGTGCCAGTGGAGCACTGCCGTGCTAACCTGTTCTTGCGTCCCCAGTCTGCGACAGCTGTGTAGAAACATTGCTGCTTGACCTGAGGAAGATGGATTCTGACATCCAGAAAATCAAACTGCAACTTCAGAATGCAAACATCAGTGCTGATGCACGACTCAAAATGGACAACTTGGAGAAGGCCATCAAACGTACCGAGGTAGGCACGATGGTCAACGGCGCTTTATTGTCACATGTGCAAACGCACAGTGAAACTCTTTTTCTTGCATACAGTTCAGTAAAGTATTGCCATTCCCAAGCACAATCCCTGATTACCAAAGTTCATAAGTTCATGAGTTATAGGAGCAGAATTAAACAATTCAGCCCATCGTCGACTCTGCCATTCATTCATGGCAAATCGATCTTTCCTTCTTAACCACCTTCTCCTGCCTTCTCCCCATAACCCTTGACACCCTTACAAATCAGAATCACTCTATCTCTGCCTTAAACAGATCCATTGACATGACCTTCACAGCCGTCTGTGGCAATGAATCCCACAGATATACTATCCTCTGACAAGAAATTTCTGCTCATCTCCTTTCTAAAGGTGCATTCTTTTATTCTGAGGCTATGGCCTCAGGTCCTATATTCTCCCACTAGTGGAAACATCCTCTCCACATCCACTCTATCCAGGCTTTTCACTATTTGGTAAGTTTTAATGAAGTCCCCCCCCTCATCCTTTTAAACTCCAGCGAATACAGGCCCAGTGCTGTCAAACGCACAAAATATGTAAACCCAATCATTCCTGGGATCATTATCGTAAACCTCCTCTGGACCATCTCCAACGCCAGCACTTGCTTCCTCAGATATGAGGCGGAAACTGTTCACAATACTCCAAATGCAGCCTGACAATACTCCAAATGCAGTACTTTATAAAGCCTCAGCATTACATCCCTGTAACAAGTGTACAGTGGTAGTCCACAAAGTCTAGTCCGGTCCGCGCGCCCAGTCTCATGGAGTGGCACCCAATCCAGTCGTGCCCCAGGCTGCTGTTGGGCCTTCAGCCCTGGCCTAAATCCAGACCATCCCACAGCTCACATTTTGGAACCGTGTGTACGCTCTGCATCACACCCGCCTCAGAACTTCACATAGCAACCTCCCTCAAAGTTTCAACTTTGCCGTTATTGTAAAACCTTGTGTATTTTTCATCTTAAACAAAATGTTAGTTTAATGCTTAAAAAATACCCAATTAATAACAAAACCATTTGTGATTTTTTGGTCAGGTTGTTGATGCTGTGTTTGTGGGAGAGGAGAAAGTGTGTGGTTGTGTGTGTTTGTGTCTGTCTGTGAGAGAGGTGCATTTGTGAGATAATGTAAGTGTGTGAGAGAGTGTGTGAGAATGTGTGTGTGTGTGTGAAAAAATGTGTGTGAGAATGTGCGAGAAACTGTATATGGGAGAGTATATGTGTGTGAGTGTATTTATGTGAAAGCGTGGGAGAGTACATGAGAGAGAATATGTGAGAGTGTATGTGTGAATGCGTGTGAGAGTACTGTATGTGTGAATGTGTGTGAGAGAATGAGTGTGTGTGAGAATGTGTGTGTGTGTGTGAGAATGTGTGTGAGTGTGTATGTGAGAGAGAATGAGAGCAAATTTGAAAGTCATCCACCTAAAATTTATGATTTTAGAATGTATTTTCTGGTGGACTGAAAATGATTTATAGCATATAAAGTTTGCCATAAATGTACCTTAAGTAACAAATGGAGTTGTCACAGTGTTGCTGAAGTGAGTTGTTTGTGTGTTTCAGTCGGATCTGGATGCGTACCGATCCATCGTCAACACTCAGGTGAAACAGACTGACAATTTGGAAAATGACAACCTGAATCTCATTCAAGATATCAACGCTCTCGAAGAAAAGGCAAGCACCACCTCCCATTTTGAAATATACAACATGTCTTTACGAGGGTGTAAGATAGTGATGGAGATAAGGGAAAGGTGGGGAAACATTTGGAAAAACACCATCGCACCTGAGAGAAATTGTAATGGGACACAGCACTGTATAGCACAGGAACAGTCCCTTCGGCCCACAATGTCCATGCCAAACTTGATGCCAACTCGTAATTGTACACACTTTTATTGCTTCCTCTGGCAGCTCGTTCCAGATACGGACTACCATCTGAGTGAAAAAGTTGTCCCTGAGGTCCCTCTTAAATCCTTCCCCTCTCACAAACCTATGCCCCATAGTTTTAAAATCCTCCCATAAGTTTGTATGTTCTAGGAGCAGAATTAGGCCATTCGACCCATCATGTTTACTCCGCCATTCAATCATGGCTTTCCTTCTAAACCCCATCTCCTGCCTTCTCCCCATAATCCCGGACCTCTCGGTAAAAGACTGTGAACGTTCACTTTATCCATGCCCCTCATGATCTTGTACCCCTCAATAAGGTCACCCCTCAGCCTCCTCTGCTCAAAGAATTCCCAGTCTACCTAACCTCTTCCTATAACTCAAGCCTGCAAGCCCAGGTAACATCCTGGTGAATCTCTTCCGCACCCTTTCCAACAAGTTGGGAATCCAATGTTTAGTTTAGTTTAAAGAGTTTGGAGAAACAGCATGGAAGCAGGCTCTTCGCCCCACCGAGTCCGCACTAAGCAGTAATCCCTGCACATCAAGGCCGTGTTGCTTGGAGCGTATGTTAGGGGCTGTGCATGGATGTGGGACTGGACTCTGCAGACTGGAGTTTTATTGCAAGCTATGTTCTAACACCAGATAATGTTTCATGTTAAGGCGGAAAAGAATTTGCGGAGCACGCAGCAGCTGCTGACGTCGGTGGACGTGACCACGCAGCGGGCACGTGACCTGCTGACAAACGTAGAAGGTGTGGCGTCGAGCATCTCAGGTAAGGGGGCAAGGGTCAAGAATGTTTTGCTGTCGTACGTTCTGAAACGGAACAGTGAAATTCTTACTTGCAGCAGCACAACAGATGCACACACACACACACACACGCACTTCATTTATAATATACTCCACATACAAACCAGTGCTTTGTGAAGTTATGACATAACAACCCATCTAAAGAATGGCACAGTGGTAGAGTTGCTACCTTACAGCGCTAACGACGTGTAGATTTGTAGGTTAATTGGCTTCTGTAAATTACCCCAGAGCTAGTGTACGGGTGATCATTGGTCGGCGCGGACTCAGTGGGCCAAAGGACCTGTTTCCAATCTTTATTTCTAAACTAAACTAAACTTTTATCTTCTATGCCCTGACCTATGAAGTCAAGCAATATTTGCCTCCTTCACCACTCCAACCAAATATGGTTTCACCAAATTATAGAGTCATGGAGTATGGAAAAGACCCTTCGGCCCAGCCTGACCAAGCCGACCAACAAGCCCCATCGACACTAGCCACACCTGCCTGCGCTTGGCCCATAACCCTTCTAAGTATTGTAAGCAAACTTTGTTGCAAAGGCAGAATGGAAAGGCTTTGCTCCTGCAGTGTGGTTTTGTTTCTCCATTCAGATCTCATCAAGAAGCTGAAGAGCATTGGGTCCGGAGGCACTGCGCAGAACATGACAGAGGTAGAACGAATGCTCAACGAGATGAGGGGCCTCAACTTCGACGAGGAGAAGAAGGTGGCAGATCGGGAAAAGACTGAATCTGAGCTATGTAAGCCCTGTAACTTCTGCTGTCCCGCTAAAGAATGGGAGAGAGTATTGATGCGGCACCTTCCTTCAAAGCTGGACTGAAGGCTGAGTTGGGTTCAGTTTAGTTTATTGTCATGCGTACCGAGGTACAATAAAAAGCATTTTGCTGCATTTCAGTCAGCAGAAAGACAATATATGATTACAATCAAGCCATCCACACTGTATAGATAAATGATAAAGGGAATAACGTTTAGTGCAAAATAATGTCCAGTAATATCCGATTAAAGATCGAAGGTCCGAAGGTCTCCAATGAGGGACCACTCTCTAGTTGTTGGTAGGATGGTTCAAAGTGATGTGAGATGAAGATGGAAAGGGTGCAGGAGAGATTCACTAGAATGTTAGCTGGACTTGTGGGCTTGAGTGTAGGGTAAGGTTGAAATGGCTGGAGGTAGACACAAAAAGCTGGAGTAACTCAGCGGGACAGACAGCATCTTTGGAGAGAAGGAATGAGTGACATTTCGTGTTGTGACCCTTCTTCAGACTGGTTAGGGATAAGGGAAACAAGAGATATAGAACAATGAGAGAAAGATATGCAAAATAACAAGGCCATTGTTAGTTGTTCGTTAGGTGAAAACGAGAAGCTAGTACGACTTGGATGGGGGAAAGATATAGAGAGAGGGAATGCCGGGGCTAGGTGAAGTTAGATAAATCAATATTCATACCGCTTGGTTGTAAGCTGCCTAAGTGAAATATGAGATGCTGTTCCTCCAATTTGCGTTTAGCCTCACTCTGACAATGGAGGAGACCTGGGCCAGAAAGGTCTGTGTGGGAATAGGAAGGAGAATGAAAGTGTTTAGCAACCCGGATGGCTGCTACTTGGATGAAATGGCTGGGACTTTTTTTCCTTACTTTTCATAATACCTCAATACATGTGACAATAATAAACTTAAATCTAAAAATATAATGTTGCACTTCTATAGCATTACAGTTGCAGAGAAAGTGCAATAAAAAAGTGCAAGGTCTGCAATGCGGTAGGCTGGTAGATCAGGACTATAACCTAGCTTATGGGAGAACAGGTTAACAGTTTAATGACACCAGAGAAGAAGCAGTTCCTGAATGGGGTGGTGAATGCATTCAAGCTTTTGTATTTTCTGCCCGACGGAAGAGTGGAGAAGAGGGAATGACTGGGGCGTGAGTAGTTGATCCTTGATTATGTTGCCTGCTTTCCCAAGGCAGAGTGAAGTATAGATGCAGTAGATGGTGGAGGAATCTGGTTTGTGTGATGGACTGGGCTACATCCACAACTCTCTGTTGTGTCTTGTGGTTTTGGGCAGAGCTGTTCCCAAACCAAGCTCCAATGCATCCCAATAAAATCCTTCTTATAGTTTCTTGCTGGGTTTTGAGCATTGTATATAATATCCGCTACCAGACAAGCTGAATTCCATCTATTCTGCAGACTTGTTTTACTAACATATTATCTGCCACCTTATAACCTAAGTTCCTTGTGTGCAAGATCATGAAAGGATTAAATAGAGTAAGTGCACAGAATAAGGAAATCAAGAAACACTTTATATAGACATTTGATAAGACACAACAATGGTGATTTGTTAAAGAGAAGATGAACCTGAAGGGAAATTGAACAGAAAATTGATTGGGTTATGAAAATTTGAGATGGAAATGTCTGAGAGGTTGGTGAGAGATTTGACGATTTGAATTTAACATGTTATTTTATTGGCGTTTGAATATGATGGTTTAAATCTTTGTGAATCATTTTTATTTGAAGCAAACTTAATCGTTGTTATCTGTCAGGCAAACGCACAGGGTCTTTTACTCAGAGTAGGGGAATCGAGAACTAGGACATAGGTTTCAGGTGAGGGGGGAAGAAAGATTTAATAGGGACCTGAGATGTAACTTATTTACACAAAGGGTGGTGGGTGTATGGAACGAGCTGCTGGAAGAGGTGGTTGAGACGGGTTTAGGCGCATTGAGGCACAATGTTTAAGAAACATGTAGACATGGACAGGACATGTTTAGAGGGATGTAGACCAAACACAGACAGGTGGGACTGGTGTAAATGGGGAACTTTGGTTGGTGTGGACAAGTTGAGCCGAAGGCCTGTTTCCACGCTGTATGACTCTATGTTTATCATCTTACAGTGCTTGATCGGATTAAGAATATTCAAAAAAATATCAATGAGAACAAGATGCTTGCCACAGATATAAAGGATGCATTGAGCTCATATCTGTCCAAACTGATGGATCTTCAAGAAGCAATGACTGAAGCAGCAAAGTTAACCAGGAAGGCTGAAGACATCAACAAAATTAACTCCATCGCAGTGCAAGCCATTAAGGTGACTAATTTTGTATGAAAATTATATTATCTGTTGTTACTTTACTGTAAGATTGTATTCTGATCAATTTTACATGAAGGTCAGGCCATGTGGTAGCCCTCAGGGACTGCTTCAGACTGTCTGCTGTAACACCAACCCACTTTGAACATACAACAGTACAGCACAGGAACAGGCCCTTCGGCCCACAATGTCCGTGCTGAACATGATGCCAAGATAAACTAATCTGCTCTGCGTGCATGTGATCCATGTCCTTCCATTCCCTGCACATCCAAGTGCCTATCTAAAAGTCTCTTAAACACCACTATTGTATCAGCCTCCACCACCACCCCTTGCAGCACGTTCCAGGCCCCCACCACCCTCTGTGTAAATAACATGTCCCGCACATCTTCTTTAAACTTTCCCCCTCTCATCTTAAGGCTATGCCCTCTAGTCTTTGACATTTCCACCCTATCAATAAGGATTCTGCCCGTCTACCCTATCTATGTCTGATTGGCATTCCATGGATTATCTGCACTTTGTGAAGAGATCTGGTTTCAGCCAAGGTGAAGCTAATCTATTTAACACACACCAGCGACATCTGTTGGCAGGGAACTGGTACCATCAGCCTTTAGTTTGTGGGTACACAAAAGGCTGGAGAAACTCAGCGGGTGCAGCAGCATCTAAGGAGCGAAGGAGATAGGCAACGTTTCGGGCCAAAACCCTTCTTCAGACCTTCAGCCTTTAGTTTGTGTTTTGTTTGGCATTAACAAAGTTCTGGAGGAACTCAGCGGGTCAGGCAGCATCTATGGACGGTTCATTTCATTATTGTACAGTGAAAAGCTTTTTGTTGCATGCTATCCAGTCAGCTAAAAGACTATACATGATTACAATCGAGCCGTCCACAGTGTACAGATACAGTATAAAGGGAACTCAGGGAGGTCATGCGGCATCTGTGGAGGGAAATGGACAGAGCACATTTCGGGTTGGGACCTTCAGACTGATGAAGAATGAAATCAGGCTTGAGAAGGGTCCCGACGTGAAAGGTCGCCTGAAACAGATGCTGCCTGATCCGCTGAGTTCTTCCAGCACTCTTTGTTTTGCTCAAGGTTCCAGCATCTGCAGTTTCTTGTGTCCCCCTCTAAACCTTCCCTATCCATGGACCATTGTAACTGAATTTTTGAGATGTTGATATGGACGCATGGGCGACACGGTGGTGCAGCGGTAGAGTTGCTGCCTTACAGCACCAGAGACTCGGGTTCAATCCTGACCACGAGTGCTGTTTCTACGGAGTTTGTACATTCTCCCCGTGACCTTCGTGGGTTTTCTCCGGGATCTCCGGTTTCCTCCCACACTCCAAAGACATACAGGTTTGTAGGCCAGTTGGTATACAATTGGTATAATTGTAAATTGTCCCTAGTATGTGTAGGATAGTGCTAGTGCGCAGGGATCGCTGGTCGGCGCGGACTCGGTGGGCCGAAGGGCCTAATTCTGAGCTGTATGTAACCTGATGCCGCAAGTCACACATCATGTTTCTTCACAGGAAAAACACAATGAATTGGAGGATAAAAAACTGGAAACCTCAAACTTGATTGAAATGGCGGATGACACTCTCAGCAAGCTCAGAGACATGCTCCATATGCTGGATAACAGCCAGCAGGTGAGTAGGCATCAGCACATAACCTTGTGACCAACGTACAGAGCTCCAGGAGTCGAGAGTGTTTAATGGTCACATTACTGGCAACAGAACAATGGAATTCTCACTTGCTGCAGCTTTACAGGCCAATTAGCGCAATAACACACAGATAAATGTACAATAAACAACAATGTTATGAATGAATAATTAGTAATACTAGCTAACCAGAGCATCATAGTGCAAAGCTGAAGTACATAGTGCTACCAAAACAAAGTCGGTAGCACATCATTGCTGAGGTAGGGCTGAGGTTAGTGCCGTGCAGTGTACATGATGGTTGCCAGGAAGAAGCTATTCTTGAACCTGGAGGCCATGATTTTCAGGCTTCTGCACCTTCTTCTTAATGTTAACAGCATGATGGGAGTGTGGCCAGAGTGGTGCAGGTCTTTGATGACATTAGCTGTTTGTAAAATTATGTTGGCTGCTTTCCCGAGGTAGCATAGATGGAGTCGATGGTGGGGAGTCTGGTCTGTGTCATGGACTGGGCTTCATCCACAACTCTGCACTTTCTTGTCTTGGGCAGAGCTGTTCCCAAATCAAGCTGTGACAGTGTGCTTTCTAAGGTACACCTGTAGAGTCATTGGAGACATGTCAAATTTCCCAAAGAAGGAGAGGTGTTGGTGTGCCTTCTCGGCTGTCACTTCAGTCTGGTTGATCAATGACAGATCATATTAACGCCAAGGAACTTGGTGAACTGCTCCAGTGGACCGAATGTGCAGGCTGACTGGACTTTGGATGTGAAAATGGAGTTAAAACATGGTTCAGTTTAGTTTAATGCAGTGAAAAGCTTTAGTTGCGTGCTAACCAGTCAGCAGAAAGATAATGCATGATTACAGTCGAGCCATTCACAGTGTACAGATACATGATAAAGGGAATAACGTTTAGTGCAAAATAAAGCCAGTAAAGTCTGAGCATAGATAGTCCGAGGGTCTCCAATGACGTAGATAGTAGTTCAGGACTGCTCTTTAGTTGAGGCAGGATCGTTCATTTGCTTGATAATAGCTGGGATGAAACTGTCCCTGAATCTGGAGGTGTGCTTTTGCACACTACTGTACCTAAGGCAGCGCCTGCATGTGTAAATATGCAAAAATATTTTCACTGTGCAGTTGCATGTGTGACAAATAAAGAACCATTGAAGCTCTCAGCCATTTCTGCTTCCACACGCTGGTTCAATTAGATTGTCGATCTCTGTTGTCTGACTCATTGTTGCCCGTTAGGCGTTTTTGCCTCTTACCATGTTTACTGTGTTTACCCAGGATTACGAGAAGCAGGGTGCAGAGTTGGACGGAGCCTTGACTTTGCTCAACAAGAAGATGAGGCGTCTCGCGGAGGCGGCCAGCAAGGAGCCTATTGTGTCACGTGCAGAG
The DNA here is from genome assembly GCA_963514005.1 of Raja brachyura. Next base: position 35,064,790 of record OY740784.1, on the reverse strand, counting down.
GAGCACGCTAACAATCTGCATGAGCTCTCCAAGCAGCTCCAGAGGTGAGAGCGATCAAAGGCACCCAGAGGCCCGTCAGGATGGGAACAGGCCCTTCAGTCCACCCCATCCATATGTGCTGGCCATCATGCGTGTCAATGCTAACCTTTCCTGACTGTGGGAACAGGGCAGTAGAGAGGGGTTACGGCTCAAGGTTGAGTTTAGTGCCATATGTACAAGTACGGTGATGGCAGGTTCAATGTAAATCTTGTCCCATCTGCCAACATTTGGCCCATATCATTCTAAACCTTTCCTGTCCATGTAGTTGCCCATATGTTGTTGAACTATCTGCCTCAACTACTTCCTCTGTCAGCTCATTCTATATATTCAGCACTTCCCGCAATAAAATGTTGTCCCTCAGGTTCCACTTAAATCTTTCCCCTCTCACCTTAAACCTATATCCTCTGGTACTTGATTCCCCTCTCCTGTAAAAAAGACTTCAGTCTGTAAACCCCCTCATGATTTTATACACCTCTGTAAGATCACCCCTCCGCCTCCTGCGCTCCAAGGAATAATGTCCCAGCCTGCCCAACCTCTCCCTTTAGCTCAGTCCCTCAAGTCCTGGCAACATCCTCATAAATCTTCTCTGTGTGCTCTTTCCAGTTTAATGTTCTTGCCTATAACACAGTGAGCAAAACCAAACAAAGTGCAGCCTCACCCACATCTTGTACAACTGTAACACAATGTCCCAACTTCTACACTCAGTTTCCTGGCGGATGAAGGCCAATGTGCCAAAAGCCTTCTTCAACACCTTATCTACCTATGATGCCACTTTCAGGGAACCATGTAGCTGTACTCCTAGATCCCTCTGCTCCACAACACTCCGCAGGACCTACCATTCACTGTGTCCTGGATTTTAAATTTGGATTGGTGAACTTCTATAACGTTGTCAGTACCACACACGTGGTGACTCTTGTGTACTGTCTAGGTGAGGGTTTGCTGTATGATTTTATTGGGTTTAGTTTAGTTTAGAGAAGCTGGAGATCATGGGGAAAACCCACGAAGGTCACAGGGAGAACATACAAAATCCGTACAGACAAGCACCCATAGTCATGATCGAATCCTGGTCTCCAGCACTGTAAGGCAGCAGCTCTACTGCTGCGCCACCATGCTGTCCGTTAATGCAAAACTAGTATTGTATGCAAGGTTGCATGCACAAAAAAGCATTTCACTGTACCTAGGTACATGTGACAATAAAGTAACATCGAGTTTCAGAGATCCGAAACGTCGCCTATTTCCTTTGCTCCATAGATGCTGCCTCATCCTTTGTGTTTCTCCAGCACTTTTGTCTACCTTTGATTTTCCAGCATCTGCAGTTCCTTCTTAAACATAAAGTATCATTGAATCGTTGAGATGGGGTTGATTGGGTTACACTGAGGGGAGAAATGTGGTGAAGATCTCGGGTGATCTAAGTTTGGTTGTTGATTGTTTGCATTGTCACAGAGCCATAGAAGAAGTGAACCAGGACTCCCTGCTCCAGCGCGTCATCAATGCCTCCGATGCCTATGAGAACATAATCAACGCAGTCAATGCTGCAGAAGCAGCAGCAAAGAGAGCAGAGGCAGCAGCAGATGATGCTTTGCAGGTAACCATCGAACTATAGTGCAAGATCAGCTGGGGACCTGAACGATGGTTTGGTATTGGTATAGGGTTATCATTGCCACAAGATACAGTGAAAAACGTTGTTTGTGTGCTTGCCAATCAACTCATTCCACACATGAGTAGTTTAACTTATTATTGTCATGTGTACCAAAATACAGTGAAAAGCTTTTTTGTTCCATGCCATCCAGTCAGCGAAAGACTATACATGATAACAATCAAACCATCCATGATGTAGATACAGGAGAAAGAGAATAATGTGTAGAAAGAAACGGTAGATGCGGGTTTACACCGGAGATAGACACAAAGTGCTGGAGTGACTCAGCAGGTCAGGCAGCATCTCTGGAGAAAAAGGGTGGGTGACGTTTCAGGTCGGGGCCTTTCTTCAGATCTTCAAAGGGAATAATGTTTGTTGCAAGATATAGTCCAGTAAAGTCCGATTAAAGATAGTATGTGGGTGTCCAATGAAGTAGATGGTAGGTCAGGACTGCTCTCTAGTTGGTGATAGCATGGTTCACAATCAAACCATACACATGTATAACAGGTAGTTCAAAGAGAAACGTACCAGAGTGCAGAATATAGTGTTATAGTTTCAGAGAAAGTGCAGATAAAAATAGTATATAGAGTGAAGAAGCAAGGAGTGGTGAATCGAACTGCCAGAGGAAGTAGTTGAGACCGGTACTATAACAGCATTTAAAAGACACTTGGACAAGTACGTGGACAGGAAAGGTTTAGAGGGATATGGGTCAAATGCTGGCAAATGGGAGCAGTGTAGATGGGGCATGTGGTCAGCATGAACGGGTTAGCTTGAAGGGCCTGTTTTTGTGTTGTATGACTATATCACTGACCTTTCCCATTGTATTTCCAGACGGTGGTGAAGCAGGATTTGCCCGGACAAGCAGCTGATGTGAACAGCAAAAGTGACAGAGTCCTTTCCTTGACAAAAGACGCTGAGAGGACATTGAACACAGGTAGGATATTTAACAAACATAGAGCTCTATGGAGTTCACACTGATGAAATTACAGGGAAATATTTTAATCCTGGAACTAAAAGAAGATCTGAAATAAATAGCTGGAAGGGTTTTGTGGGATATGGGCATAATGCAGGCAAATGGAACTGGAACAAAGAACAGCATAGTGCAGGAACTGAAAGATGCCATTCGGCCCATTGAGATCAAAGTAGATCACCAGTAAACCAGTCCCATTCTTTTGTGCCCTCTGCAAATAATTCCTTCTCCAGTACTAATTCCATGATGACTCACCCGATTAAAAAGGTTTATCCGCACTTTCCCTTGGCCCAATCCATAGCCCCGATCCTAGAGATCTCGATCAATGAGAAACATTTCCCTCCATCTCCTGTTGACAACCACCGCAAACCTATCCTCCTCACCCCCTCCTTCATTCCAACTATCTGCTCCAACATCTTCAATCCTCTTCTCCACCATCTTCAACTGGATTATTTGCTGCAGAAGGTTGCAGAGGCTGAGTCAGTGGATAATTTTAAGGCAGAGATAGATAGATTCTTGATTAGTACAGGTGTCAGAGGTTATGGGGAGAAGGCTGGAGAATGGGCTTAGAAGAGAGAGATGGATCAGCCTTGATTGAATGGCGGAGTAGACTTGATGGGCATCATTCTACTCCTATTCCTTATGATCTTCTCCACTCTGCCCTTGGACTTGGAATCCCTCGTGTCTGGTACTGTTTCAGTAAATCCTCACACGCCCTCTCTGGGACCTTCTTGTCTAGTTTAATTTAGATTCACAGGGTGGAAACAGGCCCTTCAGCCCACCGAGTCTGTGCCGACGAGCAATCACTCATTTACACTAGTTCTATCTTACACACTAGGACAATTTACAGAAGCCAATTAACCTACAAACCTGCACGTCCTTGGAGTGTGGGAGGAAACCCATGCAAACCTGCAAACTCCATGACACACACACCCGTAATCGGGATCGAACCTGGGTGTCTGGCACTGTGAGGCAGTAACTCTACAGTAACTCTCTGCAGTGCGGTGACCAGACCTGGAACCTGTGATCCAGCTGGGGTCTAGCCAGTGCATAAAGTTTCTGTCATCTTGTCCCAACCGCACCCCTCTTCCAGCTTTCTCTCCTCCCCCCGCACTCCCACCTGAAACGTTGCCTAACCATGACCTCCCGAGATGCTGCCTTCTCCAGCATTTTGTGTCTTTCTTTGAATTATAAATTTATTTTTGGAAATCCCAAATACTAGCATGCAGTAACGAGAATGCCTCTTTTGCCTTTTTTCAGAAGTCATCCCGACACTTGAAGATGCGAAAAAGCGACTCCAGGATGGGACTGAGAAGAAAGATCAAATGTTGAAAAATCTTACAAGTCTCAGGCAGAAGCTGAACCAAATAAACAGAGGTAGGGCACTCAGCACTGGGACGATGGAAAACCCCTGCCTGATGCTGGCAACACATTGTAGATGGGAGTGATAAAGGAGAGGTGTGGTATGCTTGCCTCCATCGGTCAGAGCATTGAGTATAAGAGTCAGGAGACACAAGGAACTGCAAATGTAGTAAACCTGAACAAAAAACAAAGTGCTGGGTAAACTCAGTGTCTGTGGAAAAAATTGACAGACTACGCTTCGGGTCGGGACCCTTCTTTTTTAATACATTTTTTAAACTTTAGAGATAAGCGCATAAACAGGCCCTTCAGCCCACCAGGTCCGTGATCACCCCATACACTAGCGCTATCCTGCGCACTAAGGACTGTTTACAGAAGCCAATTAACCGTGACCGCGTGTGTGACCGCGAGAAAACCCACGCGGTCACGGGGCGAACGTGCAAACTCTGCACAGACAGCACCAATAGTCGGGGTGGAACCCAGGTCTCTGGCGCTGTAAAGCAGCAACTCTACCGGTATGTAACTGTGCCACCCTCAATCTATCTCCTCTGGTTACTTCTTCAAAGTAAGAGAGTCATGTTGCATCTTTGTAAGACTCCAGTGAGGCTGTGTTTGGAGTATTGTGTGCAGTTCTGGTCTCCACATTAAAGGGGGGCTTTTGAGAGGGTGCAGAAAAGATTTTCCAGAATGCTTAGGAAGGAACTGCAGTTTACACTGAAGATTGACAAAGTGCTGGAGTAACTCAGCAGTTCAGGTAGCATACCTGGAGAAGGGGAACAGGTGATGTTTCGTGATGATATCCTTCTTCAGATGGGTCTCAACCCAAAACATCACATATTCCTTTTTTCCAGAATGCTGTCTGGATTAGAGGGTATTAACTATAAGGAGAGGTTGGACAATTGTAGATTCTTTTGTCTGGAGTGTCGGAGGTTGATGGGAGACCAGATAGGTTTATAACATTATGAGTCACGTCGATAAGGTAGACAGTCAGAACATTTTTCCCCAGGGTGGAAATGTCAAAGAATAGAAGTCATAGCTTTAAGCTGAGAGGGATAAGGAATTGTGTGGGGCAAGTGTTTTTACTCAGAGAGTAGTGGGTGCCAGGTCAAACCTCACCTTCTAGCCAATACCAGTGCAAGGGCAGCACAGTGACGCAGCGGTAGAGTTGCTGCCTCCGTGCCAGAGACCAGTGTGTGATCCTGACTACGTGTGCTGTCTCTACAGCGTTTGTACGTTCTCCCTGTGACCATGTGGGTTTTCTTCGGGTGCTCCAGTTTCCTCCCACATTCCAAAGACGTGCAGGCTTGTAGGTTACTTGGCTTCTGTAAAAATTGTAAATTGACCTTTGTGTGTAGGATAGTGCTCGTGTCGCTGGTCAGCACAGACTCGATGGGTTGAAGGGCCTGTTTACCCGTTGTATCAAAAGTCTAGTCTAATACCCTCTAACCCTTCATGCATTTTGAATAGATCCTTTTCGTCTACACATGGGGATGGGGGGGGTTGCCCACTATTTATTCCAGCCTGACATTATTCAGCTATATATTCCAACGTGCTTCTTTGAACAGATGACGTGGGCCAGACTTTAGACCAAGCGAAAGCCACGGCCAGCGGAGCAAATGACATTGCCACTCGCGTGATGGACAAGTTGCAGCCCATAATTGACGATGTCGGAAACATGAACAGAACCACGCAAAATTTTCCAAACATCTCTGAGTTTAACACCGTGCTAAACGAAGCGGAAGAATCAGGTAAGTCGAACGGTTCCTTTCAGAGGCCAATGTTAGTCTCTATCTGACGGGGGAGGAAAGGAGGGGATGGTAAAGAAATGTTTAGTTTAGTTTATTATTGTCACCTGTACCGAGGTAAAGTGAAAAGCTTTTTGTTGCGTGCTATCAAGTCACTGGAAAGACTATAGATGATTACAATCGAGCCGTCCACAGTGTACAGATACGGGATAAAAAGAATAATGTGGAGTGCAAGATAATGTCCAGTGAAGTCTGATTAAAGATAGTCCATAGATCTCGAATGTGGTAGATGGGAGGTCAGGACCACTCTATTCATTGCTAATGAAATGACACTGCAACCCAGCATGGACCTGATGGTTAAATAGCCTCCTATTCTCCCGTGTGATATGACAAACTGTTGAAGATGAAAGACGTGCATGACTGTGTGAAAGAAAGGAGGAGTAGAACTTTCTGAAAGAACCAGCCCAGACATAATGGACTGAATGGCCTTGTATTGCATCTTGTTGACAGGCATAGATTCCTACAGTGTGGAAACAGACCCTTCCGCCCAACTTGCCCATGCCGACCAATATGCCCCATCTTCACTAGTCCCACTGGCCTGCATTGGTCCATTTCCCTCTAAACTGGTCCTATCCATGTACCTGTCCAAATATTTCTTAAACGTTATGATAATGTAGTCCTTGCCTGCACAACCTCTCCCGACAGGAGGCCCTTGAGTCCTGGCAACATTCTTGTAAATCTTCTCTGCACCCTTTCCAGTTTCCAGTTTTGGACACTGATGCACAGTTTTCTTGAGCTAAGGCTTTCCAGTACTAATCCCTTAGTTGGAGGAGTTTCCGGAGGAGTTGATAGAAATTTTCAGAGAATGTTGCCCTCATATGTAAAATTATGAGAGGCATAGCTAGGGTAGACTGTCATAATATTTTTCGCAGTCCATAGCTAGAGGGCATGGCTATAAAGTGAGAGGGACAAGCTAAAGGAGACGCAAGGGGCAAGGTTTTTTACACAGAGAGTGGTGGTGGTCTGGAACGCACTGCTGGAGGAGGTAGTGGAGGCAGATGTGATGGTGGCTTTTTAAGAGTCTTTTCCATAGCCGCATGAATGTGTATGGAATAGTGCATGATTCACATGCAGGCAGATGAGATTAGTTTAACTGGGCATCATGGTCAACACAGTATTGTAGGCAGAAGGGCCTGTTCCTGTGCTGTACTGTTCCTTCCAGGTTCTCAATGTGTGGGGCCATGGGGTTGCTCCGTGAGCCAGCCTGGATTCAATGGGCAGAATGGCCTCCCTCGATACATATTGACCATTAAATATCTTTTCTCCCTTGCAGTGAAGAATTTGACCGAGAGTCTGCCGGGGTTGGTCCAGAAACTAAAAGATTTGAGCCTTATACAACCTGTCAACAATATCTCCAAAAATATCGACCGTATCCGGGAACTTATTGACCAGGCTAGAGAAGCTGCAAACAAGGTGAGCATTAGAAAACTAACTCCGTAACGTCAAAGACACTTCTGTCTATACCTAGACTCAGATATCTATTGGAAATATCTCTATAATTACTAATAAATACAATTGTAATAAATCTCTGGTAACATAGAAAATAGACACAGACTCTAAACCTGTCCAATCCATGTATCTGTCCATGTCTTTTGATTGTTATTGTACCTCCCTTAACTACAGAGTTTGGCAGCTCGTTCCTTGCACCCACAAACTTACCCCTCAGGTTCCCATTAAATCTTTCCCCTCTATCATTAAATATATGGCTTCTGGTTCTTTATTCTCCTTCTCTGGATAAAAGACATACATTGTGCATTCACCCTATCCCCTCATGATTTTATGCACCTCTGTAAGTTCACCCCTTAACCCCCTGACTCCAAGTAATAAAGTCTTAGTTAGCCCAACCTCTCTCTATAGCTCAGGCCCTCAGGTCCTGGCAACATACTCGTGAATTTTCTCTGCACACAGCTTAATCACATCTTTTCTGCGGCAGGTATGACTAGGTGACCAAACTTGAACACAGTACTCCATGTGCCGACTCACTAGTGCCTGGTACAACTATTCAGAGACTTGTACCGCACAGAAATAGGCCTTTGGGCCTATCACCTTCATGCTGTCCCGTCGTCCCAGCCTAACAACATCCTTCCTGTAATAGGGTGACCAAAACGAACACAATACACCAAATGTGTCCTCACAACATCTTGCACAACTGTAAGATAACATCCTAACTTCTACAAAAGATAGACATAAAATGCTGGAATAACTCAGCGGGGTAGTCAGCGTCTCTGCATAGAGGGAATGGGTGACATTTTGGGTTGAGACCCTTCTTCAGACTGAGAGTCAGGGAAAGGGAAACGAGAGATATAGACGGTGATTAAGGGAGATACCGAACTAATGAATTAAAGTAACTCAAACGATGATCAAAGTGAGGTGGCCCATGCTTCGGGTGTCCCAGGCTTAGAGGTCCCTGTGGAAACACAATGGTCTGTTGCTGAAATATTTTCTCTCTCTCATATTGTAGATAAACGTGGCGATGAAGTTCAATGGTGACTCTGGGGTAGAGGTACGACTCCCCGATAACCTGGACTCCCTGAAGGCTTACAATTCCCTCCTCCTGTACCTGAAACGGCCAGAGGTTCCAATCAGGGGTGACAACAGTAGACGAAAACGACAGCAATCCAAAGACATGTTCGTCTTGTACCTGGGGCACAGGAATGTAAGTAATCTCAGAACACTCTCGACACAGGAGAGGGTCCAGAGGAGGTTTACGAGAATGGTGCCGGGGATGATTGGGTTAATGTATGATGAGCTTTTGACGGATCTGGGCCTATACTAGCTGGAGTTTAGAAGGATGAGGGGAATGAGGATGAAAGGCCTGGATAGAGTGGATGTGGAGATGATGTTTCCAATAGTGGGACACTCTACGAACATAGGGCACAGCCTCAGAATTAAAGGACGTACCATTAGAAAGGAGATGAGGGGAATTTCTTCATCTAGAGGGTGGTGAACCTGTGGAATTCATTGCCACAGATCGTAGAGGAGGCCAGATCATTGGGTATTTTTAAAGCGGATATTGACAGGCACTTCATTAGTAATGGGCCTGTCCCACTTAGGCGACTTTTTAGGCGACTGCAGGGGACTATGCAGTCACCACATGGTCGCCACATGTTCGTGGGTGGTTGCCGGGGAGTCGCCTTCATGGTCGTGAGGAGTTCCCGCATTCTGGGAACTAGGCGCGGCCTCATTATGGTCGCCGTGAATTTTTCAACATGTTGAAAAATTAGCGGCAACTGGAATGAAGCCGCCATGGAGAGTAGCGAGAATTCTCGTGCCGTAGGTGGCTCGCCAGGAGGTCCTAGTGGGTCGCCAGGAGGTCGAAGATTCTCGGACATTGTAGCCAGTGCTGACCAGTGAATTTCATTGACTCATTGGGGAAATAATGGTTAGCAGTAGTTTTCAGAACCAGGGATAACCGACCGGTAATGTTAAATGTCCTCCGAGCTTCAAAGCAGTGTATCTCTGGCTTCTTCAAAGTTTTCTTCACTCCTTCTCCCCTCTTTCCCCCCCCTCTTTTAAAGGACTTACCGTACACTGTGCTTTAGCTGTCTTTTTACAGCGCCAAACATCCAGTCATCACGGTGTGTGTCTGTTCGCCTTGGGTTTGCACCGTGTGAATTTTTTAGACAGCGCTCCCCCCGCTTGCCCTGTCCCACGCCTGCATAACGGGCTGGTGAAGGAAGCGATGTGTTTGTGTGTGTGTTCCACTCTGACAGTCGCCGTTCTAGTTGCCGGTTTTTCAGGCGATTGCCCGCAACTGGACAGTCGCCGGCAGTCCACTGAATAATTGCCTAAGTGGGACAGGCCCATAAGGATGTCAAAGGTAGACAAAAGTGCTGGAGAAACTCAGCGGGTGCAGCAGCATCTATGGAACGAAGGAAAATGATGCTGCTGCACCATAGATGCTGCTGCACCCGCTGGGTTTCTCCAGCACTTTTGTCTATGATCTTCCAGCATCTGCAGTTCCTTCTTAACCAGGATGCCAAAGGTTATGGGGAGAAGGCAGGAGAATAGGTTTGAGAGAAGAAGATCGATCACCCATGATTAAATGGCGGAGTGGACTCAATGGGCCAAATGGCCTAATTCTGCTCCTATGACATGAACATAAACAGGAACAGCCCTTCGGCCCACAATGTCCATGTTGAACATAATGCCAAGTTAATTGGATCTCCTCTGCCCACACATGAGTATCCCTCCATTCCCTGCACCGACCCCTACATTTGTGTGTGTGTGTGTGTGTGTGTATGTATAGTGCATCACGATTGGCACAGACATTGTTCGCTGAAGGGCCTAATCCTGCACTGTATTGTGCTATGTTCTATCTAAATATCACTATTGTATCTGCCTCCACCATCAGCCTTGGCAGCTCGTTCCATGCACTCACCACCCTCTGTGTAAATAATTCTTGCCCTAGTCGTCTCCTTTCAACTTTGCCCTTCTCACCTTAAAGTTATGCCCTCTAGTATTTGACATTTCCACCCTGAGACAAAGGTTCTGTGGCTACCTTAGTTTGGCTGAGTAGATCTGGTAACGGTTTAGGTTTTTAACATCTGATAAATAATTTCCCTTTGAACCCCAGACCTCCAAGGATTACCTGGGGATGGTGCTGATGAATGAGAAGTTGGTGACTATCTACAAACTGGGGAATAAAGTTGAACAGATCTCCTCAGACAGAGCGGTCAACATGAAAAACTTTGACCACATCAAGTTCGAGAGGTAACGCATGCTCTTGACTACTTCAAAATCTTTGAGCTGTTGCTATTTGTTGTATTTGTTATGGGGAGAAGGCTGGAGAAAAGGGTTGAGCGGGACAGATAGATCAGCCATGACTGAATGGCGGAGTAAACTTGATGGGCCGAATGGCCTAATCCTGATCTTATGGACTTAATAACTCTTTATTTTTCACACACTGTAAATGATTCAATTATACCTTATTGTCTCGTGCACCTAGTTACCAGGCACATGCCTTGAGTAATTACTCAGAGTAGGCACTAGGCAGTCAGATGACTTTTAAAATATTGTGAAACTCGCTCAAGCGCATACAATCGTAAAAAGAAAACGTGCACAGATCAGTCCTGTAGCAGGCAGTCCACTTTTAAAGCATCTTAAAAATGCTCAAGCGCAGATTGGTCTCCTCTCCTGTGGGCATGTCCACGGTGCAAAGGCAGAATTTCAGCTGCCTTTATTGCCCGTTGTAAGTGAAGGCTTGAAGCAGCGTCCACGGCACATGAGTTGAACATAGTCATTACACGTCATTAGTAAATGAATTGGAAATCTTTACTATTTATATTTAATAATTACCTTTTTATCATTTTAGTCAGGGTAGGCAGTGCCTACCTTGCCAACCCTGACGGCACTTGCCTGCTAGTTACAGTGAAATGCTTTGTTTCGCAGCAGCCCTCACCTCAGCAGTACACAAGAATCGCCACGATTCTGGCACCGACAAAGTTACAAAAGTTCACTGAACGGTTTTATCTTGCAGCGGTGACCCAAGTCTGCTGCCGCACGCGGCCACAGGCGTTCCCCCGCCAGCTCCCCCCTCCTTTCTCAGCGGTCTCCTCACTGCTTGAGAGAGAGGGAGACAGACAGCCTGCCCACATTTACCGCAGGCCTGAAGGGCCATGACCATGCAGGGCTCCGACAGTGCAGGAGGGTGGGATCCATCTGGGTGGGTGGAGTCTGCCATCCCCACTTTCCCATCCACTCCCCACACACTGCGGGCAATTTACAGAGGGCCAATTTAGGTACAAACGCGAGCGTCTTTGGGATGCCGGAGGATACCGGAGTATCGTTGCACAGGGCTGCACAGTGGCTCAGCAGTAGCAGTTCAATCCACACTACGGCTGCTGTCTGTGTGGTGTTGTCATATTTTCCCTTTTGTCGAACACAACACCGTGTAGGTTTCCTCCAGGTACTCCAGTTTCTTCCCACGTTCCAAAGGCGTGCTTATTTGTCAGTCAATTGGCTTCTATAAGTTGTAAATTGTCCCTAGTGTGTGTAGGATACTGCTAGTATACCGGATGAACCCTGGTCGCCGCAGAATCGATGGGCTTGTTTCCACGCTGTATCTCTAAATTTTAAAGTCTAAAGTCACCAGGAGGAAACCCACGGGGTCACAGGGAGAACGTACGAAGTCTAGCACCTGAGGTCAGTATTGAGCCCTGGCGCTGGGACACTGTGGCTCTGCCAAACACAGCGGGCCAGATGGCCTCCTTCTATGCTGTAAAGCCACCGTGATTCTATCCTTGGGGGCTTAAGTAAGCTCGATCAAACTTCCACCAAGACTGGCACCAGAGAGGCAGGTTCCAGAGAAACGTCGAAACATAGAGAATAGATGCAGTAGTAGGCCATTCGACCCTTCGAACCAGCACTGCCATTCAATATAATCATGGCTGATCATCCAAAATCAGTAGCCCGTTCCTGCTGCTCCCAGGCAGTAAATGCCACTAGAGGGTGGCTGATTCTCACACACACATGTTCTGCAATTCACACTGACCTCTTCTCTTGCAGGATCATGCAGTACAGTGCATTGAACTACAGTCTGGTTAGCCTCTCCGGCGGCAAGCTCGGCGATAGCCGTACCTACGTCATCAACACCACTGGAAGTGACCTGCTGCTCAATCTAGACCCAAAAGATGCCGTCTTCTACGTGGGAGGATTCCCCCAAACCTTTACGGTAAAACCTTTACTCGTCATGTCAGGATTCTGCCCTTATCATTTGTGTAGTCACAAGGAACTGCAGGTGCAGACGTACAAAAGAAGACACAGAGTGTTGGAGTAACTCAGCGGATCAGGCAGCATTACCGGAGAGTGTGGATAGGTGACGTTTTCGGTCGGGTCACTACTTCAGACTGAATCTTTTGAGTTGCAATCCTTTTTCTCACTCAAAAAAAGGTCCTGGCTGGAACATCACCTATCCATCTTCTCCAGAGATACTCCAGCTCTTTCCGTCTTATCTTTTGGGGGGTCTAAGCAGATATAAGAGTGGCATTTATGAGACTTTTAGATATGTACATGGATATGCAGGAATGGAGGGATATGGATCAACTGCAGGCAGACATTTGTGCCATAACTTCGGAATAGATATTGTGGGCCGATTCCATGTCCTCCAGGGATGCTGCCTGAGTTACTCTAGCACTTTGTGTCCATGTGTCTTTCATTTCCTTTTACCTGAAGACTAATTCATGTGATAGACCTTCTTTCTGCTGCTTTCTCAGCCCCTCCTGCTTCATAGATCATAGAACATCAAACAGTACAGCACAGGCACGGGTCCTTTGGTCCACAATGTTTGTGCCGAACATGATGCCGTTAAACTGATCTCATCAGCCTGCACATGATCCATATCCCTCCATTCCCTGCACTTCCATGTGTCTATCTAAAAGCCGCTTAAACACCACCATCTCATCAGCCTCGACCATCACTCCTGTCTCCCACCAGTTTCTGTGTAAAAAACTTTAACATTTTCCCCATCTCACCTTATATATGCCCTGTCATGTTGGACATATCCATCCTGGACAAAAGGTTCATGATTTTATGCACCTCTATCACACCCTATCAAATCTCCCTGTACCTCTAGTCCCGACAACATCCTCGTAAATATTCTCTGCACCCTTTCCAGCTGAAACGTTTGTTTTAATTGTGAACATCTTTCCCTGTCATCTAGCCTCCTGCAGAATTAAATCATCCAAAATATGAAGGTTGTATTGAACTTGGCATTCTGAACGAGAAACTAATCAGCCTGTACAATTTTGAGGAAATCTTCAACATCAACACGACAAAGGAAAGACCCTGTGAAAGGTATGTTCACTTTTAACGCAGCTGGGAACAGGCATAAAGCAAATAGCATTATTTCAGGGGAGATGGTTTAGGTTTTGATTTAGATTTATTATTACAGTATCACCATTATTATCGAGCTACAGCGAAAAGTCTTGTTTTTTATGTCATCCCATCAGATCGGATAATATTAAACATGAATACAATCGTCAAAGTCAATTCCAATAGATAGAGAAAAGGGGAAGATACAGTGCAGAATATGGTTCCCAGCATTGTAGTGCATCAGCTCCAGATAAAGTCCAATGTCTGTAATGGGGTAGAGGTGAATCGGACAGAACCCTACCTTGTGGAAGGACCGTTCAAAAGCCTGATAACAGAGGGGAAGAAGCTGTTCCTGAGTCTGGTGGTGCGCACTTTCGAGCTTCTGTACCTTCTGCCGGAACAGAGTGGGGGGAAGAACGAATGACCGGGGTGGGAAAGGGCTTGAATCCTTCAGAGTGAGAATTAAAATTGGACCTTTGTTATTTGACTGCATTCGCTGTTATCCATGTTATCCAGAGTTTAATCTGTTAGCTGACAGATTGTTTCCTTTACAGATATAAGCCAACCAAGGAACCAGGAAGTGATGCTTTCTATTTTGATGGCACTGGATACGCATTAATAAACCTGACCAGTATTGCGCAAAGATTAACAATCGAACAAACCATTCAAACCTCCACTAAAGATGCGGTGCTGCTATACTTCGAGAAATTGGTAAAGCAATTTGCAGTTTACCTTACTCTTGCTTCAGAGGGTTAACTTGATAGGTTCACACATGCGCCGAAGCAGGCCCTTCAGCCCATCAAGTCCTGCTGCCCTTTAACCAGAAAGCAAAGCGCTGGAGGAACTCGGCAAAACATGCATATGCTGCCTGACCCCCTGAGTTCTGCAGATGGATTCCACCCCGAAAGGTCACCTATTCCTTTTCTCTGGAGACGCTGCCTGACCAGCTGAGTTCCTCCAGCACTTTGTTATTTGCTCCAGATCCCAGCCTCTGCAGTTTGTTGAGGCTCTGAGCTTTAGCCAACCGTTTACACTAAGTCATGTTGAATTTATTGTCAATGCACAACTAGGGTGAGGTGCAGGTACAGTGAAAATCGTGCTTGCAGCAGCATCACAGGTACATAGACTCAGACAACACCTACAGAAATAAATCATACATAAATTACACATAAATTCTATAAGACTGTGCACACGACTTTGCAAAAATATTCCTCCATTCGCTGCATATCCATGTGACTATCTAAAAACCTCGTAAATGCCACTATCGTATCTGACCCCACCACCACCCTTGGCAGCATGCTCCAGGCTCCCTCTGTGTGAAAAGGTTGTCCCTCAGGTTCCTATTCAATCTTTCCACTCTCAACTTAAAACTATGCCCTCTAATTCTTGATTCCCATACCCTGGGGAAAAAAAAGACTGTGCATTCACCCTATCTATTCCCCTCATAATTTTATACATTCTATATCATCACCTCTCAGCCTCCTGCGCTGCAAGGAATCAAGTCCTTGCCTGCCCAACCTCATCCTGTAGGTCAGTCCTTCAGAGTTGTTCTTCTCACACAAGACTTCTCTCCTGCCTTGTCTAAGTTTGAAAATGCTGCATTTTCATGTACAGCTTATCTTCCTTAATATCACTTCCATATATAGTCTGAAGGGTCCCGGCCCGAAACATTGCCTGTCCATTTCCTTCCACAAATGCTGCCTGACCCATTGAGTTCCACAGGCACTTTGTGTTTTGTTCAGGATTCCAGCATCTGCAGTTCCTTGTGGCTCCATAGAGTTAGAGATATTCAACACGGCAACAGTCCCAGTTCGTCCATGCTGACCGAGATGTCCATTTGAGCTCATCCCATCTATCTGCATTTGGAACATATCGTACTGAATCTAAAAAAGACACAAAGTGCTTGAGTAACTAAGCGGGGCAAACAGGATCTCTGGAGAATATGGATAGGAGATATTTCCAGTTGGGACACCTCTTCAGACTCTGACTGAAGTCTGAAGAAAAATGTCCCGACCAGAAACGTCCCCTATCCATGTTGAGATGTACCCACTGACTTAAGGGCCTGTCCCAGTTAGGTGATTTTTTAGGCGACTGCCAGCGACTAGGACAATGGAATTCACCGAAGTCAGCACCGGCGACAACTTACGACAACCTACGATAGCATCTACGACAACTTACGACAGCACAAATTGTCGCCACTGTCCGAAAAAAACATTTTTCAGCGGTCGCCTAAAAAATCGCCTAAGTGGGACGGGCCCTTTATGCGAGAAATTTGTGTCGTTTTTTGTAAACCAGCATCTGCACGTTCTTCTTTCTACATCCCTCTGAACCTTTCCTATTTATGTACCTGTTGCCTCTACTACTTCCTCTGGCATCTCCATCTACTGTGTGAGGATGTTCCCACTCAGGTTCCTTGTACCCTTGGTTTATAGTATTCCCAGGGTGATCCCACCAGCATGTTGGACAGGGCAGTACAGTAACCCAGCAGTAGAGTTGCTGCCTTACATCGCCAGATACCCGGGATCGATTCTAACTACGGGTGCTGTCTGTTCAGAGTTTGCACGTTCTCCCTGTAACTGCGTAGGTTTCCTCCGGGAGTTCCGGTTTCCTCCCACATTCCAAAGATGTGCAGGTTTGTTGGTTAATTGGCTCTATAAATTGTCCCTAGTGTGTAGAATAGAAGTAGTGTGCACGGGTGATCGTTGGTTGGCGTGGACTGAACATAGAAACAAGGAACTGCATATTATGGTTTATACCAAAGATATATACAAAGTGCTGAAGTAACTAGTTGAAGTTGGAGTCGTTAGAGTGTTACAACAAATTGCTGGAGTAATTGAACCTGAAGGAGGGTCCCAACCCAAACTGTTACCCATCCTTTTTCCCCATAGATGTTGCCTGACCTGTTGAGTTACTCCAGCACTTTGTGTCTATGTTTGGTGGGCTGACGGGCCTGTTTCCACACTGTATCCCTAAACTAAAATAAACTAAACTAGGTAGTGGGGTCCTGACATAGATGCTGCCTGACCTCCCGCTTGAATCCGTCTTATTGTTTAAGGATGTGCTTTAGAACCCGCTCTTCCATTGATTGCAGGATTCATGCTGTGCTCTGACCCTTGAGGGGGGGAGGTTGGTGTTCAGGTACGACATCAAGTCAAATGGAAGTCTGCCCATCATCTCAAACAAAGAACTGGACATCACCAAGGAGAACGTGGTAATTACATTTCATTGTTTTTCTTCTGAAAACTATATGTGGAAAAGATGTAAACACTAGTTTACTTTATACTTGTTATCTTATTTCTATACCAATGTACCAAAAACATGGTATACATAATGCATACTGTACATATACTTTTCTCACATGCACTGTACATGCACATATATACTGTATACTGGATTGTATATTATACATAGTGTGTACTGTCCCAAGGAACATGGCATTGATTATAGTATGGAATGCTGTATATAGTGTAGTAGCGTATTGCAGTATTGTATACAATATATAGTATATATAATAGCAAATATAATATATATACACTTAGTTCTGTTGCAACAATATAGTTGCATTAAGAAATCATGAGTTAGAGAAAAGTGTTTGAAAAATAATTGTTGTCAATGGGAAAAAAGGGGATTAGGAGTTTCAACCTTGCGATATCTAAGTTTTTTTTCCTGTATGATTTTCAAAAATGCAGTTTTTTTAAAATAACTATATGTTTACCTTTGTTTCTGCAAGCTAAAATACCCAAGGCTCCATGTTACATTGTTTAACAGAGTAACATTGCACAAGTGTCAATAGAAGCGATTGTTTGTCAATTTCAGAGGTCTCCCATGGTGAAACTGGCAGACTATGTTTTTTAAGATAAGATGGTGTCTTATTACTGCAGGGAGGTTGCACAGAAACAGTTCATTCCCAATACTTTTTTTTAAAACATGACAGCTTTTTCTCTGCTTGGCAATTTCCAACTCTTCAGTCATAAGGTAATAAGGAAAAGGAGTAGGATTAGGCCATTTGGTCCGTGAAGTCTACTCCGCCATTCAATCATGGCTGATCTATCTCTCCCTCCTAACCCCATTCTGCTGCCTTCAACCATTAACCTATGACAACTGTACTAATCAAGAATTCTGCACTAATTCAGTGATTCTCTAATTTCCATCAAAATCGTGTTATCACCGATTCGGCCTGCATAATACAAATAATGTTCCTTAATTAATCAATTGCATTATATCCAATTCACATTATGGGAATATTCATTATACCAGAACTACATGTAGTGAATATAGTTTTGTATATTGCATTTAACATTTTATACAGTATTGAATATAATACTACATATAATATTGTATGTGCATAGAATATAACACTTTTTTTGGAGCATCACATTGTGTCAAAGAATTACATGCCATCAAAGAAAAGAAATTCTTATATTTTGTTGTTTTGCTTCCAAATATAAATATGCAAATAATTATTTTATTTATCTGAAATTGTTTTTGACATTGCATTATTATATAGCAGCAAAAATGTTATTAAAGATAGAATCAATAAACATGAATAATTGTTAGTTGGAAATATAAAAAGCATGCAATATGCGTTTAATATTTTTAGCTTATGGATTTCCAGAAAGTGAAGTACTTATTCATTAAATCTTTAAAACTATTGAACGATGATTATTTTTCAATCCCGTTGATCCCGTCAGATCAAGCTGCAGATGTTGAATGTGGGAAACCTAAAGAGGGTTGTTGTGAGAGTCGGGAGTGAGAATTTAATCGACGGCAAAATCAGTTTGAAGGAAATCACTTTCTCCAATTATTACCTAGGAGGAATTCCATTACACATTAAAGAAAGGTACGTCATGGTTTTTTTTGCTTTAGAAACTGGATGCAGGACAAAAAAAAATCCTTCCCAACAACAGCAGTTGTATTGCAGTAAAGAAAATGGCCCCCCTCAATTCCTGCTGCGTTTGGCCTGGGCGCCTGTAACAGATTGCTGGGACCTTCAGAGACTGGTTTAACCACTGCATGGTCACTGGGGGTTCTGCTGATGGCTGTGTGCCTGGGCTCTCATTCAGAGATTAATAAAATAGACAGGTCTTCCGTGAGAGTGCCTGCTCACACTGAAGCAGGAGAGAAGGCTCCGTAAGATGTAGAGTGGAGTTCACAGAGGCAGGAAGTGGGAAGGGTTTCAAATGATCAGAGACCAGGTAACCTTTCCATTCAAAGAGTGGTGGGTATATGGAATAAACTGCTGGAGAAGGTAGTTGAGGCAGATACTATAACAACATTTAAATGACATTTGGACAGGTTTATAGATGGGAAAGGTTGAGAGTGATATTGGCCAACCATGGGCAGGTGGGATTAGTATAGATGGGACATGATGGGGCCTGTTTCCATGCTGTATGACTCCATGACTCTATGAGAGATATGGGCCAAATGTGGGCAGGTGGGACTAGAGTTGATGGGGCATCTTGGACAGCATGGACAGGTTGTGCCGAAGGGCCTGTTTCCCTGCTGTATGACTTTATGTTTAGTTACAAAAATAGGAATGTGTGAAGGACAGGTTGGCTGGAAGAGTGTTCAGCTGAAGTCTAGGTATGGATGGAATGAGTTGTCCTGTAATTCCTCCCAACATCTTTTAATGCAGCTTAAACATGCCGGTCAAATCGTCACTGCGCGCCTGTGTGAAAAACCCAAAGGCAATCTACAACAAGGATCTATCCAGGGAGTTCACAGTCGGCGTCAGTAAAGGGTGCTCACAGGATCTCTTGGTAAGTTTCCAACCACATTTGTGCTCATTCTCAATCATATTATGTTTCTCATTTAATTTAAAGGGTGGCACAGTGGCGCAGCGGTAGAGCTGCTGCCTTACAGCGCCAGTAACCTGGGTTAATTCCTGACTACAGAGGCTGTCTGTATGGAGTTTGCATGTTCCCCCAGTGACCACGTGGGTTTCCTTTGGGTGCTCCGGTTCCCTCCCATATCCCGAAGACTTGCGTGTTTATAGGTTAATTGGCCCTCGGTAAATTGCCCTAGTGTGTATAGAGAGGATGCAAAAGCAGGATAACATAGAATTAGTGTGAACGGCTGATTGATGGTTGGCATATGCTTAATGCACTGAAGGGCCTGTTTCACTTTGTATCTTTAAACTAAATGAAAATTTGGACAGGTACTGGCAACAAAATTCTTAGTTACTGCAGCTCTGCAAGCCTGTAAACGCAATTACTCACAGATAAAGATTAAGTTGATATTGTTCGAGGTGTCCTAGGAGCTGGTGGTAGTGGTGGGCCACGATGTGATGAATGGTGCTGTTGTACCTTGCTTCTGCCCCCTGCCTTCTCAGCATTTCTCCCATTCTCATTCTCAGGAATGAGTGGTTTAACGTATGATGAGCATTTGACGGCACTGGGCCTCTACACGCTGGAGTTTAGAAGCATGAGGGAACCTCATTGAAACTTACCGAATAATGAAAGGCCTGGATAGAGTGAATCTCGAGAGGATGTTTCCACTCGTGGGAGAGTCTAGGACAAGAGTGCATAGTCTCAGAGTAAAAGAATGTAGCTTTGGAAAGGAGATGAGGAGGAATTTCTTTAGACAGAGGGTGATTAACCTGTGGAATTCATTACCACAGAAGGCTGTGGAGGCTAAGTCAATGCTTATTTTAATGTGGAGATTGACAGATTCTTGATTAGTATGCGTGCCAGGGGTTATGGGGAGAAGGCAGGAGAATGGGGTTGAGAGGGAAAGATAGTTGGCGTGATTGAATGCTGGCCAGTAGACCTGATGGGCCTTAATGGCCTAATTCTGCACCTATCACTAATGACGCTTTGTTTTTTCCAAACAGTTGGTCCGAACTGCTCACTTTGCCGGCAAAGGAGTTCTGGGCCTGAGTGCCACCAACTTCACATTCCCAGATAACTTCCACATTGGCTTTGGTTTCTCCACCAGCCAGCTCGACGCCCTGCTCTTCTCCTACGAAAAGGTAAATGCTTCCTCCTTCCTCCAGCAGCCACTAACAATACCGGCAATCCCCGTCCTGCAATCAAACACCCCTGGACCTCCTGAAGAACATACATTCATCCTTGTTAATGCTGCCTCACAGGGCCAGAGACTTGGGTTTGATCCTGATTCTGTCTGATCGGTGTTTGTACATTCTCCCCGTGCCTGTGTGAGTTTTCTCCGGGTGCTCCAGTTTTCTCCCACACTCCAAAGACGTACTGGTTTGTAGGTTAATTGGCTTCTGTGAAATTGGGAATTGTTCCTATTGTGTGTAGGATAGTGTTAATGTGTGGGGATGGGTGCAGACTTCATGGGCTGTGGAGCCAAAGGGTCTGTTTCAGTGCTGTATTTCAACTAAACTAAATTAAACTCGACGAAAGCTAGATCTCGGAATGGCATTAAATGTACTCACATTTCCACCACCACGACATTTCTCTAGCGCCTTTCACATCTCCAAAGCACTTCACTGCTGGTGGATCAGTCATTGCTGCCTGGCCCGCTGAGTTCTTCCAGCACTTTGTTTTTAACTCAGGATTCTAGCATCTGCAGTCTCTTGTGAGTCTCCTATCAAGAGCTTGGTTTCTAAATAAAACATTTTACTTTGCATTTAATATCAAAGGTTGTGATATGTTGGGTTACTCAGCAGAAATTGCCATTGTCAAATGCTGAAAATATCTTTAATTTACTTTTGTAGGGCAGCTTTGAAATCTCTCTGGAAAATGGCAAGGTAAAGGTCGACATTCTGGGCAAGACCCTCACATCCAGAAGCTCTTTCAATGATGGAGCTGGTCACTATGTGTCTGTTCAGAGGACGAAAGACAGGTGTGTTTCCTAATGTTATTTCCTAGATCTTTTGTCAGTTGAATTGCCTCTTCTGATCGAAATTGTCTTGTAGCATGAAAACAGACCGTTCAGCCCAACTCGTCCCTGCCAGCTATGATGCCACATTTACACAAGCCCCCTTTGTCCACGTTCGACCCATATTCTTTTGAACCTCTCCTATCCATGTACCTGTCCAAATATTTGTTAAATATTGTTATTGTACACGCCTCAATTCCTCCCTGCACTGGAACCTGCCACTTCTACCTGACATCGTTTTCATAGAACCTACAAAAAGTACAGCGCAGGAACAGATTTGGTCCACAATGTCTGTGCCTAACATGATGCCAAGACTAACTAATCTCATCTGCCTGCACATGATTCATACCCCTCCATTCCCCGAATATCCATGTGCCTGTCTAAAAGCCACTTAAACACCACTATCGTATCTGCCTCCACCCCCTGGCAGCACGTTCCAGACACTCACCACCCATGGTGTAAAATCTTGCCCCGCACATCTCCTTTAAAATTTGCCCCTCGCACCTTAAAGCTATGTTCTCTAGTCTTTGACATTTCCACCCTGGGGAAAAAGGTTCTCACTGTCCACCCTATCTATGTCTCTCACAATTTTATACACTTCTGTCATGTCTCCCCTCAACCTCCAACTTTCCAGAGAAAACAATCCGAGTCTGTCCAACCACTCCTTGTAGGTAACAGCCTCTAATGGGGGCAGCATTCTGGTAAAGCTCCTCTGCACCCTCTCCAAAGCCGCCACATCATTCCTGTAATGGGGCGACCAGAACTGTACACAATACTGTACGAAGTGCAGAGTCTCATTGAGCTTTTCCTCAACTTTTGTCTCCTGTCACTACAGTTTTGTCGGTCCCACAACAACATACTGTAATACACATCAGTCACCAACTGCTTCTCATTTACATTTCCAGGGTCTATTTGAACGTGGACGATCTGGACCGGAGTGAAACATCGGTGGGATTATCTCAGCCTCCCAGGAAGGACACCGTCTACTTGGGTGGCGACAAAATCACCCAGAACTTTGATGGCTGCATCAACAATGTTTTCCTGAAGAAGTAAATTAAGTTGACTTTCATCTCTCTGTCTCTAACATCCCTTTCTATTTCATGTTTCTCCATCACATTCCATCCCTATCTCACTCTTTTCCTCATCACTATCACTCTTATCTCTTCACCACATTGTCGCCAGAAGCATTAAAAATTCCTTCCTCCACAGGTGCTGACTGACCTTCCAGGCATTTACATCATTTTCCACTTCCAGGCCCATTGGCCTGTGTTTTGCCCTTATCCTCTAAACCTTTCCGTCCATGTACTTGTCCTAATGTCTTTTAAATATTGTCGTTGTACCTGCCTCAACTACCTCCTCTGGCAGCTCGTTCCATACACCCAAATTAAATATCAGCTAACATCGATCACACAGCATGGATAGAGCCCCTTCAACCCAACTCATCCATGACGATCAAGATGCCCAGCTAGGTTTGTTCCATTTGCCTCCATTTGTCCCTCCATTCCTTTCCTGTTCCCATACCTGTCCGAAATGTCATTTAAATGCTGTTATAGTACTTTACTCAACTACTTCTCCTTGGCAGCTGATTCCATATACCACCACCTCTGTGTGAAAATGTTGTTCCTCAAGTTCCTCATAAATCTTTCCCCTCTCACCTTAAAGGTTTGCCCTCCAGCTCAAGATTCCCCTACCCTGGGGAAAAGACATGAAACCCTCTAGTTCTTGATCCTCTTCCCTTGGGGTAAAAGACTCTGTGCATTCACCCTATCTATTCCCCTCATGATTTTGTACACCTCTATGATCACCGCTCATTCTGCTGCACTCCAAGGAATAGAGTCCCAGCCTGCCCAACCTTTCCCTATACAGTAGCTCAGGCCCTCGAGTCCTGGCAACATCCTTGTAAATCTTCCATGCCCTCTGAGGTTCTTCATGTCTCCATTTGTCTACTCATTTTCCAGCTTAAATCTTAAGAGTCCTGACCCAAGAAAGGCTTGACTAATCATCTCTCTCTCTCTCTCTCTCGCTTATCCAGGGAAAATCAAGATCCCAAAGTGGAAAATTTTGTGTTTTCAACTGAGCTGTCAAACGTAAACCTGAACACCTGTCGCCAGCCAAGAGCTCCAGAAATGCTCATGTTGAAGGAAGTCAGGAAACCAAACAGCCAGGGGACTGTGAAGGCCAACAAGGTGTGTGTACCTGTCAGCACAACACCCAATGTAACATAGAACAGTACAGCACAGGAACAGGCCCTTCGGCCCACAATGGTCATGCTGAATATGATGCCAAGACCAACTCTCGTCTGCTTGCACGTAATCCATATCCCTCCATTCCCTGCAGATCCATATGCCTATCCAAAACTCTCTTAAACACCACTCTTGTGTCTGCCTCCACCACCACCCCTGGCAGCACGTTCCAGGCCCCCATCAATCTCTGTGTAAAAAGAAGACTTGCTCTGCACATCTCCTTTAAATTTTGCCCCTCTCACATTAGTTTAGTTTAGTTTAGTTAAACCTATGCCCTCTAGTCTTTGACATTGCCACTTGGGAAACAAGGTTTGGACTGGTTTCCCTAACTATGCCTCTGATAGTTTTTTATACATCTACATTGGTGAGGAAAAGGTCCTGGCTGTTTTTCCTCCCCCCTTCATGCGATATCTGTTTAAAGGAGATGTGCGGGGCAAGCTTTTTTACTGAGTGTGGTGGGTGCCTGGAATGCGCTGCCAGGATCAGAGGTGGAGGCAGATGCAATAGTGGCGTTTTGGATAGGCACATGAACATGTGGAGAACGGAGGGATATGGATCACTTGCAGACAGTTAAAAATTGGTCTTGGCATCATGTCTGCCACAGACATCGTGGGCCGAAGGGCCTGTTCCTGTGCTGTATTCTATGTTTGATGCCTTTCATGATTTTATATACTTCTAAAGTAATGAGCATCCTTTATTGACAGTGGGCAGATTTAACGCGATGTGTTCTTCAAAACAGGATGGAAAGAATCAGAGAGTTCTTCCTGATCATTCAATGAAAGAAAATACAGGCCAGGAACTCAATCGATGTCAGATGTCATGGCAACTGAAGGCAGTCAGCGGGGCCTACCAATTTGGAAACTCACCAGACAGTCGATTGGAGTATGATTCCCTTCCCGAATCGTTTAACGAAAGGTAAAGTATGCATATAGCATGGAAACAGGTCCTTCTGCCCATTGAATCTTTACCTTTACCTCTAGGGGAAATTTACAGAGGCCAATTAACCTACAAACCAATAAACCCACTGACTCCCTTAGCTATCTAGACTACATTTCTTCCCACCCTTCCTCCTGTAAAGACTGTTATCCCCTACTCCCAATGTTCTATAACAGGTCATCGGAGATGTCCTCATACTTTAGGAAATGGGGGTTCCCCTCTTCCATTATAGATGAGGTCCTCACTAGGGTCTCCTCGATATCCCACAGCTCCGCTCTTGCTCTCCCTCCCCCCATACGTAACAGGGAGAGTGTCCCCCTTGTCCTCACCTTCCACCCCATCAGCGTCGCATACAGCGCATAATCCTCCGACATTTTCGCCACCACCAACGGGATCCCACCACTAGCCATTTCTTCCCATCTCCACCCCTTTCCATTTTCCACAGAGACTGTTTCCTCCGCAAATCCCTGGTCAAGTCGTCCTTTCCCACCCAAACCACCCCCTCCCCAGGTGCTTTCCCCTGCAACCGCAGGAGAAGCAACACCTGTACCGTTACCTCCCCCCTCGACTGTCCAAGTACCCTGACAGTCTTTTCAGGTGAGACCGAGGTTCACTTGCAGCTCCTCCAACCTCATCTACTGTATCCGCTGTTCCAGGTGTGGACTCCTGTATATCTGCGAGACCAAACGCAGGCTCGGTGATCGTTTCGCTGAACACCTCCACTCAGTCTGCCTAAACCTGCCTGATCACCCGGTTGCTCTGCACTTTAACTCCCCCTCCCATTCCCACACTGACCTTTCTATCCTGGGTCTCCTCCTTTGTCAGAGTGAGTCCCAGTGCAAATTGGAAGAACAGCACCTCATATTTCACTTGGGCAACATACACCCCAGCGATATGAACATTGATTTTTCTAACTTCAAGTAACCCTTGCTTTCCTTCTCACTCCATCCCCTCCCCCTTTGCACTTCTCCGACCAGCCTTACTGTCTCCAATTACATTTTATCTCTGTTTGCTTTGTTATTACCTTCTCCCAACTAACATTGATCTATTCTATATTTTCCATGATCTCCATTCCCTTTGTCAGGTTTTCACACCTTGCACCTCCTTATATATAAACATCCTTATCTATGTACCTCCCACGCCCCCGGACATCAGTCTGAAGAAGGGTGTCGATCCGAAATGTCACCCATTCCTTCTCTCCAGACATGCTGCCTGTGACGCTGAGTTACTCCAGCATTTTATGTCTATCTTCGAATTAAACCAGCATCTGCAGTTTCTTCCTACACAACCTAAAAACCTGTCCGTTTTTGGAGTGTGGGAATAAACTGGAGCAGCCAGAAGAAACACACGCGGTCACAGAGAGAACGTAAACTCCACACAGACAGCACCCCTAGTCAGGATCGACCCTGGCGCTGTAAGGCAGTAACTCTACGGCTACGCCACCGTGACGCCCATCTTGGTTGATATGGACGAGTTGGTCCGAAGGGCCTGTTTCTGTGCTCTATGACTCTACGATATGTTTTGCATTCCAGATCAAAATTTTCCATTGATGTGCGGACAAACTCAGTGGAAGGAATCATCTTCTATGTGGCGGACAAGTCTCAGAGGTCCTACATGACCCTCTATGTTTCCAAGGGACGTTTCTTCTTTGCTTTCGCTGTCAACGGGAAACGACTGAAGATCAGGAGCAGAGCGAGACACAACGACGGCCATTGGCACACGGTGAGTGGGGGGATGGAGAGAAGGGGGGGAGGATGGGCCAGCAAGGGTGCAGAAGAACCTCCACCCTCCCCAACCTCTGGCTCACTGTAAATATCCACGAGAGCAGGTTCTTCACTGTACCTGTTCCTCACAGAACTTTGACGAAGAGACACAAAGTGTTGGCGTAACTCAGCAGGACAGGCAGAACCTCTGGTGAACACGTATAGGCAACATTTCTGGTCGGGACCTTTCTTCACACTGATCACTCCAGGGACGCTCCCTGACCCGCTGAGTTACTCCAGCACTTTGTGTCTTTTTTTGTAAGCCAGCATCTGCAGTTCCTTGAGTCCACATTTGCCTGAAGCAGGGTCGTCTGTCCACTTCCTCCACAGATGCTGACTGACCCGCTGGGTTCCTCCATCTTTTGTGTTCTATGCACGTTTTAACAAATTGTGCAACTCAGCAGGTCAAGCAGAATCTGTGGAAGGAAAAGGATGGAAGATGCTTTGGGTCTGGACCTTTCTTCAAGGGGGAGAAAGCTGGCAAAGAGATGTTGGGGCGGGTTAAAGCCTGGCATGTGACAGGGCCAAACACCATGCTGTATTCTTCTATTTCTATGTTCACAGTAGTTGTCAATAAACTTGGATTGACTCGAACACAGTGGATGCCATTTAGGCGCATGGACAAGAAGGAAGTAGAGCTAAATGGGTTATTGTGAGCAAATGAGACTAACAGATGGGGCATCTTGGTTGGCATTGTAGAACAATCTTAAGGGCCTGTCCCACTTTCACGACCTAATTCACAACCTGTTTTACTCGTGGACATTTTTCATCATGCTAGAAAAAATGTCCCGACCTACTCGATGCCACGAGTACCTACGACAAGCATCATGGCCTGCTACGACCTACCTACGACCTCCTACAACCTCGTGATGACCATGCTGCGAGTATGAGTCAAGGGCAAAATTGGCAGAGGTCGTGAATTAGGTTGTGAAAGTGGGACAGGCCCTTTAGGCAGTGCAATTGCCAAACAAAGCTATGTGCTTATGCTTTGAATAGGGGGCAGCACAGTGGTGCAGCAGTAGAGTTGCTGCCGCACAGCACCAGAGACCCAGGTTTGATCCTGACTATGGGTGCTGTCTCTACGGAGTTTGTCCGTTCTCCCTGTGACCGCGTATGTTTTCTTCAGGTGCTCCGGTTTCCTCCCACACTCCAAAGATGTGCAGGTTATTTGGCTTTGGCAAAAATTGTGTAGTATGTAAGATAGTGTACAGGGTGGTCGCTGGTCCGCACCGTATCTCTAAAGTCTCAAATCTAAAAGTCTAAAAACAAAATGTTCTAATTGACGTCCTATATTTGGAGATGTGTGAATGCCATATCAACACGATAACTTGGTGTTAATTTTATTTCCTGTGGATTGTCTGTATTGATTCGTGCATAACTTTCTCTTTCTCACTTCATAGGTGGTGTTCAGCAGAGATGGTAACAAAGGAAAGCTGGTTATTGATGGACTTCGGACACGGCAGGGCAGTGTGAGCAGCAGCCCTCTGTTGAAAGTGGAGTCACCGTTCTATCTGGGCGGATTACCATCTGGTAAAGAACAGCGCAGTCACAAGGTAACGTAAACTTTGCAACCTTCATCCTCGTTCCCCTAACTTAGTGAGAGACAACTATTTCACACAGAAAGCGACGGGAATATGGGATGGGGAAGGTAGTCGAGGCAGGTACAGTAAGAACATTTCAAGGATATTTGGACAGGTACATTTTAGGTTAGTTTATTATTGTCATGTGTACTAAGGTACAGTGAAAAGCTTTTTTGTTTAGTGCTATCCATTCAGCAAAAATACTTTACATACTTGATCACAATTAAGCTGGGCACATTGTACAGTGTACAGAGGCTGGATAAAGGGCTGCTATTGAAGTTTAAAAGAGTGGAGCGATTGTAATGATA
The DNA here is from genome assembly GCA_963514005.1 of Raja brachyura. The sequence continues at coordinate 35,036,494 of OY740784.1, read as the reverse complement.
GCAGATCCACTTGTAGGGCCAGGATGCAGAAAGTTGCCTGGTCTCAGCATCATCTAAAAAGGTGTGATTGGACTAGTTTGGAGGGGCACCTTGGTCTAGTTGAACCGAAGGACCTGTTTCTGAGCTGTGTATAACTATATGCCTATAACTATGACTGACAGCACACCTCCACTGATCTTCATAGTATATATGAGTACATTCAAGCCATACACAGGTTCACCAGGTAGTACAAAAAGAAAAATACCAGTGCAGAATATAGTGGAACAGCATTACAGTGTCTGCCATTAGGTAGGCTTGAAGATTGGGACTCCACCCTGGCTTATGGGAGGACCATTCAGTAGTCTGGTAACAATGGGGAAGAAACTGTCCCTGAATCTGGTATTACATGCTTTCAAGCTTTTGTATTGTTACCTGACCGGAGAGGGGGGAAAAGGGAATGGATGGGGAGAAAGGCTAATAATTATGTTGGCTGTTATCCCGAGGCAGCGTGAAGTGTAGATGGAGTCAATGGTGGGGAGTCTAGTCTGTGTTATGCACTGGGCTACAGGACTACATCCACAACTCTCTGTAATTTCCGTGGTCTAGCTGTTCCCACACCAAGCTGTGATGCAACCCAATAAGACGTCTTCTACAATGCATCAGTAGACATTGGTGAGAGTTGTTGGAGACATGCCAAACTTCCTTCTTCTGAAGAAGAAGCAGAGGAGAGGGTGTGCTTTCTTGGCCATGGCTTGTTTAAATTTTAACACTAATCGTTTCTGTGTCCAGCGTTTACCAAGGCAGAGCTTCCACGGGTGTGTAAGGAACTTCAAACTGGATGGTAATCTGATGCCTTCTCCCTCGCGAACATTTGGAGTCACGCCATGCTTCGTCGGCAAAGCTGAACAAGGAGCATACTTTGCAGCAGAGGGAGCTTATCTCGTTTTAGGTTTGTTAGATCTTTATCAGTCCAGCTGGAAAATAACCTTTGAATTTTTTGAAAATGTATTTTGGTCTAAAGTAATCAGGATAATTTAATTTACCTTCGTGTCTTGTAATATATTGGTCTTATCAGCTGTTAGACACAAAATGCTGGAGTAACTCAGCGGGTCAGGCAGCATCACTGGAGAAAAGGAATAGGTGATGTTTCACTTCAATAGCCTTTATCAGACTGAGTCAGGGAGGGAGACACTGGAGGTATGGGAAGGTGCAGAACAAGGCAGAGCCTGCATCGATGACTCAGGAAAGGTGGAGCCCACAATGGTCCATTGTTGGCTGGGGACGAGGTGATGATGAAGCAATACAAACGGTTTGGTATCAGGTAACTGAACCATCCTATTGCCAACTAGAGAGCGTTCCTGACCTACAATCTACCTCATTGGAGACCCACGAACTGTACTTAATGGACTTTATCTTGCACTAAACGTTATCCGCTTTATCCTGTATCCGTACACTGTTACGTGCTATTGTTAGCAAAAAGACTATACATGATTATAATCAAGCTGTTCACAGTGTTCAGATACAGGATTAAGTGAATAACGTTTAGTGCAAGATAAAGTCCAGTAAAGTCCAATTAAAGATAGTCCCAAGGTCTTCAATGAGGTAGATAGTAGGTCAGGACAGTTCTCTAGTTGGTGTTAGGATCGTTCAGTTACCTGATAACAGCTGGGATAAAACTGTCCTTGAATCTGGAGGTGTGCGTTTTCACACTTCTGTACCTCTTGCCTGATGGGAGCGGGGTGAAGAGGGTGTCCGGGGTGAGACTGGTCCTTGATTATGCTGCTGGTCTTGCCGAAGCAGCATGAATAGTCTCTTGCACGGTAAATGCCTGACGCCTCAATCTTTGTTTGCAGAAGACTCATTCGTGGTGGGCAAAGACTTTGAGCTACTGTTTGAGGTGCGGCCTCAAACCGACACTGGTGTCCTCTTCCATGTAAACAGCCCTCAAGGAAACTACCTCAGTCTATACATGTACAAAGGAAAGGTAGGTCTGACCTGTGATACTATCGGCTGCATGTTATGGAAGTTTAATCGCTTTCTTAGTCTACCTTAAGTATCCGCTGCAACATTAGATTTAGGACTTACGTAGTCCGTAGGCCGTACGTAGTTCTGGTCGCCCCATTACATGAAGGATGTGGATGCTTTGGAGACGGTGCAGAGGACGTTTACCAGAATGGTTGACAAGGGCAAGGCTGTAGACATTATCAATATGGACTTTACCAAGGCATTTGATAAGGTTCCACATGGGAGGCTGCTCGGGAAGGTTAGATTGCATGGGATCCAGGGACAGCTATCCGACAGGATAGAGAATTGGCTTCATGGAAGGAAGCAACAGGTGATAGTGGAAGGTTATTTTTCAGACTAAGTGCTACAGTGTCCTCCCACATCCCCAAAGACGTACGGGCCTATAGGTTAATTGACCCTCTGTAAATTGCCCCTTGTGTGCAGGGAGTGGATGAGAAAGTGGGTTAACGTTGAACGGTGATCACTGGTCGGTGGGCCGACAGGCATGTGTATCTCAAAACCAAACTAAACAAAGTGTGCTGCAGACTGCAACTTCTTTTCAGATCAAGTAGAATCAATTCCAGATGTGAGAGGATGAGCATTTTTTGAGCATGCGACTTTGAGGGGAATGACTCAATTAACTCCAGTCTAGGCAGAACTATCGGTGTCAATACATGCTACCAGAAGCTAATTATCCTTCCACCACCCCTCCCCCACCCCCCGTAAAATCAATGTCCATCAGCAATTTCATGAAGTTCCCCCGGTATTGTGCCATCATCACTTTAAGGTGAAAGATGACTGTGGTTCCGAGTCCTTGGTAACCTAGCAGCGGATCGATTTATTGCTCACACACCTCTGCCTTGTCTCCCACTCAGTTGAAATGATAAATTATTTTCTCAGCAACTTGTTAAAACATGGTTGACTCCGAAAGTTTGGCCATGGGGTCACAGATCACGGAAACAGGCCCTTTGGCCCAACTTGTCCATGTCCAACTAGTTGGCATCCTGGGCATGTCCCGCTTGCCTGCATTTTCCCCATATCCCTCTGAACCCTTCCTATCCATATATCTGTCCAAATGTATTTTTAAAATCCTAATTGTACTTACTTCTATAACTTCCTCTGGCAGCTCATTCCACATATGGACTACCCTAAGTGAAAAAGTTGAAAAACCCTGAGGTCCCTGTTAAATCTTACCCCCTCACCTTAAGCCTATGCCCTCTAATTTTAGAATCCTCTACCCTGGGAAAAAGACTGTCTGTGTTCACTGTATGAGCCTATGAGTTATGAGTTTAGTTTATTGTCACGTGTACCGAGGTACAGTGAAAAGCTTTTGTTGCATGCTGACCAGTCAGTAGAAAGACAATACATGATTACAATCGAGCCATCCACAATGTACAGATGTATGTATGGTTAATTGATCTTATACACCTCAATAAGTCACACCTCAGCCTCTTACACTCCAAAGGAAAATGTCGCAGCCTATCCAACCTCTCCCTATAACTCAAACCCACAAGCCCATGAGACTAAAGGGTGTCCTTATTGAGACAGATAGTGAATTCTAAAAGTAGAGGGCATAGGCTGAAGGTGAGAGGGGAGAGATTTAAAATGGACCTCAGGGGAACTTTATCACTCAGAGCGTAGTCTGCAACTGGAGTGAGCTGCCAGAGGAATCTATAGAACCAGATACAATTACAATTGTAATCATCACAATATTTACAAATATATGGGTAAGGGAACTGAATAAATATAGGACCGAGGTTTAAGGTGTGAGAGGAAAGATTTAATTGGAACCTGAGGGGGCAAAGCTTTCACACACTGGGTGGTGGATGTATTGAACGAGCTGCCATAGGATGTAGTTGTGGTAGGTACTATAACCATTTAAAAGATATTTAGACGTACATGGATAGGATAGGTTAAGAGTGATATGTGCCAAACGCAGGCAGGTTTATTAGCACAAGACGCCAACTTGGTCAGCATGAACAAGATGGGTCAAAGGGCCTATTTCCATGCTGTTTTTGCTATATGACTAATAATTCGTGAATCAAATCTTTCACTGTGATAATATTAATATTAAGGAATCCACAGCAGTAGTTTCTGCTTTTAAAAAATATGAAACTCATGCTAATTGTTGTCCACAGGTAACAGTCCATGTAAACAACGGGGCTGGGGATTTCAATACATCCGTCACACCTCCCTCATTGTGCGATGGACAATGGCACAGAATCGCAGGTGAGAATCCTTCTTAACAAAGAGACACAAAGTGCTGGAGTAACTCAACAGGTCAGGCAGTATCTCTAGAGAACATGGGTGGGCGACATTTCAGGTCAGGACCCTTCATCAGTCTGAATGAGTCTGACCCTCTTCATGTCCTCCATAGATGCTGCCTGACCTGCTGAGTTTTTGAATTGAATTGAAAGATACAGCATGGAAACAGGCCCTTTGGCCTAATGAATCCATGCGACCACCGTTCACACTACTTCTATGTTATCCCACTTTCCCATCCACTCCCTACACACTAGTGGCAATTTATGGAGGCCATTTAATCTACAATCCTGCACATTTTTGGGAGATTCCTACAGCACTTTGTGTCTTTTATGTAAACCAGCGTCTGCAGTTTCTTGCGTCTATGAGGATCCTTCTAAGGCTGTTAAACTTCAGATGTCAGCGGTCAAGGCTGTACTGTGGCGTAGCGGTAGAGTTGCTGCCTTACAGAGCCAGAGACCAGGTTTGATCCTGACTATAGGTCCTGTACGGAGTTTGTCCGTTCATCCTGTGACCACGTGGGTTGTCTCTGGGTGCTCCTGTTTCCTCCTACATGCCAAAGACTTACAGGTTTGTAGGATAATTGGCTTCGGTATGTTGTAAAATCATCCCCAGTGTGCAGAATAGCGCTAGTTTACAGGGTGATTGTGGTCAGCGCGGACTCAGTGGGCTGAAGAGCCTGTTTTGGCGCTGCATCTCTAAGTCTAAGTCTAAAGTATGAAATGTGGAAAGATTAAGCATTAATCCAGCCTGTACCACTTTGCGATATGGGAGGAAACCAGAGCGCTTGGGGGAAACCCACGAGGAGAGGAAAGATACATCGACCTGTCAGATGCGTGAAGGTAACGACTTGAACGTTGTCGTCACTCACTTAGTGTTATTTTATTCTCCACAGTGATCAAGAGAAACAACGTGGTGCAGCTGGACGTGGACGCTGAACGTGACCACGTCGTTGGTCCCTTGGCCTCATTCTCCACCGACACGGCGGACCCTCTCTACGTTGGAGGCTTGCCAGGTACGACCGACATTACCTACGTCAGAACCAGTGCTTGGAGGTGTATCAGTATTGGCGTATTAAGTCACGTATACAGTGAGAAACCTTCTCTGCCATGAGAGGAATAGATCAGGTAGACACACAGAGTCTCTCGCCCAGAGTAGGGGAATCAAGAACCAGAGGACATAGGTTTAAAGTGGGAGGGGGAGGCGGGGGGGGGGGGGGGTTGAGGGGGAAGATTTAATAGGAACCTGAAGGGTAACTTTTTTACACTGAGGGTGGTGGGTGTATGGAACGAGCTGCCAGAGGTAGTTGAGGCAAGTACTATCATAACGTTTAAGAAACATTTAGACAGGTACATGGATAGGATAGGTTTAGAGGGATATAGGCCAAATGCAGGCAGATGGGACTATTGTACATGGGGCAAGAGGGTCGGCATGGCAAATTGGGATGAAGGACTTTTTTCCATGCTGTATGACTCCGTGACACGGTTGCGTGCTATCCAGTCCAATTATACCGTACCGTTCAAAGGTTATGGGGAGAAGATAGGAGAAGGGTTGAGAGGGAAAGGTCTGCCATGACTGATGGTGTAGTAGACTCGATGGGCTGAATGGCACAATTCTGCTCCTGTGACATGGACTTATGAGCACCATCAGGCCACACACATGTACACAGAGGAAAATACCAGAGTGCAGAATATAATTTTTTGGGCATTACAGCTACAAAAAAAGATGTAGATACAAGGAACTGCTGGTTTACAAAAATAGACATAAAATGCTGGAATAACTCAGTGGATCAGGCAGCATCTGACTGGTGCTGACTGACTCATTGAGTTACCCCGGCACTTTATGTCCTTTTCAACAGAGGAAAGAACCAAGATCAGCGATGAAATTGATTAAAATATCAGGACTACACCCGAGCTTATGGAAGGACCGTTCAGTAGTCTGATAACAATGGGGAAGAAGCTATTCCTGAATCTGCCTGATAGAAGAAGGGAGAAGAAAGAATGGGGTGTGAGTGGTCTTTGATTATGTTGGCTGCTTTCCCAAGGCAGCGTGAAGTGTAGATAGTCGATGGTAGGGAGTCTGGTCTGTGTGGTGGACTGGGCTATATCCACAACGTTCTGCAATTTCTTCTGGTCTTGGGCAAGTTGTTGTCAATCCAAGCTGTGATGCATCCCAATAAAATGCCTTCTATGGTGAACCTGTAGAAGTTTGTAAGACTTATTGGAGACATGCCGAACTTCCTTAGTCTTCAAGGCGTTGGTGTGCTACCTTGGCTGTAGCATTAATTGGATTAGTTCAGGACATGTTGTTGGTGATGCTTACTTTGAGTAACTTGAAGCTCTCGACCATTTCCACTTTGGTGTGAGTGAAGTTGACAGGGGTGTGTGCACCATCCCGGTTACTGAAGTCAATAAATCGCTCCTTCCTCTTCCTAAATTTAAAAAAATGTTGAATATTTCTCTTTTTTTTCTCTCTTATTTTTCTCTTATTACACGTTAACACTTGCACACATTCCAATGCCAAACACATACCAAGGTAGAATTCGCAACAAGATATTGCGTGCTCTTCAGATTTATTGTATGCAGTTCTGGTCTTAGCTCTAAGGAAAGATTGTACAAATTTGGATAGACACAAAATGCTGGAGTAACTGACCAGGTCAGGCAGCGTGTCTAGAGAAAATGGATAGGGAAAGTTTCTGGTCAAGTCCCTCCTTCAGACAAACTTGGATTGTTTTCTCTGAAATGCTGGAGGTTCAGGGGAGACGTGAAGAAGTTCATAAAATGATGACATGCATAGATAAGGTTGAGTCAGAACCTTTTTCCCAGGGTGGAAATGTCAAAGGTCAGACGGGGAACATTTTTTACACAGGTACCTGGAACGCGCTGCCAGGCAGATAGGAAAGTGCCATTTAAGAGTTTTTTTAGATAGACACATTGATATGCAGGGAATGGAGGGAAATGGATCATGTGTAGGCAGAGGAGATTAATTTAGCTTGCCATCAAGTTCAGCACCAACATTGTGGGCTGAAGGGCCTGTTCCACTACTGTTCTCGGTTCTATGTATATGAACATTTTTCACTAGTCTGAAGGGTCTGAAGAAGGGTCTCGACCCGAAACGTCGCCCATTCCTTCTCTCCAGAGATGCTGCCTCACCCGCTGAGTTACTCCAGCATTTTGTGTCTACCAAAGCTTTTCACTATATCTTGATACGCCTGACAATAATCCTCATATTAAGGGCCTGAATTTTAGCCAGAGGTACTGTATATGACATCTTTAGTGGAGGAGAGAGGGATTACAAACTTTAGTATGAGGCAGGAATTCTTATGCTGGAGTTACTTTCCTAAGAGGAGATTTCAGCACGATTTTATCAAATTATGGGAGGCCCGGTCAACGTGGATAGTAATTTCACATAGCGGACATCTTGGTGACGAGAGAACATAGACTTCAGTCGTTTAAAACAAAGTGCCGGAAGAATCTCAGTGGCCGGGCAGCTTCTGGGAGGGAATGGACAGACGACACTTTAGGTCGGTTAGGTCCCTGACGCAGTGAATTAATGCAGAACTCTGTGTTTTCCTCAAGATTGCAGGAACTCACAGCCTCAAACTGATAGGGGAGGAGGAAACTCTCACTGCACTTAAGATACATGGATGAGCACTTGAAGAGGTGTAAACTGCAGGACTCTCAGCTGAGAGCCACTGTACCTATCCTCCTTTTTCAGCTGGTATGGACTCATTGGGACAAATGGTCAAATTTCCATGCCACGCATGTCTAGGAATCGAGGACGAAGGGAAGGATTGCCTCTCCTTAGTCATACAGCATGGAAACAGGCCCTTCAGCCCAACCCGTCCAAACTGACCAAGATGCCCCTTCCAAGCTGGTCATTTGCCCGTGCTTGGCCCATATCCCGCTAAAATTTTCCAATCGGCATTCTATACGGTCCCGTAACAAGACTTGAAGACACTTGGATAGCTATGTGGCAAGGAAAGGTTTGGAACAATATGGGCAAATATATGCAGGCAAATTGGCGTTAGATATGCGGTATTTTGGTTGGTGTGGATGAATATCGCAGAAGGGCCTGTTTCCATGTTGTGTGATGGATTGGCCCTTAAATGCTGGTAAATTGGATTAATATAGATAGGAAAATGGGGCGGGGGGGTGGGGAGTGGATGAAATCAGAGCTTTATAGGACTCGCAGGCTAATACGACTATGCAGCTTTATAGGACTTTGGTTATGCTGTATTTGGAGTGTTGCCTGCAGTTCTGATCACCCTATTATAGCAAGAATTTGGAGACTTTGAAGAGAATGTAAAAGAGGTTTACTAGAATGTTACCTGCATTTAGAGGGTCTTAGCTACAAGGAAGCTTGTAATATTCTCTCTGGAACATTGGAGGTCGAGGAGAGACCTGATTGATGCACATAAAATTATGAAGGCATAGATAGGGTCAACAGTCATAACCTTTTCTAAGAATGGAACTCAGGAGGGCATAGCTATAAGGTGAGGGGGTGACATTTAAAGGGGATGTGCGAGGCAAGTTTGTTACAAGTAGGGTGGTGGGTGCCTGGAACACGTTTCCAGGGCTAGTGGTGGAAGCAGATGATGGTGACATTTAAGAGACTTTTAGATATGGAGGTATATGGATCACATGCAAGCAAAGGTGATTTATTTAACTCGGCACCATGTTTATCACAGGCATTGTGGGCTGAAGGGCCTGTTCCTGTGCAGGTATTGTTCAATGTTCTATGATGTATTCACTAGTATCCTAGCCATTCGCACAATAGTTTATCTTGCACTGAATGTTATACCATTTATCCTTAATCTGCACACTGTGGATGACTTGATTGTAATCAGTGGTTTCTTTATCGCATGTACCCAGGTACAGTGAAAAATATTTCTTTACTGTACCTGGGTACACCTGATAATAAAGGAACCATTGATTACAATCATGTATAGCCTTTTCTTTGACTGGTTATCACACAAATAAAAGCTTTTCACTGTATCTCGGTACACGTGACAATAATAAACTAAACCTTTAGCACGGGACAGTCAGAGTTGCCTGCCATGTTCCATACTCTGAAGATAGACACAAAATACTGGAGTAACTCAGTGGGTCAGGCAACATCTCTGGAGAGAAGAAATGAGTGAAGTTTCAGGTTGTGATCCTTCATCAGACTTGAGTATATTCCATGTTCTTGTGTTCTAAAACCTTTTTCTCTTTCTCACCTCACAGGAGACGTGCAGGTATCTCACTTCCCGACCCGCGCATCTTTCGTCGGCTGCATGGCGAACGTAATGGTCAACGTAAAGCCAATGTCCCTCAGGAAAGCCACGGAGGTCTATGGTGCGGTCAGCGTGACCCAGTGCCCTGCCGTGTGAAGCAACACCACCCACGCATCTCCAAAGATAACTCTGCCTTCTTGCACTTGGTGCCCAATAGATGACTGACCTCTGCTGCCACGCAGAACTATTAATTTATTGTAACTACAGGTTTGCATTTTTTCCCTAGTTGTAGTCCAGTGAATTTGATGCATTTATGTTTGGCTTAAAGTATCTGCAGTCCTTAACTATGAAATGAGAAATGACGTACTAACGTTGTGAAAGGCGATTCACGTATTTTACATTCTAACTGGTGCTGTACTCTGGGGGCCAAATATATTATTAAAATTTGCTGCTAATTTTATATTTTTATACTTGAATTATTAATATGCAAAAAGATATTTCTAAAATAAACTTGATTCAGTCATTAAGCTGTTCATCTATTGTACTTATTCAGTCATTAAACTTGAATCAGTCCTTGATTCCGTGACATGGAACAATACAGCACAAGAACAGGCCCTTCAGCCCATAACGTCTCTGCTGAACACGATGGCAAGACCATCACTTATCCACTTGCACATAACCCATTCTCATGGTAAACTCTCTCTGAAGTAAACACTCATGATTTTTCAGTCCATCGCCATGCTCTTGGCAGCATAGGTAATCATAACTGGCTTATGTCAAATATACAGAGGGATCATCACAGTTCATTAAGCTATGGAAAAGGGGAAAAAACTTGCAATCTGAAGATCATGATATGTATATTTAATGACTATACATGAATTAAATATTAATTTCAAATGTATATTTGTTTGTTCATGTGTTTGCTAGGGTAAGTTTTACGTGAGTTTGTGCTCATTTTTATTATAGTCCAAAGGGACCCCACTTGATTTATAGTTTGCCTTTGTTTTGTCTCAGAAATGGGTCTCCCTTGCTTTGGCTGTTCTTGGTGTTGAAATAGTCTCCATACGTGCTCCCATGAGGCAAAGACAAAACAATATAGCAAATTATACCAACTCAAGGCTGGTGATCAAACATCTCATCAATTGAAAGAAGTATCATACAAATTTGGTGCCAATCGTGTTCAGTCCTTCTCTCCAGAGATGCTGCCTGTCCCGTTGAGTTACTCCAGCATTTTGTGTCAGACATCAGTCTGAAGAAGGGTTGCGACCCGAAACGACACCCATTCCTCGTCTCCAGAGATGATGCCTGTCCCGCAGAGTTACTCCAGAGTTACTGTCTATCTTCAGTTTAGGTCATTCTGCTGCAGGAAAGATTCCATTCAGCTGAAAAGGGAGCCAAAGAAGATTTACCAGGGGGAGGTTGGGCAGGCTAGAACTTTATTCCTTGCCATGTAGGATGCGAGGGCTGTGTAAAATATCATGAGGAGAATAGACAGTCTTTTCCCAGGGTAGTGGAATCAAGGACTAGAGGTGAAAAAGACAGTGCTGGAGTAGCTCATCGGGCCAGACAGTATCTCTGCAGAACATGGATAGGCAACATTTTGGGTCTGGACCCTCCTTCAGACTGGGCATAGGTTTCAGTTGAGAGGGAAAATATTTAATAGGAATCTGAGGGGGTAACTTTTTAACCCAGAGGTGTGGGTACGTGGAACAAGCTGCCAGAGGAGGCAGGTACACCAGCTAGAGTAACTCAGCAGGGCAGGGATCCTTGGAGAAAAAGGAATGGTGAGGTTTTGGGTCATGACCCTTGTTCAGGAGGTAGTTGTGGCAGATACTTTAACAACATTTAAAGGATATTTTAACATAGATAGGAAAGGTTTAAAAAGATGTGGGCCAAACACAGGCAAGTAGATGGAACATTTTGGTCGGCATGAATGAGTTGGCCTGAGGTGCCTGTTTGTGCACTGTATGACTCTATGACTAAAACAAAGTGCTGGAACGTCCAAAAATGCTGGAGTAACTCAGCGGGTCAGGCAGCATCTCCGGAGAAAAGGAGGAGGTGACATTTCAGGTCAAAACCTTCATCAGACCCTGCTGATTTTCGTTGTCAGTATAACTCGTTTTCACCTAGCCCACAGCCAACAATAGACCATTTCCTTGAACATCATTACTTTTTTACTTTAATTCATTGTTCTGTGTCTTGTTCTAATTCTTGCTATTGAGGGAGTGCAGCATAGGTTTACAAGGTTAATTCCCGGGATGGCGGGACTGTCATATGCTGAGAGAATGGAGTGGCTGGGCTTATACACTCTGGAGTTTAGAAGGATGAGAGGGGATCTCATTGAAACATATAAGATTGTTAGGTGCTTGGACACACTTGAGGCAGGAAACATGTTACCGATGTAGGGGGAGTCCAGAACCAGGCGTCACAGTTTAAGAAAAAGGAGTAAGCCATTTAGAATGGAACGAGGAGGCACTTTATCACGCAGAGAGTTATGAGTCTGGAATTCTCTGTAGTGTGGTGGAGGCTGGATCTCTGGATACTTTCAAGAGAGAGCTAGATAGGGCTCTTAAAGATAGTGGAGTCAGGGGATATGGGGAGAAGGCAGGAACGGGGTAGTGATTGGGGATGATCAGCCATGATCACATTGAATGACGGTGCTGGCTTGAAGGGCCAAATGGCCTACTCCTGCACCTATTGCCTATTGTCTATTGTCTATATCACTATCTATATCTCTCATTTCCCTAACTCTCTGTGTGAAGTAGGGTCTTGACCTGAAACGTCATTTATTCCTTTTCTGCCAAGACGCTGCCTGACCCACTAAGTTATTCCAGCTTTTATATCTGTCCATGTTAAACTAGACCCAGGAGATCAAGCAGCATCTGTGGAGGGAGATGGGTGATTGACGTGGAGAGGGGGCTGTGTCCTCTTCCTCAGGTCCCGCCTATCTGACCTTGACTGACAGCCTATGACGAATCGCAGGGGAGGGGACGGTTCTGACTGTGACTGACAGCGCACCTTCCCAATCACAACGAGGGGCGAGGGCGGGCTCTTGTCTGATTGGTGTAGTCCAGGGGGGAGCGCCGTTGCCAGGCCTCCAGCTGCGCGTTGCGAGGTGCGCGTCGGAAGCCGGGCGGGCGGGCGGTGCGGACGCGGAAGGGGCAAGGGTGAGCGGCGAGGCCCGGGCAAGCAGGCGAGGCGAGGCCGGGGATCGAGCGAGGAGCCCAGGGCCGAACGCTGCCTCCCCGCCGGCCGAGGAGCGATGGAGCGCAGGCGGCTGGAGATGGCGGGTTCGAGCTCAGGCTCCAGCTCCAGCTCGGGGTCGGGTTCGGCGGTCGCGGGCCTCCCTCCACGGGAAGACTCGGAGATGGCGCTGGCCGGCATCAACATGCTGCTCAACAACGGCTTCAGGGAGTCGGACCAGCTCTTCAAAAAATACCGGTCAGTCAACACATTGACAGCGCTCCGGCGCCTTCGGGTCTATTCGGCTCGGGCTCGGGCTCGGGCTCTGGCCCCAGCGCATCGCATCGCATCGCATCCCGCTCTTCGGGTTCGGGTTCGGGTTCGGGTCCCCTCGGTTCAGGCTCGGGTCCTCTCTGTCGCGCTCGGCTCTGGTCAGGTTCGGATCCCCTCAGCTGAGCACGGCTCGGGTCCTCTCGGCCGCCCTCGGGCCGAACTCGATGTTGCGGATGGGAGAAGCCTGAAATAAGAAAAAAGGTGGCGAGGAAACAAGACGGCAGGTTGTCCAGCCGCCCCCTTCAAGCACCAGAGACGCGTGTCTGTGTGGGTGTTTGATGGTAATCCCTGTGACTGCCTGGGCCCCCACCCCATCCCATCCCATCCCAGGGATGTGCAGGTGTTGGGTTAATAGTCCACCAAAAAATTGTTTTTAGTGTGTAGGGGAATGGCGTTGTCTGAGGGGGAGGGGGGATTTGATGGAAACGATGGCGTTTTTGGCGCAAATATTGCCAACAATGTGTGCAACCACATCGAAAACGTGACCCAGAAATCAACACTTCTACTTCCTCAGAAGACTAAGGAAGTTCATATCTCAAATTCAAGAGAGTTTATTGTCATGTGTCCCAGATAGGACAATGAGATTCTTGCTTTGCTTCAGCACACCAGAACATAGTAGGCATGAAGATAGAACAGATCAGAGTGTCCATATACTATTATATAAATATATCCACACATGAATAAATAAACGGATAACGTGCAAATAAACAGATAATGGGCTATTAATGTTCAGAGTTTTGTCCGAGCCAAGTTTAATAGCCTAATGGCTATGGGGAAGATGCTATTCCTGAACCTGGTTGTTGCAGTCTTCAGGCTCCTGTACCTTCTACCTGAAGGTAGCGGGAAGACGAGTGTGTGGCCAGGATAGTGTGGGTCCTTGTTGATACTGCCAGCCTTTTTGAGGCAGCGACTGCGATAGATCCACTCGATGGAAGGGAGGTCAGAGCCGATGATGGACTGGGCAGTGTTTACTACTTTTTGTAGTCTTTTCTGCTCCAGGGCGCTCAAGTTGCTGAACCAAGCCAAGTCAGCATGCTCTCTACTGTGCACCTGCAGAAGTTAGAGTCCACCTTGACATACCAACTCTCTGTAATCTTCTCAGGAAGTAGAGGAGCTGATGTGCTTTCTTTATAATTGCATCAGTGTTCTCGGACCAGGAAAGATCTTTAGAGATATGCACGCCCAGGAATTTGAAGCTGTTGACCCTTTCCACCATCGACCCGTTGATATAAATGGGACTGTGGGTCCACATCCTACCCCTTCCAAAGTCCACAATCAGTTCCTTGGTTTTGCTGGTGTTGAGGGCCAGGTTATTGTGCTGGCACCATTTGGTCAGTCGGTTGATCGCTCTTCTACCTCTGACTCATCCCCATCAGTGTTACGTCCCACAACAGTGGTGTCGTCGGCGAACTTGATGATGGAGTTCGCACTATGACCGGCTACGCGACCATGAGTATAGAGTGAGTACAGCAGGGGGCTGAGCACGCAGCCTTGAGGTGCTCCCGTGCTGATTGTTATCGAGGCTGACACATTTCCACCAATACGGACAGATTGTGGTCTGTTGATGACGAAGTCGAGGATCCAATTGCAGAGGGATGCGCAGAGACCCAGTTCTGCGAGTTTGGTAACCAGCTTGGAGGGGATGATTGTGTTAAATGCCGAGCTGTAGTCAATGAATAACAGCCTGACATATGAGTTTTTGTTGTCCAAGAGGTTCAGAGCGGAGTGGAGAGCCAGTGAGATTGCATCCACCGTTGATCTGTTGTGGCAGTAAGCGAACTGCAGTGGGCCCAGGTTTTTGTCGAGGTAGGAGTTGATTTGCGCCATGACCAACCTCTCAAAGCACTTCATCACCACAGGCGTTAGTGCCACTGGTTGATAGTCATTGAGGCACGTCACCTTGCTCTTCTTGGGCACCGGTATAATTGATGCCCTTTTAAAGCAGGTGGGAACATCAGACCTCAGAAGTGAGAGGTTAAAAATGTCCGTAAAAACTCCAGCCAGTTGGTCCACACAGGTTTTAGATGGACAGGTATTCCATCAGGTCCAGGCACTTTTCAAGGGTTCACCCCTCTGAAGGATTTTCTGACGTCGGCCTCTGTGACTGTGACTGACTGAAATACCATCACAGCGAATGGGGGCTCGAGAAGGCACATCAGTGTTCTCCCTATCAAAGCGTGCGTAAAACGCATTGAGCTCATCAGGGAGTGATGCTACGCCGACATTCGAGCTGCCTCCTGATCTCGCCTTGTAGGAGGTGATTGCATTCAAGCCCCACCACAGCTGCCGAACATCTGTCTCATCCAGTTTCGAGCAAAGTCCCTTTTGGCCTTTTTGATGGCCTTACCAAGATCGTATCTGGACATCTTGTAGACCACTGTATCATCAGACATGAATGACCGGTGTCTGGTCTTCAGAAGAGTGTCTGGTCTTCAGAAGAGTGCGGATGTCATAGTTCATCCGAGGCTCCAATGACTTGCCAATTTTTACCGAGGTACCATTAGAAAGAATCCTATTAGGAGATATCCCAACTTGGTTTGTCAACAGCTCGGCCCAAGACTCTGACAAATTACAGAAAGTAGCAGGCAGCCCAGTCCATATCACAGGCCAGACTGCCAACACACATCATAATATAGACTTCAAGCAACATCAAGAAAGCAGTCAACGTAATCAAGGACCATTCACACCCCGGTCATTCATTCTTCTACCCGCACCTGTCAGGCAGAAAATACAAATGTTAGAAAGCACATACCAGCAGAATGAAGAATAGCCTCTTGGCTAGAAAGAAGGAACTGCAGACACTGGTTTACAAAAGAAAACACAAAGTTCTGAAGTATCTCAACGGGTCTGGCAGCATCCATTTAGCAGGGTCAGTCTGTAGAAGGGTCCTGACACGAAACATCACCTATCTGTGTTCTCCATGGATGACTCCTGATCCACTGAGTTACTGCAACACGTTGAGTCATAGCTTCTTTCCTGCTGTCATCGGACTCTTGAATGGCTCTCCTATTTGCTCAAGAGGTATTCCTGGTCGTTCAATCTACTCTGTTGTAGCCTTACACTTTTTTTGCTGAACTTTCTCATTTTCTATAACACTATATTCTGCATAGTCTCTTTTCACTACCTATAGCCTTTTGTGTCTATGTATGGTATGATTCCACTCATCTCTGGAGAGAGGAAATGGGTGACATGGTTGAGACCCTTCTTTCTCGACCCGAAACATCACCCATTTCTTCTCTCCAGAAATGCTGCGTATCCCACTGAATTAATCCAGCATTTTGTCTATCTTCAATGGAAACAAGCATCTGCACTACCTTTGTATGTGTAAATGTGTATCAATAGGGCAAAGGACCTATCATTCTACACTCAGCGGGTCAGACAGCATCCATGGAAAGAGAAACTACTAACCTTTCAGGTTCAAGACTGTACTTACACCTTCAAGTCTCAGACCTGGGAACTGGGAAAGGGAGAACAAGAGACTGCACAGATGTTGTTCAAGTTGGGACCTTTTATCCATACATCCCGACCCAAAACATCAACTGTCATTTCCCATCACAGATTCTGCCTGAGCTGCTGAGTTCCCCCAGCATTTCGTCCTTAGCTCAGGATTCCAGCATCTGCAGTTCTATGGGTTACCAGCTTATTAACCAGTTGGTCTGACCCTTTCTCTTATGCATCATTCCTCACCTCTGCAACTGCAATTGTTTTCTCTCTTTTACATGACAATTTACATCTCTTTTACATTACATGATGAAGGCTCCCTCATTTGGAATGTTAATCAGGCCACTGCCTGAGCTGATGTCCAACATCTTCCGATTTTATTTTAGTTTATCTGCAATTTAAAACAAAATCAGTTAATTAAATGTAGAACATTGTAATTTATAGGAGGGGTTATGGAAAATGTAGTCAGTTGAGTGGGGATAGAAAGCCATAGCACTGAGTGCTGGTAGATGTACATTATTGTTTGTTTTGATGCTCTACGGATGCTGCCTGACCCACCGAGTTCCTCCAGCAGTTTGTTCTTTATTCAAGATCCCAGCAGCTGCAGCTTCTTGTGTCTTTATTTGTTTTGAGAATTTTAAGTTTAAAGGTTTATTATTGTCATGTGACAGAGGTACAGTGAAAACCTTAGTTTTCGCATGCTATCTAAGCAACGCGGATACTATATGTAAATACAATCAAGTCAAACTCAAGTACAATAGATAGAGCAAAGGGAAAGAGAAAGAATGCACAATATAATTCTCAACATTATAATGCAACAATTGCATAGACAGTCCGATGTCTGCAATGGGGTAGAGTTGAATCGGACAGTACCCTGGCTTCTGGATGCAATGTTCAGAAGCCTGATAATGGGAAGAAGCTGTTAGAGACTCTGCACACTTTCAAGCTTCAGCGCCTTCCGCCCAATGGGTGCAGGGTGAAGGAATAACTGGGATAGGACAAGTCTTTGGTTATGTTAGCTGCTTTTCCGAGGCACCATAAGTGTAGAAGGAAATATTGGTGGGAAGTCTGATATGTGGTGATGGACTGGGCTACATCCATAACTCTGCAGTGTCTTGCGGTCTTGGGCGTTTCCAAACCAGAGTATGATGCAACCCAACAAATTTTCTCTGTCTCCTGAGGCTATAGGGATGTTGGTGTGTCTTCTTGGCTGTCGCTTCAACGTGTTATTTCCACGATAAATCTTCATAATATTTGCACCTAGAAACTTGAAGTTAAGAAATGGGTTAAGTGTTTCACAAAAAGTGGTAGAAAAGTATTATTACGAAGTGTTTGCAGCTGAGTGTTGAGCAATCGTATAAATGTGGGAGTGTTATTTGCAAGTTACGGATCACACAACTTGTTTTAATTCCCTTTTGCTTCATGCAAGAGTCATGAGAGGACCAACAACGGAACAATGAGATTCTTACTTGTAGCAGAATAACAAGACTGCAAACACAATACACGTTTATATTTAAGATTATATTTAATTTTAAATTAAATGAATTAATAACCACAATACAACTGATGAAGTCAATAAAAGTTCATACTTGAGGTTGGCTGTGCAGTATTCAAAGCCTGATGGTTGTTGGGAAGAAGCTGTTCTTGAACCTGGTTGTGGTTTATGGACTCCAGCACTTTAGGTTTAGGTTTATTATTGTCACATGTGAAAAACATGTTTTGCATGCTATTCAACCTAATCAGATCAGATAATACTATATATCAATACAAGTGAGTCATATAAAGTTGGAGCAGGCTAGGCATCAAAGTTGGCGAATCAGGCCATGGTGCAGTCAGTCGGTATAGAAACATAGAAAGTAGGTGCAGGAGGAGGCCATTCAGCCCTTCGAGCCAGCACCGCCATTACATATGATCATTCTGATCATCCAGAATTAGTACCCTGTTCCTGCTTTACCCCCATATCCATTGATTCCGCTCATAAGAGCTATATCTAAAGGGCCTGTCCTACCAGCATCCGACTCCAAGCGATGAGCGCGATCAAACTAGAAGCGGAGGTCGGGTGATCCCCTGTACAGGGCCGTTCCCAACAGCATGCGCCTGCATGCGGCAAGCGCGACCAAACCGGCAGCGAGGGGCAGGTGAGTGGCGCAACGCGGCGCAAAGTGAGGCGAACTTGGAGCGAAGTCTTAAAGGTAAGTTCGCCCGGATAGAGAGGGGCACAGAGGCACACACACAGAGGGCCACAATGCCACACACATAGAGGGTCACAGAGGCACCTACAGAGAGGGTCACGGAGGCACAACGTCAACGTCACTGCCTGTTGTACCTGCATACTTACTTTCAGTGACTGATGTACAAGGGTACCCAGGTCTCGTTGCACCTCCCCTTTTTATAATCCAACACCATTCAGATAATTTATCCGCATTATATTGCATCTGCCCACTCGCCCAACCTATCCAAGTCACCCTGCACATTCATAGCATCCGCCTCACAGCTCACACCTCCCACCAGCTTTGTGTAATCCGCAAACTTACGATGTTACATTTAAGTCCTTTGTCTAAGTCGTTGATATATATATTGTAAATAGCTGGGGTCCCAGCACTTAGCCTTACGGCATCCCACTACTAATCACTGCTTGCCATTCAGAAAAGGACCCGTTAATTCCTACTCTTTGCTTCCTGTCTGCAAATCGGTTCTCTATCCATGTCAATATCCTACCCCATTCTTTACCGTACCCCCGTGAACATTCAAGATATTATTTGTCGACAAGACAAATTTCAAATTTCTGAGGAAGTAGAGACATTGATGAACTTCCTTTATGATCACACCAATGTGCTGGGCCCAGGTCAGAGATATGCACGCTAAGGAGCTTGAAGCCGTTGACTCTCTCCACCGCCAACCCCTCGATCAAGAGTGCTTTGTTGGTCCTCGGCTTTCCCCTGCTAAAGCCAACAATTAGCACCTATGTCTTGCTGATATTGAGAGCGAGGTTGAAAACTTGATTTGACGATGCTAGAAGAACAATCTCCCGCTTGTACTCTGAATCATTACCGTTTATTTGTCCAATAAAAATAATATCTTTGCTGGTATTATGCACAGAACTTTGTGTGCGTCAATTATTTCAAATAGTTAGATGAAGGTTTAACATGTAGCATGTATAAGAATTTACTGTAATATTCATATGACAGCAATGCCTTTCAGTTGGTCCTGCCCATAATTATGGGGTCTTTCATTCACTGAGTGTCGAATTCAAACCATTCTAACGTGGCTGTTCAAAATATCACTTACTAATGGATGAGAATTTACAGACTGTCTACATAATGAAGGAAGAGTTGAAAGAATGAGAATAACTGATGGTTTGAAATGGAAACAAACTCTGGACATTCATAAGTCAGGCAGCATCTGTGAAAAGACAAATAGTTTATGTTTCAGGAAAAGAACACAAGTTAGCTTTAAGTTGCAAGGAATGAACACACAATTATCTAATTTTTTTAAACTATATATCGGAGGTTGATTAGTAGGACTGGATGTTACAATCCCTACGATTTCACTACAATTGACATGCTTGGGTATAACCACCAGGTGAATTTTGCTAACAATCAGACACATCTTCAGTTGTGTACATCAACGTCACTGGGTGTTTCGGCCTTTTATCACAAGACACCATCAGTCAAGGCAGGCCCACCATAGGTTGATCAGACCTGGGTGTGTGTCTTATTGCTAGCCTCTGGATGGTCACATGGCAGCCCAGACAGCATCTTTCCTCTTCAGCCACAGCCAGTGACTGGTCCATTCGGCGGCATTGGCAAGTTATTTTATTGCCCTCCTTTGTGCCTGCCCTTTGAATCCTACTTCCCTCAGGAGCCTTGCGGTGGTACTGGCTACAAAGCCCCTGCACCCCACCTCCACTGGACACACCCTTACCCTCCAACCTCTCTCCTCTGCTGCAAGGTTTGAATATCTAAGCTTTTTCCTTTCATAAGCCTCGTCCACAGCCTCCTCGCATGGGACCGTCAGCTCAATGATGAAAATACGCTGACAGGAGTTGGACCAGAGAACGCGGTGTGGTCGCAGGTTGGTAACTGCGATTTCAACTGGGAACGAAAGCCTCTGGCCTAGGTCAACACGCATTTCCCAGTCCCTGGCTGCGTTCAGTGGGCATGAGTTGAGAGGCGAGGGGTTAGTCCTCTGTTTCTCTCCTTCCCGGATGAAGGATGGTACTTGCGGGCATTGATAGGCATGGCGTTGGTGGTAACTCTTGCACTCGGGTTCAGCTGCCAAACACCTCAGCACCTGGTTGTGTCGGTAGGTGTATCTGCCTTGTGTTAGGCTGGTCTTACAGTCGACCAGGATGTGCTTGAGGTTTGCTAGAACTGCACACGGGGCAGGCTGGATCCTCTTCCAGCCAAAGATTTAGGTTTGTGGGAGAGGGAAGGACGTCATATGTGGCTCTGATAATGAAGCGCAACTTATTTGACTCCATGGTCCATAGCTCTCTCCATGTGATCTTCCTCCTCTCAACGCCATCCCATGTCATCCAGCGGCCTTGTTTGGCTTGGGATATGGCTTTGGCACACCCGGCTGCTTCGTCCTGGTGGCGCACCTCCTCCACAACCAGGTGCTGACGTTCAGCTGGAATAGCCTTTTGCCAGGTAGGTTTAATTGTTCTCAGGCCAAAGCCCCCTCGGCCTTGTTGGACATGGCCCACTATGTCCCGGTGTTGGAGGGTGGATTTTACATCCAGTACCACTGCTGCTGGAGTCCATTTCCTCCCTGTTGCTAGGGTTGGAACGACACCTCTTATTATGGGGTCCTGGGATTCTGTTAGTGTCATGTCCAGCCTCACTTTGGTACTCCTCCACCAGGCTTGAGACTGGCAGTGAGAGGGCTCCATTCCCATAGAGCCCTATGCTGCTGAGGCATCTCGGTAGCCCAAGCCACTTCCTCACTTGTGAGTTCAACAGTCTCTCCAGCTGGTTGGCATGGGATAAAGTGACCTCGTAGATGGTAATTGGCCACATGAGTCGGGGCAGTAGACCGAATTGCAGGCTCCAAAGCTTCGGCTTTCCTGGGAGAGCAGTATTGTTGATTTGCTTGAGGCCACTGATTGTATTCTGCCTGAGTTGTTCCACCTGCTCTGCATCCTTGAGGTATGCGGTGTACCATCGTCCGAGGCTTTTGACAGACTTCTCCAGGACAGTTGGTATTGTCTCGATATTGATGCGGAACCTTTCGTCAGTGAGCCGGCATTTGACGATGGATATACTGCAGGATTTGCTGGGTTTAATCTACATTCATGCCCATTTGATGTTTTCCTGGAGTTTATCCAGCAGGTGTTTGGTGCATGCTTTTGTTGTTGTTATTGTGGTCATGTCATCCATGTACGCCCTGATTGGAGGAAGATGCAGCCCACTCTTCAAGCGTTCCCCTCCGACCACCCATCGTGATGCTCAAATGATGAGCTCCATTGCCATGGTGAAAACCAGAGGAGAAAAGGTACAGCCTGCCATTATGCCTACCTCAAGGTGCTGCCAGGCGGTGGTGTTGTCCTGTGTTGTGATGCAGAACTGGAAGTCCTGGAAGTAAGCTTTTACCAGCTTTGTGATGACCTCTGGGACCTGGAAGAAATGATAAGCTGCCCAAAGAGTCTCATGGGGCACCGAACCAAAGGCATTGGCTAGATCTAAGAAAACCACATGCAGATCTCTCTTTTCCTTCTTGGCAGTTTGTATCTGGTGCCAGATGACATTTGCATGTTCCAGACATCCTGAGAAATCACGTACCCCTGCTTTCTGCACTGACGTGTCAATTAAGTTGTTGCTCTGCAAAAATGCTGAGAGTCTTTGGGCCATAACACCAAAGAAGATCTTTCCTTCCACGTTCAGAAGGGTGATCTGGCAGAATTGGCTAACGGTTGAGGAGTTCTTTTCTTTGGGAATTAAGGTCCCTCCTACCCTTCGCCATGCCTTGGGTATGATTCCTTTCCCCATGCTACTTTCATTAACTTCCAAAGGTATTTCAGGGCACCAGGGGTGTCTTATAGAGCCTGTATGGAATGCCATTGGGCCCTGGGGCTGATGCTGTTCTTGCCCGTTTGACTGTGTTCTCCACCTCCTTCCATGTGTTATGTCCATCTGGTGCTCAGGTGGGTGGATAGGTGGCATGTCATCTTGAATGGTGACTGGCTCATGCCTCCGGTTGTCAGAGTACGTCTTCCTCAGGTGCTCCTCCAGTTCCCTTACAGGTATTCTCAAGATCCTGCTCTTCTTGACAAAGAGGCTTTTGACAAACTTATACGAATCTCTGTAGAAACTTGTCCTCGCCCGTTCTTTCTTCTTGTGTTGCTTTCTCAGGCATTCTGCTCGTCGTAGGATCACCAGGCGCTGCTTTATTTCTGCCTGCAGAGCCTCGAGTCCTTCCCTTTCTGCCTCTGTGGCCTTTCTCCACTGTTTTCTCAGTGGCCACCTTTCTTTCACCAGTCTTTTGATCTCCTGCTGCCTCCTGGACTTGTACTGGAGCGCTGGTTCCTTCTGTGTCCTCTGTTTCACGACCTTCACCCCAAATCTCTCCGCCCCATAGTTGTATATGGTGTCTCCCATCTTCTCCAGTTTTCTTTCCACACATCCCTTCAATCCTTCCAGATGATGGACGAGGTCCGTGTTAACGGTCTCCCACTCTTTCCACTGGCAGGATTTAGGCCACAAGATTTAAGGCTTTTTCCCTTCTATTTTTCTTTCTACCGCTGACTGTGGCTGGTTGGGCTCTGGACTCGTGTCCGTTGGTGGGACTGTACCTGGTTGAGCTTCGCCTGGGGTGCTGATACCCTGGAGACTGTGGTGGTTATCCTGCCACTGGGCTTCACTCAACTGATTTGGCCTACCTCTTAGAAAGTAATGGTCAATGCGAGGCCCACACCAAGCTCTCTCAGGCACTTTTTCCTGCCCTGGTGGATCTTGAGACCCTTCTCTGATGTTAACTTTTCCCAGCCACAGATACAACTTCGTAACTTATGTCCTGCCGGTGCTGCTGCTTTCTCAATTGCTGTGCTAGTAATACTCATAGTCGATTCCGTTCCTAGGTCTGTTGCCATGTGGTCTGTCGATGAGTCATCTTCCGCCCCCGCCCTTGCAGACTCAAGGAGTATTTTTCATTTTATCTTTTTATGTGTCGAAGGTGATTAAGGAGGATTTAGTTTATATCATATTGATGTCCTGTGTGTGGCGTTAACTGGTTCTTGTTGAATGTTTTTCATTTGGTGACCAATTATGTAAAGTGCCCACTTGCAATTGTTTAATTTGTTGCCCTGCTAGTTCTCTTATAATCTTATGGCTTTGAGGGTGATATAATGAGTTCCAATATATTTGCACGGTTTCTGATTCTCATTTGCTACCTGATTGGTGATTAATTATTTGAGTTTGGGTGGCTCTGTACAAGAAACATGTGTTAAAGAAGGAACTGCAGATGCTGGAAAATCGAGGGTACACAAAACGTGTGTTAACTGGTCGAGCAGAACCACTGAAGTGAATTACTTGGTGTTGCAGTTTATTTTGTGGGTTATCGATCTGGTGGCGAAGTGCTATTTTTTAACCTTAGTTCAGAATTTTGTAGTACAAGTGCAAACCTGCGGTGCAAAAGGCTGATTTAATAAAAAGCTTTATGAAATGTTGCCTATGTAGTAGCTAGGGGTAGGAGAGAAAAATGTTTAAATCTATAAAATATATAAGATATAGGAAAGAACTGCAGATGCTGGTTTAAATCGAAGGTAGGCCCAAAATGCTGGAGTAACACAGCGGGACAGGCAGCATGTCTGGAGAGAAGGAATGGGTGACGTTTCAGGTCGAGGCCCTTCTTCAGTTTCATCTGAAACGTCACCCATTCCTTCTCTCCAGAGTTACTCTAGTATAAAATATATAAGTTTGTTGTCAAGCTAGAAGGCGTTCTATGTTGTACGAGGATGTTGCCAGGACTCAGGGGCCTGACCAATAGGGAGAGGTTGAGCAGGCCAGGACTTTATTCCTTGGAGTGCAGGATGAATGATCTTTTAGAGGTGTACAAAATCATGAGAGGAATAGATTGGGTAAATGCAGAGTGTTTTGCCCAGAGTAAGGGAATTGAAAACCAGAGGGCATAGATTTGAGGGGGGAAAGATTTAACTTGAGGAACCTGAGGGGTAACCTTTTTTACATGAAGGCTGGTGGGTGTACGGAACAAGCAGCCAGAGAAAATAGTTGAGGCAGAGACTATCTCATCTACTAGTGTAGATGGGACATGTTGGTCAGAGTGGGCCGAAGGGTCTGTTCCATGCTGTATGACTTGATGGCCCAATGGCCATGTATGACTTGATGGCCCAATGGAAATGTAACATAAACATCACTGTGAAGTATATATTAGCTCTGAAGAATATACGGGCTGTTCTGGGCAAAATGCAAACTACCCTCGGTTTTGTAGTTGCAGTGGTGTGTGGAAAGTAGAACTCACCACAAGGCTGTGGGGTGCTGTAAATCTCCATGTATTTCGTCAGATATCACTGCCTATGATTCTGCTGCAGCAGTATTAGTATTTGCTGCCCTGAGATCCTGGAAGCATTCTCCGTGATGAAACCCGTGATGTGCCTCCCTCTCCTGTTTTATTTTCTTGAAACGTTTATCAACCTCTCCAAACTCATCTATTCTTGGCATTTGCATCTAATTTCAATTGGTAGCACATGTGGGCAATTTACTTCAAAGATCTATGAAAATGTAAACCTCCTGACATTGAACTTTTCTCAAGTCTATCTTCTTTATCTAATGTATCTAATTTAAATGATCTTTTCACAGCTACACAATCTAGTTCTTTCATAACTTTTACTTCAATCAGATCTCTTAATTTTTAAGAATTTTTAACCCTGTGCCTATTTTTGGAAATGTTGGAAAGGAACAATTAATCAAAGTGCTCAAAACTATTTGCAATACTCATCTTCCAAATAAAGTATAGCAAAGACGTGTATTTTCCCAAGTTGTAATAAAAATAATTCCAAAGTTAAATTGAGAAAGTTAATAGAACATAGAAACGTGCAGAACAGGAACAATCCCTTCGGCCCACAATCTCTATGCCAAGATAAACTAACCACACCTACCTGCACATATCCACATCCCTCCATTCCCTGCACGTCCATCTACCTATCTATAAGCCTCTTAAACACGAATATCATATCTGCCTCACCACCACCCCTGGTAAAGCCTTCCAGGATGAGGAGGAATTTCTTTAGCCAGAAGGTGGTGAATCAGTGAAATTCATTACCACAGATGGTTATGGAGGCCAACCAAATGGATATTTATATGGTGGAGATTGATAATATTTTTGATTGGTATGGGTGTTACTGGTTATGAGGAGAATGGCATTGAGCGGGAAAGATAGATCAGTTGTAATTAAATGGTGGAACAGACTTGATGGGCTGAATGGCCTAATTCTATATTCTAGAATTTATGAACGTGAACATGGATAGGTGACCCAATAAAGGTTGCAACCCGAAATGTCACCTGTCTATGTTCTCCGGTGATGATGCCTGACCCAAGTTTCTCCAGCATTTTGTATCTTATATTTGTGGTGTGATTGCTCATATGTCGATTGAAAAGGTATTTGGATTTGTCCATTTTCTCCCAAGTTTGTGGAGGTGAACTTTTGGAAACAGATTTATTTCTAATTGGTAATAGGATAATAAAGGTGAGGTTACAAAACACTTGCATGAACTCAGGGCAGTGTAGGTGCCGATTTCAGAGTGGACTTTGAACTCAGAAATAAAATGAAAGGCACCGTAAAACATTTGGATTTGTTCTGCAAAGTGTTGTCAGTCAGTACTTATTCCCCTTAATTTATAGGAGACACAAGGAACTGCAGGAATTCTGGCAGAGAACACAAAGAACTGGAGTAAATCTGCAGGTCAGGCAGCATCTCTGGAGGACATGGATGGGTGACGTTTTGGGTCGAGACGAATCCTGACCTGTAGCAGCACCCATCCATAACCTCCAGAGATATTGCCTCATCCACCGAGTTCCTCCAGAACTTTATTAATTTAGAAGAAATTCCATGTGAACAACATACTGACTTGGAAGAAGTACAAAGACCTACGGAGGGTCAGGGCCCTGACCACAGGTGAACAAGGGAGGAGAAGGACTGTCAGAACTGTATTACCTTCCACCACAGTGAAGAATGCTGTTGTGAATTATGCTGTGTATTTTGTCCTTTTTTAATTGTAACGCTGCATGGTAAATTACATTTCATTGCACCTTATAGTGCATGTGACAAATAAATTTGAACTTTGAAATGCATTTCTGTCTCACTGAGAAGTTTTAGACTCCCTTGCCCTCAGGGAAAAGCCTATTACCATTCGCCTAATCTACGCCTTCTGATTTTTGTACACCTCAAAGGTATCAGGCTTCTGAATGGTCCTTCCATAAGATAGGGTACTTTTCGATTCACCTTTACCCCAATGTGGACATTGGCATTTGAACTGATGCACTACAATGCTGAGAACTATATTCTGCGTCTGCCCCTTTGCCTTGTCTATTGTACTTGAGTTTGATTGTATTTATGTTAAGTATTATCTAATTGGATAGCATGCAAGACAAAAACCTTTACTGTACCTTGGTACGTGTGACAACAATAAACCTAAACTTCAACATCCTACACTCCAGGGGAAAAAAATGTCCCAATCTATCCAGCCTCTCCTTATGTCAAGCCCTCGAACTCTGGTAACATCCTGGTGAAAGCTGTTGGTTTAAATTGCCTCTATCTTTATGTGATGCACTTTGGCATTTCAATGGTTAAGCTCTGAAATAGGCAAAAATTCAATATTGACTGTGCTATTAAACCAAGCATAATTTTGCTGAATCGTGCCAACTGGCAGTGACTTTCATGCAACTGCTTGCTAATGTTCTTATGGCTAACATCAGCAGAAAAGGAAGGCCTGACATGATTCATCAGGATAAGAGGAGTATGCTGGTCATTGAAATATTCCTGTTGTTTCCCATGCCAGGATTCAGTTTTTGATGTTTTACAGTTGTTACTGTACCTGAATCTCACCAAAACCCTTTGGTGACTGGATTACTTTAATATTCTGGGCTTGCAACAGCACTAAATAGGCTGTGTTTATTGTCCATTGTTTGTGCTGAGCCTTGAACTGCTGCTGTCTTTTTGGCACTCCCAAAATGGAGATGACCACGACATTACCCCAATAAACAGATGAATGCTGCTATATGTTCTGTTGTCTTGATGTGGGATTTAAAGTGGACTTCAAAGATGAAGTTGACTGTGCTCATTCTCCTTTAAGCAAGTTCTTCGGTTTTCTCCCACACTCCAAAGACTGTGTCCAATTGGCTTGGTAAATGTAAACATTGTCCCCAGCACATTTAGGATAGTGTTAATATGCAGGGATTGCTGGTCGGCGTGGACTTGGTGGGCTGTTTCCGCGCTGTATCTCTTAACTGAACTAAACTCTGACCCAGTGCTGCCGTCAGGACAATGGGACTTTAAGACCATGTTAAGACTACATTTTTAAGAACTATGAAGCTTGAAGGATGCAAGATGGTGCTGAAGATGTGGTGACTCTTGTGTACTGCCTCAGTATAATCTACTAATCTTACACTCTTGTACTTAAATATGATTGTGCTTATAGTAAGATTTTTATTGAAAGGGGCAGACTTTTTTGAAATTACATATTTATTGAAGTACACTGATGTAAAATTTCCCAACGGTCCTGGTGGAATTAGATCTACTACCCTGGACTAGAACTTTGGCACAATGTGTTAATTGGGTAATGTAGAATAATATCTATGCCAAAAGTGCTAAATTTCAGTTGGTGTAAGGGGGAAATTCTCTTGAGCACATTGAATCTTTTGGATTCTCTACCCCAAGAGAGCTGTCTATCTCAACCCAGAATGTATTCAGTGATGCAGAAACGCCCTTTGGCCCACCACGTCTGCACCAACCAGCAATCACCCCTTACACTAACACTATCCTGCACACGAGGGACAATTTTATACAACCTACCAAAAGATACTTCCACTAGTTTTTTTTCGCTTGAGGGGGCTGCATGACTGGGTATTTTCTTAGGAAATTTAACCTTGATCCTTTAAAAAATATATATTTATGTGTAAGATAATTTGTTTGTTACAAATGAGTAGTATTGTTCATAATTCTAAGCAATTTTCATGTATTTTCCAGGAACAACAGCCCACTAATGAGCTTTGGAGCGAGTTTTGTTAGTTTTTTGGTGAGTAATCATACAAAAGCAGTCTTTGTTTAATCATTTCCCCCCCTTAAATAAAGAGAAATGGCATTCTACTGCAGTACTGGCCTTGATTCGTTATATGGTGGAAGTGTTGCTGTTAATAAAAATTTGATATTTCAATATGTCCTAATCACGCCAAGGCATCGTGTTTCCATTTCATGGGGCTGTTTCCTTGCTGCTGGGTCCCCCTGTTGATGCATCTGGTGCAAGATTATACAATTTAGCTAAACTTTATTCAGCACAGCTTGAGTGGGCCAGAGTGGTCACCCTACACCTTGGTGAATTCTTCATTTTTGGGAGTTTTGGAAAATAAGTTTAATGTTTTGAAAGTTTCTTTGTTCTGTTTTAAATTTACCACCGGTGACTGTATAGTACTTCAGTCTAACTTCTTCTTTCGTGTGGCGTGCACAGCCTAAAGTTGTAGGACAACTTGTTCTATTTGATCTTCCGTTTGTGCACGTCAAGTTGATTTCATTAGTCGAAACAGGGCGGACCACGTGAAGGTTGCAATCTTCCACCCCTCAGTCTAACTATAGATAATCAATCTAGGTAGTTAAGTCAAGACAAGTTTATTCATCACATACACATACGAGATGTGCAGTGAAATGAAAAGTGGCAGTGCCTGTGGACTTTGTGCAAAAAACAAACAAACAAACAACCAACAAACTACAAACAGAATCACATGTTCTTTTCCATATTAAATATTATGGGCGGTATTGTGGTACAGTAAGTTAGTAGAGTTAGTCCCTGGTGAGATAGGAGTTTACAGTCCGAATGGCCTCTGGGAAGAAACTCCTTTTCATCCTCTCCGTTCTCACAGCATGGCAACGGAGGCGTTTGCCTGACCGTAAGAGCTGGAACAGTCCGTTGCAGGGGTGGAAGGGGTCTCCCATTATCTTATTGGCTCTGGAGTTGCACCTTCTGATGTATAGTTCCTGCAGAGGGGCGAGAGAAGTTCCCATAGTGTGTTCGGCTGAACGCACTACTCTCTACAGAGCCTTCTTGTCCTGGGCAGAGCAATTCCCAAACCAGATTGTAATGTTTCCGGACAAGATGCTTTCCACAGCCGCAGAGTAGAAGCACTGGAGGATCCTCGGGGAGACACTGAATTTCCTCAATTGCCTGAGGTGGTAAAGGCGCTGCCTTGCCTTACTCGCGCTCAAGCGTGCGATGTCCATGTCATATCCTCAGAGATGTGGACTCCCAGGTATTTAAAACAGCTCACCCTATCCACAGCATCCCCATTTATCCTCAATGGTGTGTACGTCCTCGGATGATGTGCCCTCCTAAAGTCCACGATCAGCTCCTTTGTTTTTTTGATGTTCAAGAGGAGGCTGTTGGCCTGACACCAGAGTGCCAGATCAGCTACCTCCTCCCAGTAGGCCTTCTCATTATTGTCTGAGATCAGGCCCACCACCACGATGTCATCAGCTAACTTGATTATCGAGTTGGAGCTGAACCTAGCCACACAGTCATGTGTGCACAGGGAGTACATTAAGGGGCTGAGGATGCAACCCTGGGGGGGGGTTCCTGTGCTCAGGGTGAGGAACTTCGATGTATTCCCTCCCATCTTGATTACCTGGGGCCTGGCGGTGAGAAAGTCCAGGACCCAGGCACACGGGGGTGTTGAGCCCTAAATCCAGTAGCTTCGCGGCCAGTCTGGTGGGGACTATCGTGTTGAAGGCTGAACTGAAGTCTATGAACAGCATCCTCAAGTAGCCCCACTTCTGGCTGTCAAGATAGCTTGCTGTTCACAGACGGGATGCTGTTCCTGTAGACACATGGAACTGCAGATGCTGGTTTTGAAAAAAATACTCAAAGTGCTGGAATAACTCAACAGGTCAGGCAGCATCTCTGGGGAACATGGATAGGTTACATTTTTGGGCGGGATTCTTCTTTGGACTGTGTATTTCGATATGAATACTACATTTTAATATGTGTGTCTGTCAATCTCTATATTTCATTTTTAGTCATTTAAAATTGACTTGGAGGTGTTTTGATGTTGCATGTTTAAATGCCCAATTTTTGATTAAACCCATTATCTGTTGTGCGGCTGCCAATTAAGGTTTACTCTGAAATATACAAGCAAATATATGGAGCTGACAGAAAGCTGACAGTTCTGTAGAGAATCGCTGCATCTTAAGTGTTTTGAGTTTCCGTGCATGTCCAATGAAAGGCAGAAGTGGAAGACATGATTGAGATCAGACGCCAGCACATCAACTCATCTCCTTTGCCATTGGACCTGCCATTGAGCTCCGTGGCAGAGCTGCGATGTGTTAAAGTGTGGGACTGGTTGTCTTTCACATCTGGCCCGTCAGCTCTGTACCAGAGTAAACTCCTGGAAATGGGCAAGTGCTTGAGTTATTTTAATTTATTCCTGCATACTTTCGACTTTGAGAAACTGGTGGCCATTTTTGTACACCATGCTTTGCCATCCCAGTTTAGTTTTAGTTTAGTTATAGTTTAGATTTTGTTTATTGTCGTGTGTACCGTGATATAGTGAAAAGCTTTTTTCGTGGCATGCTATCCAGTCAGCGGAAAGACTATACCTGATTACAATCAAATCCTCCACAGAGTACGAATACATGATAAAAGGAATAAGGTTTAGTGCAAGATAAAGACCGATTAAAGACAGTCTGTTTGAAAAGATTGACAATATATTCCCTCCTGACGATTAACTATTATCTCCCATCTTTACTTCATTACGTGGTACATTTGTCTCAACTTGTCTTTTCCTAACACGGTTATATTTTAATATTGTAGCTCATTGTTTGGCCAAAGGGCATGCTTTTGCAGTAATGGAAATTGATGGTAATGCAACCTCAACATGTCGTACTTCGCTCACAGGGTTCCTACGTTAAATTTCAAACATACTATTGAGCTGTATTGACGAGAATTTATGAAAGGCATCCAAATTTGAATTCCTGACATTTGGCTAAAATAAAGAAAACAGAATTGTAAGGAAAGTGTGGTATTATTGTTTATCTTAAAATATTTTACAAGGCTCAATAGTTAGTTGAGTTTAGTTTATTGTCGTCCATACCAAGGTACAGTGAAAAGCTTTTGTTGCATGCTTGCCAGTCAGCAGAAAGACAATACATGGTTACAATTGAGCCATCCACAGTTAAGGGCCTGTCCCACTGTACAAGGTAATTCAAGAATAAACTCTTAGAATAAAGGGGAGGTCATTTAAGACTGAGGTGAGAAAAAACTTTTTCGCCCAGAGAGTTGTGAATTTATGGAATTCCATGCCACAGAGGGCAGTGGAGGCCAAATCACTGGATGGATTTAAGAGAGAGTTAGATAGAGCTCTAGGGGCTAGTGGAGTAAAGGGATATGGGGAGAAGGCAGGCACGGGTTATTGATTGGAACGATCAGCCACGATCACAATGAATGGCGGTGCTGACTCGAAGGGCCAAATGGCCTCCCCCTGTACCTATTTTCTATGTTTCTAAGAGTTCTCCCGAGGTCCCCCTGATTCAAACTCGGAGAATTACAGTAATAGCCGCTCGTAGGTACTCGGGGCTCTCGTGGACATTTTTTAACATGTTGAAAAATCTTCATGAGCTTACTGTGTTTCCCGAATATCTGCCGTTAGCGTTACGAGATGCTATGAGATGTCCCGAGCTCCAACCTACCCGCTACGTACATTCTACATACTTACCATGAGTTTAATTTTATTTTTAAACTCTCGAGAGCTCATGAATTACCTCATACAGTGGGACAGGCCCTTTATTAGTTTAACTTCAAATTTCATGTTACCAGCATGCTAAACTAATGAAAGCACCCTGTAATCATACAGTGCCTGTAATGTAGCAACATGTCCAAAAATATGACGGAAGAGTTTTCAAACAAAATTTGTCCTCGGGTTACACAAGGAGAACTGCGCTCAAATAGCTGAATGCTTGGGTAAAGATTTTCAACAAATGCCAGATGGGGACATTTAGAGTGACATGATTTCAGATTTAGTATTGATCAGGACTGAGGTCCTGTGTTTCTGATACAGCTCTGCATTTAGGCAAAAGAACAGCAGAAAAGGTTGGAAACACTCAGCAGGTTAGGCAGCATTTCTGGAAAGAGGATCAGAAATAATGCTTTAGGTCGATAATCATGCAGATATATTTTAGTTTTCCAGGATCTGCAGTGTTTGGTGTTGTGTACTTGGCTTGTTGAATCTTCATGGAATCGCAGTACATGGTCATTTGTCTCATGAGAAGCAGGATCAGGCCATTAATCCCGAGAACCTGCTCGTTAATTGATTAAGATTGTGACAGATGCAGTCTTGGCCTCGATGCCAGTTTTCTGGGCTCTTCCCATAACCCCTGGATAAGCTGTGGTTTAAATGTCTGCCCTGGATTGGGGGGAAGATGGATTTTAAGATGATATAAGACAGACATGAGCAAAAGTAGAATGTGAACTGTTACCCATATGCCAGTCTATAATCAAACAAGTGGCAGTTTTCAAAAGTGAAATGGTGAGATTTCAGGACCAGCGTGTTCCTGTAAAGGGTAAGGACAATATGACCACAAATCCTGGGATGGCAGGGGATATTGAGGCAGGAAAAACGGAACTGGTGAAATGAGACGGGCCAGTTTCTCCCCAGCTGTTATTAGGCAACTGAACCATCCTACCAACAATTAGAGAGCAGTCCTGAACTACAATCTACCACTTTGGAGACCCTTGAACTATTTTTGATTGGACTTTATCTTGCACTAAACATTATTCATATTATTCCCTTTATCCTGTATCTGGACACTGTGAATGGCTTGATTGTAATCATGTATTGTCCTTCCACTGAATGGTTAGCATGCAACAAAAGCTTTTCACTGTACCTCGGTACACGTGACAATAAACTAAATTAAACTAACCTAGGAGGCTGACAGGAGTGTTGAGGCTATAGTGGGGTATTTAAAAAAATGTAGGAAGGCAAAAGGATGAACATTTTGTGAGTCTGTTAGGAACAACAGAGATCCCAGGGAAAGGATCGGACCCTTTGGGGACCAAAGGAGCAATCTGTCATCAAACCAGTAGGCACAGGTGAGGTTATAAATAAAAACACCTATCATTGTAGCTGGAGGATTTGTGGAGGCGTTGCAAATAAAAGGGAGTGGACTTAACGATAAACAAGGACTGTAGATTCCGATGTTGGTTAATACACAAAATGATATAAAATGCTGTATTAACTCAGCATGTCAGACAAACATGGATAGATGATGGTACACAAAAGGCTGGAGAAACTCAGCGGGTTCAGCAGCATCTAAGGAGCGAAGGAAATAGGGTTTCGGCCCGAAACGTTGCCTATCTCCTTCGCTCCTTAGATGCTGCTGCACCCGCTGAGTTTCTCCAGCCTTTTGTGTACCCTCGATTTTCCAGCATCTGCAGTTCCTTCTTTAACACATGGATAGATGATGTTAGGGTTGGGACTCTTCTTCAGACTGATCCAATCAGTTTGCTGGTTTATACTGAAGACAGACACAAAGTGCTGGAGTAACTCAGCAGGTCAGACAGCATATCTGGAGAACATGGATAGATAACGTTTCATGTTAGGACCTTTTAGACCTTGCTTCTCTAGAGATGTTGCCTGACCTGAGTTTTCTCCAGCACTTAGCACTTGTGGGTTTAAAGATGGATAAGTTTGCAGCATGGGTAAGATAGAAGTAGGGAGCTGAACTAGGAATTGTGTGGAGGGAAGATCTCCTGATAAGCTGAGGTCAGGGACTGGAAAATTGGCCTGATGTCCAGTGTGGGGATGAGTTCCAGAGAAAGGTATGGTGTTCTGAAATATGAAGTTTGCACTACCTTATTCTCCTGCTCTACCTTTGTACTTTCTCCCTCTCCTCTATTCTCATTTATCTCTCTCTGCTCCGCAAGATCAATCAGTTATGACTAACAAGCTTTCACCACTTTCTTTCCAATAGTACTACTTCATCTCCCACAGACATTTCCATTGTTCACTCCATTCTCCCCCCTCTGATCTTAACACCTACTTCTATTTTCACTTCATCCGATGAAAGGTCATCGATCTGTATCATTAACAGTTTTTCTCTACCTACAGATGTCTGACCCAAGTATTTCTAGTCTCTGCGTTTTTTATTTTGGCTTTCAGTTTGCAGTTGGTCTCCCTGTGTTGTCCTTTTCCATAACTATTGCTTCAAGAGATTTAATTTTGCAAACAAATTTGTCTCGCCGAAATAAACGAGGAAGGTACATTTTCTGAAGATAGTTTTATTCCTTTTAATAATTCCTTTTACTAAGGAATTATAGAACAATTGTACAATATCAAATCACTGAGTACACTAATGTCGATGACGGTGCACTTTTGAAATAACTGTTAACAAGACTGACCTTTTGGGCTTGTGTTTATTGTGATTGAAGCTAAGCTTGTGGCTAATCATGTCAGAAGAGGAAAGAGTAATGCAGACTTTATATTTCAGAACGCCATGATGACCTTTGAAGATGAAAAAATGCAGCTGGCTTGTGATGATTTAAAAAGCACAGAAAAACTGTGTGAAAGTAATGAAGCAGGCGTCATTGAAACAATCAGGAATAAAATTAAAAAAAATGTGAGTACATTGTATTGCAGCTTAAACCAAATAGTAGGGAGAATATTGAAAGGATACAGAGGAGATTCACCTGAATGTTCCCTGGGTTTCTCGGCTTGAGTTACAGGGAGAGGTTGGATAGGCTAGGACCTTTATCTTTGGAATGCAGAGGCTGAATGGTGACCTTATTGAGGTGTACAAGATCATGAAGTTAAAGTGAATGCTCAGTCTTTTATCCCGGGTAGAGGATTCTAATTCGAGAGGCCACAGGCTTAAGGTGAGGGGATTTACAGTGCATTCAGAAAGTATTCAGACCCCTTCACTTTTTCCACATTTTGTTACGTTACAGCCTTACTCTAAAATGGATTAAATTCATCTTTTTAATCAACAATCTACACACAACACCCCATAATAAAAAGGCAAAAACAGGTATTTAGACATTTTTGCAAAGTAATTAAATGGAAATTACTGAAATATCACATTTGCAGTAGTAATCCGACGCTTTACTCAGTGCTTTGTGAGGCACCTTTGGCAGCAATTACAGCCTCAAGTCTTCTTGGGTATGACGCTACAAGCTTGGCACAGTTGTATTTGGGTAATTCCTCCCGTTCTTCTCTGCAGATCCTCTCAATCTCTGTCAGGTTGGATGGGGAGCATCGATGCACAGCTATTTTCAGGTCGCTCCAGAGATGTTCGATTGGGTTCAAGTCCGGGCTCTGTCTGGGCCACTCAAGGACATTCACAGACTTGTCACAAAGCCACTCCTGAGTTGTCTTGGCGGTGTGCTTCGGGTCGTTGCCCTGTTGGAAGGTGAACTTCCGCCCCAGTCTGAGGTCCAGAATGCTCTGGAGCAGGTTTTCATCAAGGATCTCTCTGTACTTTGCTCAGTTCATCTTTCCCTCGATCCTCAAGTCTTCCAGTTTCTGCCACTGAAACGCATCCCCACAGCATGATGCTGCCACCACCATGCTTCACCGTGATGAGTGGTGCCTGGTTTCCCCCAGACGTGATGCTTGGAATTCAGGCCAAAGAGTTCAATCTTGATTTCATCAGACCAGGTCTCATGGTCTGAGAGACCTTTGGGTGCCCTTTGGGCTGTCCTGTGCCTTTTACTGAGGCGTGGCTTTCGTCCGGCCACTCTACCATAAAGGCCTGATTGGTGGTGCTGCAGATATAGTTGTCCTTCTGGAAGGTTCTCCCAGCTCCACAGGGGAACTCTGGAGCTCTGTCAGAGTGACCATCGAGTTCTTGGTCACCTCCCTGACCAAGACCTTCTCTATCAATTGCTCAGTTTGGCCAGGCGGCCAGCTCTAGGAAGCGTCCTGGTGGTTCCAAAGTTCTTCCATTTAAGAATGACGGAGGCCACTGTGCTCTTTGGGACTTGCAATGCTGCAGAAATTGTTTTATACCTTTCCCCAGATTTGTGTCTAGACAAAATCCTGTCTCAAAGGTCTACGGACAATTCCTTCGTCTTCATGGCTTGGTTTTTGTTCTGACATGCTGTCAACTGTGGGGCCTTATATAGACAGGTGTGTGCCTTTCCAAATCATGTCCAATCAATTTAATTTACCACTGGTGGACTCCAATCAATTTGTAGA
Source organism: Raja brachyura (assembly GCA_963514005.1). The sequence continues at coordinate 34,999,666 of OY740784.1, read as the reverse complement.
AACATCTCAAGGATAATCAATGGAAACAGGATGAACCTAAGCATTTGAGTGTCATAGCAAAAGGTCACATGTAAATGGGATATTCCAGTTATTTATTTTTGATTATTTTGCAAATATCTCTAAACATCTGTTTTCACTTCTTCATTCTGGGGTATTGTGTGTAGATTGATGATACGAAAAATGAATTTAATCAATTTTAAAATAAGGCTGTAACGAAACAAAATGTGGTAAAAGTGAAGGGGCCTGAATACTTTCTGAATGCACTGTAAGAGGAACCCAGGGGGGGCTAACTTTTTCAATCAGAAGTTAGCCTGTATTTGGAAAGAGTTGCCAGAGGTAACGATAGAAGCGGATACAATCACGACTTTTGAAAGACATTTGGCTTGATATATGGACAGGAAGCGTTTAGAGGGAAATGGGTCCAATGCAGGCAACTGGAAAATGCACAGGATGCCAACTTGTTAGGTCTGGACAAGGTGAGCCGAAGGGTCCGGTTCCGTGCTATAGAGCTCTATGACTAACAGCTTCTGTTACAAGTGCCTCTGAGATACGTAGGTGCTGCGTAAAGACCTGCCCTGACTAATTTGAATGGGCTTCCTGGTAATCGGTTGAAGATGAATTGAAGTACCCTAGCTTATCGAAGGACCATTCAGAAGCCTGATAACAGGTGGGAACAATCTGTTCCTGAGTCTGGTGGAATGGACTTCTGCACCTTCTACCGGATGAAAGTGAGGAGAAGAAGCAATGAGCAGGGTGGGACAAGTCTTTTGATTATGTTGGCTGCTTTCCCGAGGCAGCGTGAAGTGTAGATGGAGACGATAGTGGGGAGTCTGGTCTGTGTGATGCATGCACTGATGAAGGGCCAACGGTATATTTTAGAGTCAGAACGAAGTTTGGCTTGGAGGGGAACCTGCAGATGATGGTGTACCTCCTGCTTTTCTCCTTCATTATAGTGAGGGATGCTGCTGGAGTAGCTTGGGTGAGTAACTACACTGTCTGTGTAGATGCTGCACACTTCACCTACTGTGAGTTTAAAGGTGAGAAGGTATGATTCTGTGAGTAATATAACCAGGCTGTTACTTGTTGAGCTGTGGGACATCTGTCCACATGTGGTTGCTAGGGGAAGGAAGGGTTTATAGGACTATGGGACAAATGTAGGCGATTGAGACTAGCCCAGTATTCCAACTTGCTTGGCACGGACCTGGTGGGCTGACAGGTCTGTTTCTGTGCTGTAAGGCTCTAATGTTACAATGAAATCAAAAATAATAAGGTAAGAATAGGGTGGCACAGTGGCGCAGCAGAAGAGTTGCTGCCTTATAGCACCAGAGACCCAGGTTCTATCGTGACTACGTGTGATGTCTGTACGGAGTTTGTACATTCTTCCTGCAACCATATGGGTGCACCGGTTTCCTGCCACACTTCAAAGATGAATGAATGAATAAATTGGCCAAGTATTCACATACAAGGAATTTGCCTTGGTGCTCCCCCCACAAGCGACAACATGACATACAGTGACAGTTAAGAATGATACATAAAACATTAAACATTAATAATAAAATATTAAATATGTGAATTAAATTAAATACCAGAGCAAAAGGAGGCTCCAGATTTTTGGTTATTGAGTAGATCTACTACTCGTTGAAAAAAGCTGTTTTTATGTCTGGTTGTGGCAGCTTTGACAGTCCGGAGTCGCCTTCCAGAGGGAAGTGATTAAAAGAGTTTGTGGCCAGGGTGAGAGGGGTCAGAGATGATCTTACCCACTCGCTTCCTGCCCTTGCAGTGTACAGTTCGTCAATGGAGGGAAGGTTGCAGCCAATAACCTTCTCAGCTGATCAGATAATTCGCTGCAGCCTCCAGGTGTTGTGCTTGGTGGCTGAGCCAAACCAGACCATGATGAAGAAGGTGAGGACAGACTCTACGATGGCCGTATAGAATTGGACCATCATTGCCTGTGGCAGATTGTGCTTCCTCAGCTGCTGCAGGAAGTACATCCTCTGTTGTGCCTTTTTGACTGTGGAGTCTATGGTCCTTGGAGATGATGGTTCCCTGGAATTTAAAAGACTCCACAGATGTGACTGTGGTGTTGTTGATGGTGAGTGGGGTGAGGGGAGGGGGAGCTCTCCCAAATTCCACTGTCTTTAGAGCATTGAGCTCTAGGTTGTTGCGACGGCACCAGGATGCCAGCTGTGACACTTCCTGTCTGTAGGCAGATTCCTCCCCATCCTGGATCAGTCCAATCAGGGTTGTGTCATCCACAAACTTGAGAAGCGTGACAGAGGAGTCAGTGGAAGTGGAGGTGCAGTCATTGGTGTAGATAGAGTAGAGGAGAGAGTATGCAGCCTACGGTGCTCCTATGCTGAGGGTTTGCGGGTCCGACATGTGCTTTCGAAGCCTCACATGCTGCTTCCTGTCTGTCAGGAAGCTGGTGATCCACCAACAGAGCGGTTCAGGCACAGTCAATTCGGAAAGTTTGGAGTGTAGTAGCTCTGTGGTGTTGGATGCAGAGCTAAAATCAACAAACCAAATCCTCGCCTAGGTCCCCTGGCGGTCTAGGTGCTGGAGGATGAAGTGCAGGCCCAGGTTGACTGCATCATTCACAGATCTATTGGCCCAATATACAAACTGCAGAGGGTCCAGCAGGGGGTTTGTGATATTTTTCAGCTTGGCCAGCACAAGCCTTTCAAGGGTCTTCATGACTACAGAGGTCAGTGGACAGGTCTGTAGGCATTAAGACAAGTAATCCTTGCCTTTTTGGATACAGGGACAATAGTGGAGACTTTGAAGCAGGCAGGGACAGTACAGGTTTGCAGGGACTGGTTGAAAATGTCTGTGTAGACCGGTGCCAGTTGTTCGGCACAGAGCTTGAGAGTAGGGAGGGAAACATTGTCCGGTCCTGGAGATTTACGGCTTTTCTATCCTCTGAACAGCCTCACCACCTCTATTTTTATTGTTGATGATTGAGGAGTGATGTTGTGCTGCACGGAGGGTGTGGGTAATTGGGTGTGAAGTGGTGATTGGAGAGTGGTGGGTGGGAAAGGTTCCAGTCTTTTCAGACTGGAGTCTTGCTTTAAGATATGCAGGTTTCAAGGTTAATTGGCTTTGGTAAAATTGTAAATTGTCCCTTGTGTGTAGATTACTGCTAGTGTACAGGGTGATTGCTGGTTGTTGTGGACTCGATGGGCTAAAGGGCCTGTATCCGTTCTGTATCTCTAAAGTAAAGACTAGAGCATTACTTAGGATGTCAGCATATTATTATAGCTTGCTACTTGTTACAATTATGCCACTGCATGTGGTTGGTTAGTATCCCATATGTGGAGTTTGAAAAGTACATGCTACTTTCCTGAAATACAAATGGAAATGTCAATTTTGCATATTTGACGAAATCTCCGGCTATATTACTGATTTTTTTTTAATGACCCCTACCCTCCACCTCCACCCCCCCCCCCCCCCCCCCACCCCCCCCCCACCCAACTGGGCCTTCGCTGATGTGTCTAGTTCTTATCAGCACTGAGAAATTCAAGCACCTTGTACTGGAACAAAAACCTGATCAATGCTTCCATATCCAACGTAGTGTTGAATAATTGGTTATCTATAAAGTTTAATTAGTGGAAGAAGCCTTACAATGCATAAGTGAGCAAGATGAATAAGCAAGTTTGGTATTTCAACTGCGCATGGCCAGGTCATAGGACACTCGAGATAAACATTCTCGGCAGCTGAGCTGCTGCGTGTATATAGACCTGCGGTTCATCCGTAATCAGGATTGAACCCGGTTCTCCGGAGCTGCAAGCGCTGTTGAATTGCTATTGGAGTTAGCGACACTATTTCTCCCTTCTCCACTGGTCCATGCAGAAATCTCAGCAGTGACAATCTAACGTGCACAAACTGCATGTGACAAACACTTGCGTCAGAGGGCCAATTTCTCTGCATTAATTTTGGAGTTTGGGCGGAGGTGATAACATGCCAGATGGTGGGGATTATTCACAGCAAGAGAAAGGCCTTGGGGTACAAACTAGAACCAAGATATTACAAAGCATCAAACGTCCTGGAGTGCAGATGTTGATGATATTACTGTGAAATGCGCCAATTGCTGCTGGTGTATTTCGTGAGCATTCCCCCACGTGGTGGGGGAAATCTGGCCAATTCCGAGCCTCGGGTTCGTCTCTGACCTGGGTCACTGTCTGTGTGGAGTTTGCACGTTCTCCTTGTGCAATATAACGTTGGTTTCCTCTACATTCCGAAGATGTGCGCGTTCGCAGGTTAATTGGCCTCTAAATATTGCCGCAAGTGTGTAGCGAGTGGATGAGAAAGTGAGATAATGTTGAACAAGTGCGAACGGGTGATTGGCGTGGACTTGGTGGGCCGGAGGGCCTGTTTCCGTGCTGTATCCCTAAACCAAATTAATCTTGTGCCTTGTACCTTCCGAAGAGTCCACCAGGGACTATACTGGAAGGTGGACAATTTTTACATTTATCAAGCCAGTGACCTACAAACCTGTATGTCTTTGGAATGTGGATGGAAATCGAAGATCTCGTAGAAAACCCACGCAGGTCACGGGGAGAACGTACAAACTCCGTACAGACAGCGGCCATAGTCGGGATCGAACCCGGGTCTCCGGTGCTGCATTTTTGCCACCGTGACTGCCCATCAGGGCATCTAACTAGGTAAAGGTAAGCCATCGGAGGATGGACAACTGAGGTGAGGTTGAAGGGAGGAAGGAAAGTTGTGTGGGACCAAATTCCGAGACCAAAAAGAACTAGAGGGCTTAGGTGAGAGGGGAAAGATTTAATAACCTGAGGTTCAACTTTTTTCACACAGTGTGTGGTGGGGAAGTTAATAAGGCAGGTATAATAACAGCATTTTGAAAGACATTTGGACATGTGCATGGATAGGAACTCTCCCTCTCCCTCTCCCCTCCATCCTCTCTCTCTTCTCTCTCTCCATCCTCTCTCTCTAGATTCTCGGGCTATCACTCGGACTGCCCTCCCGGGTTATGCAGGGTTATTATACAGGGGCGAACCACGCACCTCTCTCCTGCTTAACCCCAGGAGGTAGATTTGTGAGGAGTCTCACTACCGTCCCATCCCGATTGTCCTATCCCTGTCCGTGGGGTCGGCCGGAGATGTCCGGGGTGACCCCTGGACTGACGGGACACTGGCCCGGAGAAGACAGCCAGCCAGGAGAAGAAGCGCTAACTCCAGCTCAACTTTGCTCCAACTCCCGAGGAACCGTTCCCCGACGGGCCAGGGACCTCAGCTGCACCTCTCGCCTTATCCAGTGGCTGTTGGTTAACTCCCTCGGTGCCGGCTAAAGCCGAGCACCAGTCATCAACGGGGATACCCACAAATGCTACAGTAACTCAGTGGGTCAGGCAACATCTCTAGAGAAGGGTCTTGACCCGAAACACCACCTATTCCTTTTCTCCAAAGATGCTGCCTATCCCACTGAGTTACTCCAGCACGTTGCGTCTATCTTTGGTGTAAACCAGCATCTGCAGTTCCTTCCTACACAGTAAACGTGTACCCGTTTTTCAGAATACCAAACTTGCTTATTGTTTTCTATCATGTTTCGAATTTGTCAAATATCCTATTTGTCATTTAAACTATTATTATTTAAACTATCAATTTAAATTCCTCGTTCACAACTGAATCTTTCATGTGAATCAATTGAAGGATAGATTTATTTTATATTTTATGATTAATCCTTTCTTCAGAGCCATTTTGGATTTGAAATCTGAGCTAGTGTAATTTCCAAGGTACAAAAGAACAAAAGATACATATTGTTGGCCGCTGTAAGCCCCAGTGGAGGGGGCAATAAACGTGTGTGTTCCCTAATTTCTCTGGCTTTGTTGAAGTTTGTGTCTGATGAGAATTACCCGATGAACCTTTGTTTTCCTTCTCTTCATCAGGTTGATATGCAGAGGCCAACAGCTTTAGACGTTGATAGACTCCAAAGGCAAATCATCATTGCTGACTGCCAGGTCTACCTTGCTGTACTGTCTTTTGTGAAGCAGGAACTCTCAGGTAGAGATACAAACAATTACTGATGCAGGTTTATATTTAAAAAAAAAGAGGGGAATGGATAAGGTGAATGTACAGTCTTTTACCCAGACTAGGGGAATCAAGAACTAGTGGACACAGGTTTAAGGTGAGAGGGGAAAGATTTAATAGGAACCTGAGGGGAAGGTTTTTCATTCAGAGTATATGGAACGAGCTACCAGAGGAAATAGTTGAGACGGGTATAATGACATTTAAAATATATATATGGATAGCTACATGGATAGGAAAGGTTTAGAGGGATATTGTCCAAATGTGGGCAGATGGGGCATGAGCTCAGTGTGGCAACTTGGTCGTCATGAACTAGGTGGGCCGAAGGGCCTGTTCCTATGCTCTGTGACTCTCGGCATCAAATTGAGCATTTGAATCAGCATAACAGGCAGTGGATGAAGCACTGAATTGGTTGAAAAGGTCAGCTCACTGCCAGCTGTTGAACTGGGTAATAAATGCTGGCATTTAAAATCAAGCATTGCAATTGACATATTCTTTCCCTTTCAAATCATAGCATATATTAAAGGTGGATGGATCCTCCGAAAAGCATGGAAAATTTATAATAAATGTTACAGTGAAATTGATGCTCTACAGCTAATGCATAAGAAAAGATCTCAAGAATCGCTGACATCAGATCGGGCAAATGATAACCATATTCCTGCTATGTCTTTGCACCAAGAGTCCCTGAGCAGACTGAAAGGTGCTGTCAGCTTTGGCTATGGGCTCTTTCATCTCTGCATTTCAATGGTGCCTCCTAACCTGCTGAAAATCATCAACTTGCTGGGGTTTCCTGGAGACCGTCTAGAGGGATTGTCTTCGCTAATGTATGCCAGTGAAAGTAAGGACATGAAGGCCCCATTAGCTACGTGAGTAGGTGTATAAGTATTTTTACTTTTGAGCATCACAATAGAAAGTGATACTATGCATTTACAGAGGAACAGGCCCTTCGGCCCACAATATCAGTGCTGAATTTGATCTCTGAACTGATCACCTCTGTCTGCATGTGATCTATATCTCTTCACTCTCTGCACATCAATGTCCCTTTTTAAAAACCTCTTAAACGTCATTATCGTACCTGCCTCCACCACCACCACCCTAGCAGTGTGTTCCAGGCACCCACCATTCTGTGGTGCATATGTTTCCTACTAAATCTGCATCTCTGACCTTAAGCTATACCCTCTAGTCCCACATTTCCAGCCTGCTAACTCCCCCAATCCATGGCTCATAATTTTATAAACTTCTATCAGATCTCCCCTCAACCTCTGACATTCCAGAGAAAACAACCCAACCTTTCTCATCGTTAATACCCTCTAATCCAGACAGTAACCCGGTGAACTTCCTCTGCACCCTCTCCAAAACAATATTGAAATGATACATGTTCAAATCTTAATGTTTATTTATTTATTATTTATTTATGTTTTTTGGTTACTTCATACATATTACTTGTATGTGTTTATCAGTTGTATGTATATATATGTCTGTATGCATCTCTAAAAATTGTCTGGGGTACGTCTACGGGTTAAATTGTATCTCAAATAAATAATTTGCTATTGTATTATATATTACATATTATGTTACATATTACATTACTATTGATACATTATCATTATTATTATACAATGTTATTAATAATTGTGATTATTATTATTAATTCATTATTAAATATGGAAGAAGGGTTTAGGGAGAAGGGGTGAGATTAAATGTTATTCTTCTCACTCCTTTTCGAGCTTGTAAAGAAAAAGTGTTGGACATTTAAATTTTGCTTTATGCTTTTCATTGCTTTGCAAATATTGCCTGGAATGTCCAATTGTTTGACTATTTCTATTTGTTGTTGTTATTTATTCCTATTTATGTCTTTACTTGTTCGGAACAAATAAACAAATACAAATACAAATGTTAAAATATTCTACCTTGGTGCAGGACACCAAATATGTAAACAATAATTGGTAATCTTGAAATGCTCTATATAATTGAAGCATTCGGGTCACCCTCACGGGGTGGGAGACCACTACACACCTACCCTGCCGCCAACTAGCCCCACCTCCACCCCACGCTAGCACCCCGTACAACGTGCCTTTGCAACAGAGGAGCAGTGGCATGGTGGCGCAGCGGTAGAGCCGCTGCCTCACCGTGCCAGAGACCTGGGTTCCATCCTGACTCTGGGTGATGTCTGTACGGAATTTGTACCTGTGTGGTGGGTTCTCTCTGGGTGCTCTGGTTACCCCCACACACCGCGTTTGCAGGTTAATTGGATTGTCCCAAGTGTGTGTAGGATAGTGCTAGTGCGTACGGGCATTGCTTCATAGCTTATGGGCTGAAGGGCCTGTTTCCGCGCTGTTTCTCTAAAGCTGCCTTACCGCAGAACCCGCTAAATAGCCCGCTGCACGGAACGTGTTAAGAGCTTGCTGCGGGCCGGGTAAAATCTCGTGCTGGGCCGGATGTGGCCCGCGGGTCATAGTTTGGAGACCCCTGATCTAAGTCATTGCTACGTATTAAATACTTGGTGTACAAATGGTGATCTTTGGGTTTTCTGTGAGTGATAGCTGATCACACTGAAAATTATTTTATCCTATTGGTTTTCTGATTATTAATCAGTCCTTTTCCACTCTAATGCATATCACCCAAACTCATTGTTTTTTTGTGTCAAGCCTCTTGTATAACATGTTGCTAAAAAATATATAAATATTTTTGTTGGATGTCTACATGCAGTGTACACCAACTGACTCCTTTTGCCTCCCTTCAAAAATCCTGCAGGTTTGTCTCAAGCTTTTACCCCCTGGCCGTAAATGTCATCTGCCATTTAGAAACATAGAAACATAGAAATTAGGTGCAGGAGTAGGCCTTCGAGCCTGCACTGCCATTCAATATGATCATGGCTGATCATCCAACTCAGTATCCCGTACCTGCCTTCTCTCCATACCCTCTGATCCCCTTAGCCACAAGGGCCACATCTAACTCCCTCTTAAATATAGCCAATGAACTGGCCTCAACTACCCTCTGTGGCAGAGAGTTCCAGAGACCCACCACTCTCTGTGTGAAAAAAGTCCTTCTCATCTTGGTCCTAAAGGATTTCCCCCTTATCCTTAAGCTGTGACCCCTTGTCCTGGACCTCCCCAACATCGGGAACAATCTTCCTGCGTCTAGCCTGTCCAATCCCTTAAGAATTTTGTAAGTTTCTAATTTACTTCTGGCCCGCTGTCTTCCTCCAACACTTTGCATTTTGGTTTTTATAAATCTATTTCTACTTTACCTTCTTATATGGGTGAAGATATCAATCCCAAGTTACAGTATCACTAACAGGTTTCAGTATTCTTCCTGCCACTGATGTTAAGTGCCACTGCTATACACAGATGGGATGTTTAGTGCAATCTAGTTTTTATATCTCGACTAGGAAAACCACTGGCTTTGATATTTTGTCAAAGTTCAGGTGTTATGAAGGAGAATAGTTACCTGGGCAACTTCATCATTGCAACTTAGTTGATCATGTGATAGTTTAGATGGCATAGAGGACACCTATTGTGGCTGTTGGAGGCTAATCCAGGTAGTCTGCAACCCCACGACATGAACATTGACCTCCATTATCCGCTTCCTTTATCGCTTTTCCTCCTCTTCTGATCGACCCTGGTCCTCCCCCATACCCGCTTCTTCCCTACTCCCCACCTCCCTCTCCCACAGTCGGGTAATGCCAAGTTTCTTTCCTCTCTCCACCTGCCCATCACCCGGACACCACCCAACATCTGCATCGACCTCTCAATTCTGCATTATGCGTAGGAAGGAACTGCAGGTACTGGTTTATATTGAAGATAGACACAAAATATTGGAGTAACTCAGCGGCTCGGGCAGCATCTCTGGTAATGTTTTGGGTGGGATCTGAAGAAGGGTTCCGACCCGAAAAGTCACCTAATCTTTTCCTCCAGAGATGCTGCCTGACCCGCTGAGTTACTCCACCATTTTGTGTCTATCTTCAATTCTGCATTAGTTCCACAGATCTTAGCTTTAAATTCGTGGCCTTCCTGACATAAGGATATTAGACCCGTCAGTCCCAGTAATATCCCGGTGAACCTTTTCTTCACACTTTCCAGCTGCATGACATTTTTGCTATAGCTGATGACCGGAACTGCACACAGTCCTCCAACAGTGAACTCACCTGCAATTTGTACAGCTATAAAGTCAAATCCAAACTCCTGTACGCAATATCCTGACTGATAAAGGCAAACCTTCCCAATGCTTTCATTTGTGCCCTGTCTATCTGTGTTGCCCCTTTCAGGGAACCATGTACCTTACCAACTAATCTCTTTTGGACCAGTCTATCATACCGGACCTTGTCAAAAGCCTGACTGAAGTCTGTGTGGACAACATCTACCGTACCCCATTATTTCAGTCAGGATTGAGAGGTTTAGAGGTTTTCTCAAGAACAGAACCAGGTTGTTGTTCTCTAATCAGTACCTGCCTTTCCAAGTGTAGGTAAGTCAAGTACCTTTGAATGTTTTCTTGGAGTGTTCCTACCATCGATAAAAGAATCGCTGGTTGCAATTTGCTTGATCAGCTTTCATTATGCCAACTCCAATATTTTATCATTAATAATAGTGATAAGCCTCACCATCAATACAGGGTATTCTGCAGAAAGTATAAAAGTAGAAACAAGAAATTGCAGATGCTGGTTCATTAAAAAGGACACAAACTGCTGGCTCGGCTCAGCTGGTCAGACAGCAACTCGAGAGAACATGGATGTGTGGCATTTCAAGTTGGGATCGCTGTCTGAGACTGCAGATTATTTAAGGTATACAGACATCCTAAACCCCTGTTCCTGTTCTGCTGCTTTCCCCACTAGGTTAGCCTTGCTGTGGTACCATACAGTAGTGCGTCCTTTCTTTGCTTTGGATGGCATGGATGCCCAAGTTGGTTTAAGGGAAGCAAAGGAAATCCTGCGGACAAAGGAATCAATTTATCCAGACTCTTCATTGTTTCTGTTTTTCAAGGGACGAATTCAACGATTGGAGGTATTTGTTTTATATTACGTGCTTAAAATGTAATGCTGGAAAAGAATACAAAATAACATAAGGGCAGCACAGTGATGCAGCTGGTAGAACTATTTCTTCACAGCACCAGAGACCCGAGTTTGATCTTTACTTTAGACTTTATAAATACAGCGCAGAATGGTTAAGACATGCTAGTTCATTACAATATGTTTTCAATTTATGAATTTACTTATTTCACATAAATTGTGTGAGAGCACATTTTATTTTATGCATCAAATCTGGGTTATCATTTGTGGGCTGTTTAATAGTAAGATTAAATGAGAACTTACCAGTTCGAAGTTTGATCTGTATTTTATGAAGAGTTACGATGAAGGATTACGTGACGACCCCGTCCAGCACGCATGCGCGACATTCTTCAAAGCAGCGGTGTGGATTCACAGAAAAAACACAACGATTGAAATAAATATAGTAAAGAAAAAATAAGAACTTAATTACCAGTTGATGTGTATAATAGAGGGTGGGAGCGGAGGGCACGTAATCCCTCATCGTAACTCATAAAATACAGATCAAACTTTGAACTGATAAGTTCTAATTTAATCTTACTATTTTATTTCGGAGTCACGTGAGTGACTACGTGAAGACTTCAAAGCTCTGTGATTCCGAACCGTGTACCAGCTCATGCTTCACTCGCTGTCTGAAGACCTTTGAGGGAGGAAGTATGTTATCACAATCAACAATAACCTGTTTGTGAACAAAAAAGGTTTATTAATAACAACAAAAAACAGAGAGCTCCCCCGGGCTTAAATTAAATATCTGCAGACCCTAAAATTCTGTCTGCAAATGGAGCAGGTTCCGCCAGCGGATTATTATAAAACCTTTGGAAAGTTCTTTCCGAGGACCATCCTGCTCTGGCCAGAATATGGTCCATAGGCACATCCATTCGCCTAGCCGCCGACGTGGATGCAGCCCTGATGGAGTGAGATTTGTAAACATTACTGTTGATTCCCGCGGACTTAAGCACCTGCTTGAGCCATCTTGAAATGGTTTGGCTCGTCACCTGACCATGGGGCTTCTTGTGGCTTATCCATAAGGTGTTTTCTCTCCTTCTTAAGTTGTATGTTGTGTCTATGTAAATGGTGAGATGGGTCTTGGCACACAGCCGTGGGTCAGATGAATATGCCCGGTTCCTGGTCTAGTTTGTTTGACCAGACCCTGAATATGGATGTCATGCTGTCCGGCCTCAGAAGGTGGAGAGACTGTACCCTTTGTGCTGACACTAGTGCCATGAGCATGACTGATTTCAGGGTAAGTTGTGCCAGCGTGAGTGCTGGAAACAAAATAAGCTGACAACGCACTCCTGGCTGTATTGATGGCGCTGTAGCTGAGTCCATCCCGTTGTAATCCAACCAGGAACTCCACAGTAGCTGTTGCTGTTGAGTAGGTAGTTCCTGTTTTGGAGCAATACCCTTCCCATTTCCTTATGTTGGTCAGGTATTGTCTCCTGGTGGACTCCCAGTGGGATGCGGTCATCGTGTTGATGGTGTCCTCAGACAGTCCCAGGCCCAGTAGAGGTCTATTTAGAATCTGCAAGCCAGGAGATTGACACTGTCATGGCATGGGTGACTAATGCCTGACACTGGGTGGATTAATAATTCTGGACTGCTGGGGAATTCCAACGATGTTTCGACAGCCATGTCGAGGGCCACTGGGAACCATGGCTGTGTACAGTCGGGTATTATCAAGATTCCTGAAACGGAATCCAATTGAATCTTGCGTAATACCAGACTGATGAGGCAGAAGGGAGGAAAAGCATAGAAGAACATTTTCCCCCAATGCAGCGTGAATGCATCAACTGCTGCTGCCTCAGGGTCTGGTTCCCAAGCGACATACGTTGGTACCTGGTGATTCAGCCTAGATGCAAATAGATCGATATCTGGTGTGCCATATTGCTTTGTAATTGCGGAAAATACTTTGTGATTTAACATCCATTCGATGTTATCGTTAAATTTACGTGACCTGGTGTCTGCCACTGTATTTTACTTGCCAGGTAGGTAAGTTGCTAATAACCAAATATGTCTTTCGACACACCATTGCCAGATTAGGTTGACCAAACTGTCACATGATATCGACTTTACACCACCCATGTGATTGATATAAGCCATGACTATATGCTTTTGTTTCCTCAATAATGTGCGGGATACTGAGTTGGATGATCAGCCATGATCATATTGAATGGCGGTGTAGGCTCGAAGGGCCGATTGGCCTACTCCTGCACCTAATTTCTATGTTTCTAATGCCAAGGCAGGTTTTTGTGAACAACCTTGGAGCTGAGGTTAGCCCATTTGGTATGGCTTTAAATTGCCATAGCTGTTTCATCCAGATAAACTTTAGGTATTTACGATGCTCCTTGTGTATGGGTACTGAGTAGTAGGCATCTTTTAAATCAATGCTTGCCAGAAAGTACCCTCTAGAAATCAATTGTTTGGCTGTTTCAAAACGTTCCATCTTAAAATGTATATACTTAACAGATTTGTTTAAAGAAGTTAAGTCAATGATGATGCGACATCCACCATCTTTTTTAGTTTTAGTGAAAATATTAGACACAAATTCCAAAGGTTCATGTTTTGTTCTTTCAATGACACCTTTTGCTAGTAGCCTCGTCAGTTCAGCTTGACCCTCTTGTTTCTCTTTGACTGGGAGGGTGAATACCCTTTGGGGTATATGCTGAACTGGTGGCATGTTTTCATGAACAAAGTCAATTTTATAGCCATGAATGCTGCTGAGTATATATTTGTCATTAGTGACAGACTCCCATGCATCCAAAAACAAGTGCAATCTCCGCCCTGTTAGTATAGAGCCCCTACTGCTCATATGCTGAGAGGAACCAGACCCAGCTACCTCCATGGTTATTGGTGCTTCTTCTGCCTCTTCGCTGGACGATGAGGTGTCTGCTGGGCTGTAGAGGGCTGCTCTTGATGTTGATGTTGCAGTTGATGTTGGGGGTGGCGCATTTTCCATGGGGTCCGCTCTGGGCCCTGGCCTAAAAAAGGCCAACGGGGAATGGTTGTGGACCCCGAGCTTTCACCAGTCCCACATGGTAGTTGGCGACTGGTGGACGCCGTGGGGTAGTGCCGCCTGGGTTTGTTAGGTCTGCTCGGTCCCAAACCTGCCCTCATGAGACCAAAGGTCTTGGACTCTTCCTCCAGGTCTTTCACCTTTTTTGGAAGGTCCTTTCCAAAGAGCAGAATTGGAGGTTCTGAACCTGGTGTTTTGCAAAGTCCTACAAACTTAGGGTTGAGGGCAGGCTTGATGATTTCCTTCCGTAAATTGTTAATCTCATATTGAGTGGTGCACAGCAGAGCTAATGTATCTTGCTGATTTGTGGTGATGTTCACACCATCTATGGACCGAGCATAGGAAGTTATTCCTGCTGTCAGGAGTTTTAGGGTTTTCTAGAGCTTTAACTCCAGGTTCCTGATATTCTGCCGCAAATTTCGCCAAATTTGGCTGTTTACAGCTGGTACATTCAGTGATGTACAATTTTCTGGGGCTGAATATAATTCAAGAGCCTCATTGACCACCCGTTCTTGTAGAGGTTTTGAGGACAGGTGGTCAATGCTGGCTGCATGTTTCGGCTCTAAAGGCCGACCCGCTCGTGGAGTGGCCACGTAGCGGTTGATCACACCCAGCAGCTCTTCCTGATCCTGTACACCCTGCGTACTCCGGACATCTTCAGCCAGCGACCCCTCTTCTTGACCAGCCCAGACCTGGTCGCCAATGCTGCCTTCAATAGAAGGTGAAGCAATCGTCAGTGCCGTAAAGGACACGGCAGGAGTGCCTGAGCTCCCTTGGCGATTCTGCTGCTGCTTTTTCAGCAGATCTCGCTGGAGCAATTGCTCCATAAGCCGTTCCATTCGGCATAGGCGGTTGCCTTTGCCGCTCACGAGCGGTGAGGCCTTCTTCCGAATCGTCGGATACTACCGACTGGTTCTGGCTGCAGGTACCTCCAGCCCGCTGCTCAGGCTGCACTAGCAGTGCTGGGCTCTGCTCGGTCGTCAATCCTGCCGCCTCTCGCCCCCCCCCCTCCAAAGAACGCTCCTCAACGGGGGCGAGCTACAGGTTTCTTTCCTCTTGTCTTGCTCATTCTTTCTGGACCACAAAGCAGACCACAGAGAAAATACACACGGCCACGGTAAAACACTTACCTGTCGGCCCGACTTTCAATTTGCAGCGGGAGCGCCTGTCGCGGGTGCACTGCATGAATGCTAATGTCGCACATGCGTGCTGGACGGGGTCTTCACATAGACACTCACGTGACTCCGAAATAAAATCAGGTGTAGCCTGTCATATTAACCAATTGGTCTGTTCTGAAGAAGGGCTTGACCTGAAACGTTACCTATCCATGTTCCACAGAGATGCTGCCAGACCCGCTGAGTAACTCAAGCAATTTGTGTCTTTTGTTCATTTTCCATACTTTCTATGTTCTTTGACCAGTGCAGCAGCAGAGCTCTTTGGACAAATTGTCCAAGTGTATTTATCAGTCAAGTTGGCTGGTGACCTAAACAGATTTCAGTGAGGCCACATCTGGAGTATTGTGTTCGGTTTTGGTCACCCTGTTACAGGAAACATGTTGGAAGGAGTGCAGAGGAGATCTACGAGGACGTTGTCAGGACTCATAGGCCTGAGCTATAGGGAGGGTAAGGTAGGCCAGGACTTCATTCCTTGGAGCTCAGGAGGCTCAGGAGTGATCTTAGAGAGGTGTATAAAATCAGGAGGAGAATAAATAGGCTTGGGGAATTGAGAACCAGAGAGCACAAGTATAAAATCATGAGGGGAATAGATAGGATATGGAATTGAGAAGCAGAATCTTAAGTCTAAACTCGTGAGGGGGATAGGGTTGGGGAATTAAGAATCAGAGGACGTAGGTTTAAGGTGAGAGGAAATGAAGCTGAGGGGAAACTTTTTTCAAACAGTGGTGGGGATATGGAAGAAGCTGCCAGAAGAGGTAGATGAGGTGGGTGCAATAACATTTAAATGACACTTGGAAAGGTATTTTGATAGGAAAGGTTTAAAGACATGTGGTCCAAATTTGGGCAGGTGGGACTGAACAGTCCCACTAATGAACAGTCTTAACAACAGAAGACTAACAAACGGAAGAAAAGTAAGGTCCTTGTATATGGGAAGAGTTTATTTTACCAGACAGTTGATGTCATTTTTTTGTTTTCATCCTCAGTGTAAAATTAACAGTGCCTTGACGTCATTTCAAACTGCATTAGAGCTTGCGGTAGATCAGCGGGAGATCCAGCACGTGTGTCTGTATGAGATAGGTAAGTGTTTGTTCTCAGGGTTTGGGTTTGTTTTGCAAGTCTGACAGGAGCCATTTGCTGCGTGATTTATGACCTGCTCCATGCTGTACCTCTAGGGTGAGCTGAGGCTATGTCATTTCTAACATTCATACAGCGTATGTTCTTGGAACCAGCTTGCACGCTTGTAGAACTTGCATTCTGAGATCCTAGGCTAACTCTTCGCGGGTAGCTGTGGGAGAGAAGGAGGGATGGGAATAATAAAAGGAGGGGTGACCAAGCGTAGAGGATTCTAAGACTAGAGAGACCTTTGGGACAACTTTTTCATTTGGAGGGTCGTCCATATCGGGAATGAGCAGCCAGAGGAAGTTACAGAAGTGGACGCAATTACAAATAATTAAAAGAGACATTTGGCCAGATATAGGAAGGGTTTGGATGGGCTAAATGCAGGCAAATGGGAGTAGCCCAATATGCCAACAGCCGAAAGGCCGGATTCCATGCTGTGCAACTCTATGACTAGATTTGGAACTAAATCAACATAGTTAATGAGGAAAGGGATTTTAATTTGGGATGTGGTTCATAACCTGGACAGTGTGGCGTAAACGTAGATGGAGCAGCTACCCTTTGCAATTTATTTAACATTTAATAATTTGTTCTAGTGAAGTATCAGATTGTACCCGTGTTGGATCAACTGATTCAACTATTGATATTCAACAAGTTACTTGTCTATTTTCAGGTTGGTGTACCATGATAGAAATGAATTTCAAGGATGCCTACAAGTCTTTTGCACGACTTAAGAACGAGTCCAGGTGGTCCCAGTGCTATTACGCTTATTTGACTGCAGGTTTGTGCAATTTTGCATATTTGTTTTAAAAATAAGCAAATGCATGCTGCAGTTGTAACTTGTGATGTGTGCTGATTAATACAGACATTGGTTTCCTGCATAATTCAGGTCAAGTTGTCCAGAATATACATGGAACCGTACAGCACAGGGACAGGCCATTTGGCCCACAGTGTGCTGAACATCATGCCAAGGTAGACGGTCAGAACCTTTTTCTCAGGGTAGAATGACAAAGACTAGAGGTCATAGCTTTAAGGTGAGAGGTGCAAAGTTTAAAGGAGATGTGTGGGGCAAGCTTTTTTCCCCAATAGGCTGATGGGGGCCTGCGACACGCTGCCAGCGGTGGTAGTGGAGGCAGATATGATAGTGGCATTTGAGGCTTTTAGATAGACACGTTGGTTAAGTATAAGAGCTTGTTTACTAATTAATCTGTACTGAGAAAGATAAAAGCACAAGAAATTATGAGCTGGGGCCGGAAACATGGTAACTCTTTTCTACTGCCTCAGTGTACTCTACCATTCTTGCACTCTTGTACTTGGGTATGATTGGGCTTCTGTATGGTAAGATTTTTTACTGAATTGTGTGTAAAAAATAATTTGACTACCGGGGTACATGTGACAATAAAGTACTATTGAACCACATGGATATGCAGGGAATGAAGGGATATGGTTCATGTGCAGGCAAGGAGATTAGTTTTATTTGGCATCATGTTCGGCACGGACATAGTGAGCCAAATGGCCTGTTCCTGTGCTGCACTCTTTAGGTTCCATGTTTTCTGGTTGCCAGGCTGTGATTCATGGTGTGTCCAGGGATTGATGCTTGGGCCACATCTTTTCACGACCCGTGTCAATGGTTTGGACGAGCTGATCAAACATCGTGTGAAAAGGCGTACTGGTTTGTAGGTTAACTGATTTGTAGGTAAATTAAATTGTCCCTGGTGTGTAGGATAGTGCCAGTATATGGAGTCATCATTGGTCAGCGCGGACTCAGTGGGCCTGTTACCACGCTGTAACTCTAAAGTCTAAAGTAATAGATGGATATGTGTGTACATTCAAGGGGCCCTGGACATCCTTATATACATGCTACTTAAAGTCACCATACTGGCAATTAGGAAACCAGATTATCTAACACACGGTCACAGGGAGAACGTACAAAATCCGTACAGACAGCACCTGTAGTCTGGATCGACCCTGGGTCTCTGACGCTGTGAGTCAGTAACTCTACCTCTGTGCTGCCCCATTAGCTTTTCTTTTTTTAATATACCAAACTGGTTAACCTGAATCTGAACTCTGGAACCAGGACACAAGAACAGAATGACATCCAACTCAAGACAATATTTTCAATTGAAAGATAGTCTATGATAGAATCACTCCAAGTCATCCCACATGATCTGATGTTGTATTTCATCATTGAGTGGGAAGAAGCATTGTCAGCTTCATAAATCTTGGTTTATGGTGCAGGGAACATTAATATTCAGATTTCTGAACGGTCCTCCCATAAGCCAGGGTACTGTCCGATTCACCTCTACCCCATTGTGGACATTGGACTTTGTCTGTGGAACTGATGCGCTACAATGCTGAGAACTATATTCTGCACTCTGTATCTTCCCATTTGCTCTACCTATTGTACTTGAGTTTGACTTAATTGTTTTTATGTATAGTACTATCTAATCTGGTGCAAAACAAAACTTTTCACTGTACATCAGTACACTTGTCAATAATAAACATAAATCTATTGTTAGTAATAAAGTAATAAATTATTTGAATTTATTCGGATATGAAAAAGGGTTCAGACCCGAAACATTACCTGTCCATTTTCTCCAGAGATGCTGCCTGATCCCCTGAGTTACTCCAACATTTTGAGTATATCTTTGGTCTAAACCTATTATTGTTAGGACGATTTTATAACATTTGATTGTTTTTACATATCCGGTGCACCCTTTGTTCTGTGTACAAAGTTTAATACAAGAGGTTTTTTTAAACCTAAAATACTATTTTGTTGCAGTCTGCCAGGGAGCAACAGGTGAGATTGACAAGTCACAAGAAGCGTTCATAGAAGTCCAGCAGCTCTTCAGAAGGAAGAATAATCAAATAGAGCAGTTTTCCTTCCGAAGGGTGAGTAACTGAAGAGCAACTTTATTTTAGTTGTAATAGAACAATATACTGGGTATTAGAAACTTATAGTGAATGTTGTGCTAGAGAAGAAGTTTTAGAGATACAGTGTAGAAACAGGCCCTTCGGCCCAATGATTCCATGCCAACCCGTGGCAACCCGTTCACACACAAGTCCTATCCGACACACCAGGGGCAATTTACAGAAGCCAATTAACCAACAAACCTGTTCTTCTTTGAAATGTGGGAGGCAGCCAGAGAAAGCCCACGTGGTCACAGGGAGAATGTGCTAACACCAGACAGACAGCACCTGCAGTCAGGATCGAACCCGGGTCTCTGGAGCTGTGAGGCAGCAACTCCACTGCTGTACCGCCCAACGTTGCATGTTGCAGGGAATGTGGCCCAACAGTCACAGATATGCAGAAAACCAACTCAGATCATTTTCGGTTGATTGGTTTGTTAAATAACTTCATGAGCCAATCAATAATCAGTGTATGGTGAGTTTAATGCCACACCAAGACCAGATAGGCAAGGATGTTGGTGAAACAGATGGGTTTCTAAAAAAGGGTCTCGACCCGAAACGTCACCCATTCCTTCTCTCCAGAGATGCTGCCTGTCCCGCTGAGTTACTCCGGCTTGTTGTATCTATCTTGGGTTTAGATGACAGTTTAGGATCACCATTACTAATCTTAGCTTTTCAACCGAAGACTTGTTTAATTAACTGAATTTAAATGCGATGGAACTCACTTCTCTAGATCATTAGTCCAGTATATTAACTATCAGATTATTGTAGCCATAAATGTTAACAATGACAAGGTTGGATAAATGGTCATTAACATGACCAAACAAATCCGGGTATTCGACCCACAATGATAATGTAGTTTAGTTTAGAGGTACAGAACGGAAACAGGCCCTTTGGCCCACGGAGTCCATGCCGACCAGCGATCCCCACACAATAACGCTATCCCACACACACTAGGGATAATTTACAATGATACCAAGCCAACTGTATGTTTTGGAGTGTGGGAGGAAACCAGAGATCCCAAAGAAAACCCATGCAGGTCACGGGAAGAACATACAAACTTAGTACAGACAAGCACCCGTAGTCAATGGATTGAACCTGGGTGTCTGGTGCCGTGAGGCAGCAACTCTACCGCTGCACCACCGTGCCGATGATCTACCAACTCTTATTATCCCTGCACATAAACTGTATCCCTCCTTTCTCTGCTTATCCATGTGGTTTTCTAAAATCTCTTAAACACCACTATCTCCACCATCACCCCCGGCAGCCCCTTCCAGACACTCCTATGCTTTGTGCAAAAAAAAAAAAACTTGCCCACAAATCTCCTTTAAACTTTGCCCCTCAGACCTTAAGGCTATACCCTCCAGTATTTGATTTTTCCATCCTGGGAAAAAGGTTCTGACTTTCTGATGGGCTTACTGTATCTATGCCTCTCATAATTTTACATACTTTGAAAAATAGTTTGTGCTTATAAAAATGATACTTCATAGAATTAATATTGGGGATCTGTAAATGGTCATCAGGTCAGGCAGCATCTATGGAGAGAGAATCAGTTTTCATCTTCACCTTGACCACATTGGATATTACCTGACCTGCTCAGCACTTTGAATATATTCTTTTGTTTTTACTAGTATAAACTGTTATCTCTATAAACATAGTAAATTACTTATTTCTCTGAATATGTTTACTTCTTTTCGTACAGGCTGAAAGATTTCAGAAGGAGAAGCCCACAAAAGATTTGTGTGTGCTTGCTGTCATTGAAGTGCTGTATTTGTGGAAAGCTCTCGCTAACTGTTCCCCTTCAAACCTTCAGCGAATGAATCAAGGTAGTGCACTACGACAGCATAGTTTTATCGCAAATTGAATAAGACATAAAGCACGGTGGCGCATCGGTAGAGTTGTTGCCTTACGAGCTTCGATCTCTACTACAGGTGCTGTCTGTATGGAGTTCTTCCTGTGATATCCGAGATCTTTGGTTTACTCCCACACTCCGAAGACGTACAATTTTGTAGGTGTTAAGAAGGGTCTCGACCCGAAACGTCACCCATTCCTTCTCTCCGGAGATGCTGTCTCACCCGCTGAGTTACTCCAACATTTTGTGTCTACCTTTGATTTAAACCAGCATCTGCAGTTCTTTCTTACGCAAGTTTGGTGGTTTACTGGCTTGGTATAAGTGTAAATTGTCCCTAGTGTGTGCACGATAGTGTTAATGTGCAGAGATCGCTGGTCAGTGCAGACTCGGTGGGCCGAAGGACCAGTTTCCGGACTGTCTCTCTAAACTAACCATACC
Source organism: Raja brachyura (assembly GCA_963514005.1). Next base: position 34,978,077 of record OY740784.1, on the reverse strand, counting down.
ATCGGAAATAGACCACTCATTCCCTCAGATCTACAAATGTCTTGGCTGTGCCCTGTCTTGCCCCGTCTTGCCTTGCTTTCTGTGAAAATCCGCAATTCTACATTGCTACTACAGTGCATTTAGAAAGTATTCAGACCCCATCACTTTTTCCACATTTTGTTACGTTACAGCCTTATTCTAAAATTGATTAAATTCCTCCTGAAGTCCAGTATTAATTCTTGGTCTTTGTGGTGTTCAGTGTCAGGTTATTCACCGCACACCACTCTGACAGTTGTTGTATCTCGTCCCTGTATGCTGACTGGTCTCCTCCCCCCCCCCTTGTAATGAGCCCGACGACAGTTGTGTCGTGAGCAAATTTAATGATGGCGTTGGACAGGTGGGCGGTGTGCAGTCATAGGTGGATAAGGAGTAAAGGAGTGCTCAACACACAGCCTTGAGGTGTCAGTGCTCCGTGTGATGGAGGAGGAAATGTGGGGGCCGGTTTTAACTCTGTGGGCGGTTTGTGAGAAAGTCTTTGATCCATGTGCAGATGGGGGAGGAGAGGCCTAGGTCAAGCAGTTTGCTGATTAAAATGTCTGGAATTATAGTATTGAATGCTGAGCGATAATCAATGAATAGCATCCTCACGTAGCTCTCCCGGTGGGTCAGTGAGTTGCTATGGCGATGACGTCCTCAGTGGATCTGTTATCTCTGTAGGCAAACTGATGTGGGTTAAAGGAGGGAGGTAGGCTGGTTCTGATGTGATGCAGGATTTTAGTTTCTCGAAGCACTTTATAATCACTTGTGTAAGAAGTGCAATCGGTCTGTAGTCATTCAGGTCCTCAGGGACTGGCTTTTTGGGAATAGGAATGATAGTCCCTGACTTTAAGCAGGGTGGTATGATGGCTTGTGGCAGGGAGATGTTAAAATTCTTTGTGAAGACCCCAGCGAGTTGGTCAGCACATGCCTGGAGTACTTTACAAAGCCACTCCTGCGTTGTCTTGGCTGTGTGCTTAGGGTCGTTGTCCTGTTGGAAGGTGAACCTCCGCCCCAGTCTGAGGTCCAGAATGCTCTGGAGCATGTTTTCATCAAGGATATCTCTGTACTTTGCTCCGTTCGTCTTTCCCTCGATCCTGACTAGTCTCCCAGTTTCTGTCACTGAAAAACATTCCCACAGCATGATGCTGCCACCACCATGCTTCACCGTAGGTCTGGTATTGGCCAGGTGATGAGCGGTGCCTGGTTTCCCCCAGACATGACGCTTGGCATTCAGGCCAAAGAGTTCAATCTGGTTTCATCAGCCCAGAAAATCTTGATTCTCATGGTCTGTGAGTCCTTTAGGTGCCTTTTGGCCAACTCCAAGTATGTTGTCGTGTGCCTTTTACTGAGGAGTAGCTTCCGTCTGGCCACTCTACCATAAAGGCCTGATTGGTGGAGTGCTGCAGATATAGTTGCCCTTCTGGAAGGTTCTCTCATCTCCATAGAGGAACTGGAGCTCTGTCAGAGTGACTATCGGGTTCTTTGTCACCTCCCTGACTAAGGCCCGATTGCTCAGTTTGGCCAGGCAGTCAGCTCTATGAAGAGTCCTGGTGGTTCCAAAGTTCTTCCATTTAATAATGACGAAGGCCACTGTGCTCTTCAGAATGTGCAACGCTGCAGAAATTGTTTTATATCCTTCCCCAGATCTGGGTCGCGACACAATCCTGTCTCTGAGGTCTATGGACAATTCCTTTGTTTTCATGACTTAGTTTTTACTCTGACATGCACTGTCAAATGTGGAACCTTATATACACAGGTGTGTGGCTTTCCAAATCATGTCCAATCAATTTAATTTGCCACTGGTGCACTCCAATCAAGTTGTAGAAACATCTCAAGGATAATCAATGGAAACAGGATGAACCTAAGCTCAATTTTGAATGTCATAGCGAAGGATCTGAATACTTATGTAAATGTGATATTTCAGTTATTTCTTTTTAATTACTTTGCAAAAATTTCTAAAGACCTATTTTCACTTCTTCATTCTGGGGTATTGTGTGTAGATTGATGATAACAAAAATAAATGTAATCCATTTTAAAATAAGGCTGTAACGCAAGAAAATGTGGTAAAAGCGAAGGGACCTGAATACTTTCTGAATGCACTGTATGTCGCTACTCGTATGTTCTTTACATAGAATAGTTAATGTCTGGGGCATGCTGCCAGAGGAGATGGTAAAATCGATACAATTGTCACATTCAGGCAGACATTTAAATAGGCAAAGGCATAGGTGGAGACCGTCTTAATGCGGGCAAATGGGATTAGTGTAGATGGGCAAAAGTGTGGGCATGGATGTGGTATGACACTGGTTCAGTGGCCCATCTGATCCTCTTCCCTATTCAATTTCTCGAATAAAGACCCAAATGTTTGCAGTGACAAATGTAATTAAGTGTTGTGACTTGTAATTAGTACAGTGAGGAGATAGTGGCTTCCTCACCAGGATTCTAGTCTTTGATGACCATATCTCTCACTTACCCCCTCCTCAGCCAAACGAAGAACAGATGCTAGTGTCTGGCAGGGTTGGTGGGGGGAGACGACTGGTTCATGACTGAGACTAATGAGTTCATCTTGCAAGACCTGTACAAAACGTTGGTGGGACCACACTTGGAATACTGTGTGAACTTCTAGTTGCCCAGCTACAGCAAGGATGTCAGTAAGATGGGAAACGTACAGAAAAGAGTCACCAAGATATTGGGATCGGAAGCATTGAGTTATAGGAAGAGACAGGATAGGCTTGGCCTATTTCCCCTGGAGCATAAGAGGCCAAGACGTGGCCTTAAAATGATCAGGTGCATGGATAAAATGGAAGGCCACAGTCTTTTTCCCAGGCTAAGGAAATCTATTGTTTCATAGAGGCCATAGTTTCGTTTAGTTTAGTTTGGAGATTCAGCACAAAAACAGGCCCTCCAGCCCACGAGTCCGCACCGACCAGCAATCCCCGCACATTAACACTATTCTACACACACCAGAAACAATTTACACATACACCAAGCCAATTAACCTACAAACCTGTACGTCTTTGGAATATGGGAGGAAATCGAAGATCTCGGAGAGAACCCACACAGGTCATGGGGAGAACGTACAAACTTGGTACAGAGAGCACCAGTAGTCGGGATCGAACCGGGTCTCCAGCGCTGCATTTGCTGTAAGGCAGCAACTCTATCGCTGCGCCACTGTGACTGCTCAGTAAATGGTTGAAATGAAGCTCCTCAGACCTGAAATGTTTCTGTTTCTCTTTCTGCACATGCTTCCTGGGTAAGAGGGGAAAGGGGACCCGAGAGGCTACTTTACACACAAAGGGTGGTGGGTATATGAAGCAAGCTACCAGAAGCAGTAGTAGGGTCAGGTACAATGACAATGTTTAAAAAATATTTAGATAGGAACGTTTTAGAGTTCAAAGGTTCAATGGTGCTTTATTGTCAAGAGTCAAGTCAAGAGAGTTTATTGTAATGTGTCCCAGATAGGACAATGAAATTCTATTCAATGCAGCACAACAGAATATTGTAAGCAAAAATACAGAACCGTTCAGTTCAATATACACATAAATAAGCAGGTAAAGTGCAATAGGCTGTTACAGTTCAGAGTCTGTTTGTTGGCGAGTTTAATAGCCTGATGGCTGTGGGGAAGAAGCTGTTCCTGAACCTGGATGTAACAGATTTCAGGCTCCTGTATCTTCTGCCCGATGGTAGTGGAGAGATGAGTGCGTGGCTAGGATGGTGTGGGTCATTGATTATGTTGGCTGCCTCATTGAGATCCCTCTGATGGTGGGGATCCCTTCATGTGTGCGACATGTAAATGCACACTGAAATCCTTTTCTTACAAACAGCCCAGTAGAGTATTGACATACCATCCCCAATTCGTAATTGTACCAATATAGTCCACTGAGCCTGCATGCAAGGAGTGCCATGTTTTGGCAACATTTCCCAAGTCCAGTCCCTGCTCCAGTTGTTATGAGGGGTGCCCGATCCAGGCAAGCCCTAGGCTGCTGCGGGCCTCTAGCCGTTGCCTTCCTTGGCTGACTAAGGCATATTGGCTAAACACAGGCAGACGGGACAAGCTCAGGCAGGTATTTTGGTCAGCATGGACGAGTTGGGCTGCAGGGCTGTTTCTGTGTGGCATCATAATGAATCTGAAAACTTCGGCAGCATGTGTAGAAAGAAAAATAGTAACATTTTGGGTCTGAGGCGCTTTGTTCGAACCACTGCCGGCTCTCAAACCTGAGACATTAACTCTGGTTCTCTCTGTGTAGATGCCACCTAACCTGCTGAGTGTTTCTAGCATTTTCTGTTCTTATTTTGGATTTTAACGTCTGATGTATTTTCATTTTCGTGTACTCTTTCACCAACTACACCCTCCCAATTAGGAAGAAGGGTCACGACACGAAACATCACCCATTCCTTCTCCCCAGAGATGCTGCCTGTCCCGCTGAGTTACTCCAGCTTTTTGTGTCTATCTTCGGTTAGCATCTGCATATACACCCTCCTATTTATTTGTCCTGTAATCATCGGCAGTTTTAATCTGATGTTGACAGTGAGACTGGTTGAGCAGCATGACATCTAACATGTCCTTTTTTTTTGATTGATTTAGCCTGCCAGGAAATGTCTGAGCCATTAACTATTGGGTTAAAACACCTACTGCTTGGTGCTATACACAAGTGTCTAGGAAATACCGACGGTGCTGTTGAGGTCTGTATTGGTTGATTTCCCCACCTTTGTGTTTTAAAAGTACAATATGAAATGAGTGAAGGGGGGGGGGGGGGGGGGGCAATACAACAATTCTGTATTACCTTGTGTTAAAATATAACTAAAATGGCAGCACAGAGGCCTAGCCACTGTGATTATTGCAGATTATCCTGACCTCCCATCTAACTCGCTGGAGACTCTCTTTAATCGGACTTTATTGGCTTTATTTTGCACTAAATGATATTCCCTTTATCCTGTGTCTGTACACTGTGGATGGCTTGATTGTAATCATGCATAGTTTATTGCTGACTAGTAGCAAACAACAAAAAGCTTTTCACTGTACATCAGTACACGTGACAATAAACTAAGCTAAATCTGGTAGAGATGCTGCCACAGCACCAGAGACCCGGGTGTTCAATCCTGACCTCGTGCTGTCTGTGTGTGGAGTTTGCACATTCTCCTGCTGATTGCGTGGGTTTTCTCCAGGTGCTCCGGTTTCCTCCCACATCCCAAAGATGTGTGGGTTTGGAGGTTAATTGTTTTCTGTAAATATGCCCCTAGTATGTAGGGAACAGATGAGAAAGTGGCATAACATCGAATTAGAGTGAACAGTTGGTCAATGGTCGATGTAGACTTGGTGGGACAAAGGGCCTGTTTCAATGCTATATTTCAATTCAATGCAGAAGTATTTTAGTCAATTATGCAATGGTATATAACAATTAGCTCAATTGCTGCCGTAGAGTTTTAATTAATGCATGTTTGCGTGCATTCTTTCACTGTTGTTTTGCTATGGGGAAAATATGGTGACATTAAAGGACTTTAGGTTTAGATTTATTATTGTCACATCTACCAAGTTGCAGTGAAAAGCGTTGTTTTACATGCTATCTGTACAGATCCGACAATACGGACAATCAGTCAAACTCAAGTATAATAAGTAGAGCGCAGGGGAAGATACAGACTATATAGTAATATAGTTCTCAACATTTTAGCAGATCATTTCCATAGACGAAGTCCAATGTCTGCAATTGGGTAGAGTGCCATGAATTGGACAGTGCCCTTGCTCATGGAAGGACCATTCAGAAGCATGATAACAGAGGGGCAGAAGTTGTTCCTGGGTCTAGTGGTGCACGCATTAAAGTTTCTGTATATTTTGCCAGGCGGGAGCGGGGAGAACAAGGAATGAGCAGAGCGGGACAAGTCTTTGATTATGTTGGGTGCTTTTCCAAGGAGTGTGAAGTGTAGATGGAGTCGATGGTGGGGAGTCTGGTCTGTGTGATGGACTGGGCTACATCCACAACTCTCTGCAATTCTTGCAGTCTTGGACAGAGCTGTTCGCAAACCAAGCTGTGATGCAAACCAGGCGCATTTTACAATCCTGGGTTAATGATTACCTTATGGAAGTATTGTCCAGCGTTTAAAAATGCTGCTGTTACAAATGTACTGTAACATGTTCTGTGTTTTTTCTACCTTCAGTTCTTCCAGTTAGCTATAAAAGATGAACTAAGTCGTCAGACCAATTCTTACATACAGCCCTATGCCTGTTATGAACTGGGATGCTTATTACTGGAGAATCCAGAGGTAAGGAGGGGTTTCTGATCCCAGCGTCAGAATGGCAATTTACTCCAGCTCAATGTAACCGCATCTTATTTTTTCTGATTTTTCGCTTTGAAGAATTGGAGCTCATAGTTTTAAATATTTTTCCATGTGGTTATATTCATAGAGCACATAAGCGGGCCATTCTGACCAGGTTGGCATTAAGTGTTGACACAGGGAAGTGCAGATGTTGGATTATAAAAAAGACACAAATGCTGAAGTAATTCAGCGGGTCAGGCATCTTCGCTGGAGAACACAGATAGGTCCTGAAGATGGGTCCTGCCCAAAACCATCACCTATCCATGTCTTGCAGAGATGTTGCCAGATCCGTTGAGTTACTCCAGCACTTAGTGTATTTTTCTGGCATTATTTGTAGATGTTATCATTTATGTTATCTATGAGCACTGTGTTTACAGGCCTGTTATAATGCTGCAAGTAAGAATTTCATTTTTCCATTGTTGGTGCTTAGGACAATTAAACACTGATTTGTTAACTCATCCTGTTAACACAAGATTTTCAGAGCCAGCGTCTGCAGTTCCTTCCTACACATTTTCAGAACCAAATGGGTTTTCTTGGCTCCTCTGGGAGAGTTTTTGTTTTTTATATACATTATTCGATAATTCCCATGTATTTTCTTTCAGTTATCCCACCCATTTCATCTCAACATTTCCAAAGAACACATTTTCTGAACTAAAAGAACAACTGCATTTTTAAAGTTTGAATGGAGTGGTGGAGCCGATCAGTTTTGAATTTGTAGACTGGTTTAACTCGGTTCCTATGTCCCCCTCTGTTCTTTCTACAAAAGTTAGATTTTGCATCTCCAGAAGCTTCTCAACCCAAAACGTCACCTATCCATGTGTAGGAAGGAAGTGCAGATACTGGTTTACACTGAAGTTGGCACGAAATGCTGAAATATCTCAGCAGGCCAGGCAGTATGCCTGGAGAAAAGGAAGAGGTGACATTGTGGGTTGAGACTCTTCTTCAGACTGAGAATCAGGGAAGAGGGAATCTAGAGGTTTGAAAAGAAACAAAGAACAAATGAATGAAAGGTATGACAATAAATCCAGCAGGGATGATCAAGGAAAGGTGGGGCCCACAATGGTCCATTGTTGGCTGTGGAAAAGGTGATAACGAGGGGAATAGTGGAACTAAGCAGGGTGACAGTGAAACTAGCAGGGTGACTTGGGTAGGGAAGGATGGAGAGAGATGGAATGTAACGGTTATTTGAAATTTGAGAAATCAATATTCATACCGCTGGGGTGTATGCAAGATGCCCAAGCAAAATATGAGGTGCTGTTCCTCCAATTTGAGTTGGGCCTCACTCTGACAGTGGAGGAGGCCCAGGACAGAAAGCTCAGTATGGGAAGGGGAGTTAAAGTGTTGGCCACCAGGAGATTACGTAAGCAAAAGTGTTCATCAAAACAATCAATTTTTTTATAGGATTTTGTGTTGTTACTATATGTCTTGTGTTTTGTAATTGTAATTTGGGTGTATCCCAACAGTACTGATCTTATGGGGTGAAGAAAATTGTTAATGTATGTTTTCTTCAATGGCAGATGCTGGATAAAGGCAAAGCTTTGCTCTACCAAGCCAAGGTAGGTTAGAAGATGGATGCACAACATTACTGTATTTTTTTCTTTTCATGGATGTGTTTCAGACTCATAACACAAAAAGTGGCCCTTCAGCCCAACTCGTCCATGCCAACCAAGATTCCCTGTCTAAGCTAGTCCCATTCGTTCATTTGGCCCATATCCCTCTAAACCTTTCTTATCCATATACGTGGCCAAGTGTCTACTACTCAACTACTTCCTCTGGCAGCTTGTTCCATATACATAGAAACATAGAAAATAGGTGCAGGAGTAGGCCATTCGGCCCTTCGAGCCTGCACCGCCATTCAATATGATCATGGCTGATCATTCAACTCAGTATCCCGTACCTGCCTTCTCTCCATACCCACTGATCCCCTTAGCCACAAGGGCCACATCTAACTCCCTCTTAAATATAGCCAATTAACTGGCCTCAACTACCTTCTGTGGCAGAGAATTCCAGAGATTCCACTCTCTGTGTGAAAAATGTTTTTCTCATCTTGGTCCTAGAAGACTTCCCCCCTATCCTTAAACTGTGACCCCTTGTTCTGGACTTCCCCAACATCGGGGACAATCTTCCTGCATCTAGCCTGTCCAACCCCTTAAGAATTTTGTAAGTTTCTATGAGATCCCCTCTCAATCTTCTAAATTCTACCGAGTACAAGCCGAGTCTATCCAGTCTTTCTTCATATGAAAGTCCTGACATCCCAGGAATCAGTCTGGTGAACCTTCTCTGTACTCCCTCTATGGCAAGAATGTCTTTCCTCAGATTAGGAGACCAAAACTGTACGCAATCATCCAGGTGTGGTCTCACCAAGACCTAAAACAACTGCAGTAGTATTAAATCTTTCCTCTCTCACCTTAAAATTATGTACTTTGGTCCTTGATTTCCCCATCCCTGTAAAAAAGACTAGGTAAAACATTCTGTGCATTCACTCTAACTATTCCCCTCATGATTGTATATATCTTTGTAAGATCAGGCCCCTCAGCCTCCTGTGCTTCAAGAAATAAAGTTCTAGCGTGCACAACCTCTCCCTATAACTGGTAACATCCTCGTAAATCTTCTCTGCACTGTTTCCAGCCTACTGGAATCTTGCCTGCAGTACAGCTACCAACACTGAACACTTTCATAAGTTATAGCACAGAATAAGGTCATTCGGACCATCACGTCTACTCCGACAATCAATCAGAGCTGATCTATCTTTCCTTCTCAACTCCATTTTCCTGCCTTCTCCCCATAACCCCTGGCTTCCATACTATTCAGAAATCTGTCAATCCCTGCCTTAAAAATATCCATTTACTTGGCCTCCACAACCGACAGTGGCAATGAATTCCACAGATTAACCGACATCTGATTAAATAAATTCCTTCTCCTCCTTTCTAAACGTACGTCCTTTTATTCTGAGGCTATGGCCTCCGGTTTGGTGGTATGCAGAATTTTGTATGTAATGTCGACATTTTGGTATCCACTCTAATTGAACATTTACATTTGATGTCGAAAAATGATAAAGAGTCTTATCGCGTGGAAACAGGGCTTTCGGTCCATATCCTTATAAACCTGTCGTATCCATGTACCTGTGTAAACGTTTCTTAAATGTGGCGATAGTACCTCCTTCAACTACCTCCTCCGGCAGCTCATTCCATACACGCACCACCTTTACCATGAAAAATTTACCCCTCAGGTTCCTATTAAATCTTCCCCCCTCACCTTAAACCTATGTCCTCTGGTTCTCAATTCCCCTACTCTGGGCAAGTGACTCTAAGTCTACCCGATCTAATCCTCTCATGATTTTGTACACAATTGTGTGATCTTGCACTTAATGCCTATTCTCTCCCGCAGGAGGAGTTTGCTGGGTATGACTTTGAAAACCGGCTTCACGTCCGTATCCATACCGCTTTAGCATCTCTGAAAGAAGTTGGTCCACAGTGACATTTGCCAAACCGGAGTCCTCTTCAGTGCACATATGGTTGAACTTAAATCAATTTCTGCACTTTACGCTGTAAATGCACAGCAAAGTGGTCAGCCTGAACTCAAGAAAGGCTCCATTAGACCTAAGCATGTAGAATATTTTTGAATGTGCAAGGATGGTTTTGCCGGCGAGTGTGAGATGCAGGAGATCTGATGCTTTACTATCGATAGTTAAACAGGAGGTGGCTTAGACGGTTCCAAGGAGTATCAAGTGGCCTTGCTCATTTTAACCCCACTTTGATAAACTCTGTAGCCCAGTTTAGATCTTAGCTGTATAGTTGAACGATGCACAGAGCCCATCCCTGTCATTGGCACTGATTCTAATGGGTTTGGTTAACGTTAGTAGGTCAGGACCGAAGGAGGATTCATGGCTCTTGCCTATTTCAGGCAGAATAAACAGCCATATAGTTACAAAATAAAAAAAATAGCCATACTATTTGTTGCTCTAATCTTATTTATATTTTGCCGAGATTTTATGCCATCTTTATTTTAAAATGTGTAAAATATTGGTAGCACTTTTTAATCCCTTTTGTATCAGACCCAGAGAACAAGGGACTCTAGTTCATTTCTGCTCAGGGTCATTTGTTAATGATGAGTGTAGGATGCAGTCTTTTTTGAAATGCCTCTGAACCTCAGAAATAACTACACCAAGATGTTATTTGATCTTTCTGTGTTGGCATTCTTTTAAAAGTATATAGATACCTCAGTTGAGGATCGGATGCAAATTGTGAAATTCATACATTTTTAAAAGTATAACTCTGGAAAACAGGGTACTGAACAAATGAAACTGCCTTGTAGCATCTCAGTGTCAAATTACCTAATTTTCATGCGTTTTGTCATATTATGATGTTGGGTTTGTATCTATTGTTACAAACATCTTACAGGGATAAACACAATTTCATTCTGCGTTAGCTAATGCTATTGCCAAGTTATTTAAACTCCATTATCTGCAAGATGTGAACCATTGGATAGGAACATGTAACATATCACTTGGATGTAGACACCACTTGGAAACACCACCATGATTTATTTCAAATATATTTTTTTATAAATTATTGAACTTAGAAGCACGGTTTAACGTCAGTGAGACCTGCGTACTCCGTCCCTGAAAGGTGCACATTTGCGTTTCTGTATATATTGCAACGTGTGTAGAGTGTAGATTGTCCAGCTGCCATGATTGTTTAGAGCGCCAAGCTTCTCTCTTAATTCCTCACGGCAGCATCATTCTACAGGCACTGGTACCTTGCCCACATTGCCAATTGGCTTGGTGCAGACCCTGGAATGGTTCTGTCAAACCAAAACTCCAAGGACAAACAGAACTATTTATTGCTGAGCCAAATCCAAAGTGTTGGAGGAACTCAGCGGGTCAGGCAGCATCTGTGGAGGAAAATGAACAGGCGGTGTTGCTTCAGACTGAAGACGGTTTACCGACCTGAAATGTCGCCTGCCCATGCCCTCCACATCTGTGGAGGGCCTGACCCACTGAGTTCCTCCATGCACTTTGTGTTTAGCTCAAGAATCCAGCATCTGCAGTTCCTTGTGTCTCTCTAATTGTTGCTGGTTGCACTGATTATTTTTCATTCTGAATTTGTAGCCTGTTGCTCAGAAACATGTCTTTCTTGTAACTTCATATCCGTTGTACTGTTTTACAAAGCTGATGACCCGAGAAGTTCAGTCCCCTTATGTACACAATGTTGTGTAATTCTACATCGTAGCTGGATTTGTTGTTTATAAGGATCGAAATGTCATACCTGATGTTTTGAAATCGTTGACTTGGGTAAAGTAATGTAATATGAATCTTTGCAAGTTCATACACTGGAGTGTTACCGACTCTTGGCTGTGGCACACATATTGCTCAGGGGAAGGGAAACCAATTATTAATGAACCTAAGATAGACACAAAAAACTAGAGTAACTCAGCGGGACAGGCAGCATCTCTGGAGAGAAGGAATGGGTGACGTTTCGGGTCGAGACCGGAAACGTCCCCCACGCCTTCTCTTCAGAGATGGTGCCTGTCCCGCTGAGTTACTCCAGCTTTTTGTGTCTATCTTCGGTTTAAACCAGCATCGGCTGTTCCTTCTTACATATTAATGAACCTAGTCTTGTAAATAACCCAAGAATTAAGGGTTGTGCTAACCATTGTGGAAAGGGAGGAAAATGTGTTCATCTTGCATTGAGAAGACTTCATTATAGAATGACCTAGGACTTAATTTGTAAATGAGCTTGTCAGGGGACACAAAACAAAGAGGTTTGTGCCTGCTCATTTCACTGTTACTGTGATGTTCTTTGAGGCTGAGCACTGAGAATTGAATCAGTTCATTGTGTACATGAGTGGAAATGTGGATAACAAAATCTGTCTCTATAGTTTTGACTGTATGTAGACTGCTGTTACTCACCTACATTAAACAATGTGACCAGACATGTGGCTAATATCTATAGTTATTGGTTATTTTATTTATTGAATGGTCTTTGTTTGTTTATTATGTTATCTATTGAGTACTGACGTGTTATGCTGCTGCAAGTGAAGAATTTCATTGTTCGATTTCAATACATTCATTACATGCTTGAAAAGCAGCGTGTAAATCAAAGAGTAAATGAAACATATGCCAGGCACCACATGCGACTACGCTGCCAGGCATATTATTCTGAAAATAAGAGTGCGGAAATGAAACTTTACCAAAGTTGAATTTACCAAAGTAATTAGACAAGCGTGTTATTCTAAAAACGGGTACATCAAGCACGCATAAAAATGTGCGGTGCATGTATTGGATCTCTCTTCAATTTGAAACACTTTGAATTAACTTTTTAAAATAATTCAAGAATTAATATTTCCCCGAGTTGCAGGAAGCAGCAGAGACAGGTGGCGAACTATCTGTATTTCTGAACAATTGGACGTCAGTTATAGCAATTTTGTAGTTGTTTGAAAGTAGTTTTGATATATTTGGCCGAAATGTTATGGGGAGCATATAAACATTAAAAAAAATTGTTATGTAATTGCTTTAAAACAGGATCATATATTTTGTATGTAAACAAATGCACACACAATGTTTATAATACCTAGGTTAGACTTTAAGAAAAATGTTTGATAAAAGCTAGTTTCCAGACTGTGACACCTTACAGATTTTGTATTTTTGTTGTGTGCTGCCAAAACATCAGGGGTGCTGCCAAGACTGGCACCTGAGGTTTTGCCCTGTTTTGGGATATGAAGGTGGTGATTATATCTGTGAATTACTGCATTCCTTGTATTGGGTATGTAAGGCCAAAATAACAATATGTGGCAGGGATGAAGGGATCAAGGTAGAGTAGCTTGAGGCATGAAGCGGACTTGTGCATGATGCTTGGGTGACGTAGCTTGTTTGTATTATAGATTGCTGCACTGGGAGCATATGTCATTCATTTGAAACACTCCACTGCTCAGTCTTGGGGCAGTACTGAAGTTCAATAAGTTCCACCAGACCAGGTCTAAGATCGGGAATCTCGGATTTGAAGTCTCCAGATATACCTACGTGCTATGCTACTTAGTGTCATTAATTATTTGTGTCATCAGTCTATTTATCGACTACCCTGCCCTCACCCCACGCCTCTTACAGCTCTCTCCCCCCCCAACTAAAATAAGTCTGACAAAGGATACTGACCCAAAACGCCAAAGGGCCGAATGACCTACTCCTGTACCTAATGTCTATTATCTATTGTTGCCTGCCCATGTTCTCCAGAGATGTTGATACAAGAAACTGTAGCTGGGTTTGGACAAAACAAGAGACAAAATGCTGGAGTAACTCAGGCAGGATCTCGGGAGAACGTGGACAAGTGACATTTTGAGTCGGAACCCTTCCCGCTGATTGTGGAGACGGGTGAGAAAGCTTGAAAAGAGATGGGGGAAGAACAAAGCCTGGTAGGTTGCTACAGGTGAGGGAGGACTTTGATAAGCAGGTGGTTGAATAAAGGGCAGACATGAAAAGACAAGGTTTGAGCTGTAAGAATGGAAGAGTTGCAAATTGGGAAGCTAGAGCAAGGAATGTGGCAGAGAAATGGATGGGAGGATTCACAACACTTAATTCGAAAATCACCTATTCATTTTTTAGAACTTTATGGGAAGCCAGCATCTGCTTTTCCTCATGTTTTCAGTTGATTTTCAAGTTTGTGTTCTTTCAGCTCTATTGCTCTCTCTCTACCTCTCTCCACCGATGCTAGTTTAGTTTATTGTCACCTATATTGAGTTACAGTGAAAAGCTTTTGTTACATGCTAACCAGTCAGTGGAAAGACTACATGATTACAATTGAGCTGTTCACAGTCTACAGATACAGGATAAAGGGTATAAGGTTTAGCACAATGTAAAGTCCAATTAAAGATAGTGCGAAGATCTTCAATGAGGAAGATGGTCGGTCAGGACCGCTCTAGTTAGTGAGAGTTTAGTTTATTGTCACGTGTACTGAGGTACAGTGAAAAATCTTGTTGCATTGTAACCAGTCAGCGGAAAGACAATACATGATTACATGTGTAGGAAGGAACTGCAGATGCTGGTTTACACCATAGATAGACACAAAATGCTGGAGTAACTCAGCGATTCAAGCACTTCTCTGGAAAGAAGGAAGGGGTAATATTTCAGGTTGGATACTTCAAGTTAGAGAAATCCATATTCATACCCCAGGGTTGTAAGCTGCCCAAGTGAAATATGAGGTGCTGTTCCAATTTGTGCTGGGCCTCACAAGGTCAGTGTGGAAATGGGAGGGGAAGTTAAAGTGCTCAACAACCGGGAGATCAGGTTGGTTTAGGCGGACTGAGCGGAGGTGTTAAGTGAAACGATCGCTGAGCCTGAGCTTGGTCTCGCTGATATACAGGAGTCCACACCTGGAACAGTGGACCTCTGCCTCACCTGAAATGACTGTCAGGGTCCTTGGATGGAGTCGGGGGAGGAGGTAAAGTGCCAGGTGTTGCATCCCCTGCGGATGCAGGAGAAAGTACCTGGGAACAAAGATCAAAGAGCGGAGCTTTGCTTGGGCAGGGGCAAAGATTATAGAGGAGCAAGATGCGCCACTCAGCGAAAAAAGCGTAGTATCACATGTGTGATAGTCGACGCCATATTAGCGGACCAGAGATGGCGTCGACTATGGCGTCTACATCTAAATCTGCAGCGACGGCTGTTAATCTTCCTTTAGGTTCCCCCCCAAAAAAAGAAAGGTGACAAAAATATTATTATTCTGAACTGAAATGTTATTTTCTGTTCTCCCATCAACGGTCATGGAAATCTAGGCTCCTCTATAATCTTTGGTCGGGACATTAGAAAGTTATTAGAATTATTTTGAATAGATCTTTACTTACCACAGTAATAAAGTCAATAATTTTATCACTTCTGAACGTTTTTGGTTTTGTTCTTGTAAGGCAGGGTCTCCAAAATATGGCCCCGTGACCACGAGATTTTTCCAGCTCGGATTCGAGTCCGGGAACGCGACGGCTGTTACCGGTTATGTCCCTCGAATTGTCGAGACATCACAAGCAAAGATCACAAGCCCGTCGTGAAGAAGGGTGCAATCAAAGATTATAGAACTCCGCTCTATAATCTTTGGGTGCAAATGTGGGGCGGGGGGTTCGGCGGCGGCGGTCGGAATCAAAGATACCAGTGGAGCTCTATATAATATCTTTGGTCGGATGGGAAGGGTGCGCGTTATAACGTGCCCTTGTTCCACTCTCCCTGTCCTTCTCCCTCTCCCCCTTCTCCCTCTCTCCCTCTCTCCCTACTCCCTCTCCCTCCTACTCCCTCTCCCTCCTCCTCCCTCTCCCCTTCTCTCTTTCCCCTTCTCTCTCTTTCCCCTTCTCTTGATCTCCCCCCCCCTCGATCTCTGTCTCTCCCCTTCTCTCGATCTCTCTCTTTCCCATCTCTCGATCTCTCTCTCCCCCTTCTCTCGATCGCTCTCTCCCCCTCTATCCCTTCCCTCTCTCTCCCTCCTTCCCTCTCTCTCTCTCTCCCTCCTTCCCTCTCTCTCTCCCTCCCTTCCCTCTCCTTCCCTTCTCCCTTCTCTCTCTCTCCCTCCCTCTCCTTCCCTTCCCTCTCCTTCCCTCCCCTCTCCTTCCCTACCCCCTCTCTCCTTCCCTCCCCCCTCTCTCCTTCCCTCCCCCCTCTCTCCTTCCCTACCCCCTCTCTCCTTCCCTACCCCCTCTCTCCTTCCCTTCCCTCTCTCTCCTTCCCTTCCCTCTCTCTCCTTCCCTTCCCTCTCTCTCCTTCCCTTCCCTCTCTCCTTCCCTTCCCTCTCTCTCCTTCCCTTCCCTCTCACTCCTTCCCTCTCTCCTTCCCTTCCCTCTCTCCCCTTCCCTTCCCTCTCTCTCTCTTCCCCTTCCCTCTCTCCCCTTCCCCCCTCTCCTTCCCCCTCTCTCTCTCCTTCCCCCTCTCTCCCCTTCCCCCTCTCTCTCCCCTTCCCCCTCTCTCTCCCCTTCCCTCTCTCTCTCCCTCCTTTATGTAAATCTTACCATGTATGTCAGAAATAAAGTTTTAACCATGTTAATAGATCTCTATTATTATTTATTTAAAATTGAGTGAGTTGGTGCAATATCGGTTTCAGCTGTCAGAGAATTCCACAGACTCGCCACTCGCTGTGTGAAAAAAGATCTTCTCATCTCGGTCCTAAAAGACTTCCCCCTTATCCTTAAACTGTGACCCCCTGTTCTGGAGTTCCCCAACATTGGGAACAATCTTCCTGCATCTAGCCTGTCCAACCCCTTAAGAATTTTGTAAGTCTCTATAAGATCCCCCCTCAACCTGCTAAATTCCAGCGAGTACAAGCCAAGTTTATCCAGTCTTTCTTCATATGGAATCCTGCCATCCTGAATCAGTCTGGTCCTATTTACCTCTTCAAAATCATTATATATAATTATTAAAGATGTAATAATGGGGCATTTGGATAGCAGTAAAGGGATTAGTCCAAGTCAGCATTTATGAAAGGAAAATCATGTTTGACTAATCTTCTGGATTTTTTTGCCACAAGGCTCGGTGTTGGGGCCGCAACTGTTTACCATATATATTAGTCAAACATGATTTTATGTTTATGTACATCATCTGACAAATAAGATAGAGAGTTATAGTGATGCTTTAAATCAGTTGCTTCTGATCCATGAGAAGGTAATGTATTTATCTCTCAAGGGCCTGTCCCACCATATATTTATATGAATGTGTGTTTGTGTGTGCCTGTAATTTTGTGCAGTGTGTGTTTAAGCAATAGAAGGGAAGCTGCACAATGCAAGGGAAAATACGCAAAAGTGGGGGCTGGGGAGGAAAGATGCGAGGGAAATGGGGGAACATGGGTGAAAGGGAGGGAGGGAGGGAGAGGGAAGGAGGGAGATCATGGGGAGAGGGGGAGCGAGAGATCGAGAGAAGAGGGAGATCGAGAGGAGAGAGAGAGATAGATCGAGAGGGGAGAGCGAGAGATAGGGAGAAGAGTGGGGAGAGAGGGATGTCGAGAGGTAAGTAAAGATATATTACAAATAAATCTAATAACTTTCTAATGCATCTTGCTCCTCTATAATCTTTGCTTACAACTGCTCTGTAGCTTTGGAGCGGATTACACAGGGGGAAGACAGTCCGCCAAAATGGCGGCCGTGACGTTCCGTTACGTACTACACACCAGCCCATTGGATTTCGGAGGAGTGGCCTATCTTGCTCCTCTATAATCTTTGGGCAGGCGGTGGCTTGGCTGACAGTGCACACACCCAATCACAGGGTGGGTAGGAGGCGGGCCCAACGCTGACGGACAGCCACCCCCACGTGAGCGCTGACTGGGCCCCACGTGACAATGGGTCCAGTGTGCGCGCGCCGCCCCTGCCCCGCAGGGCTTCAAAATGCGTTTGCCCCGGGTTACGGCAAGCGGCAGCGATTGAAGTGCGGTGCGGCGGCGTGGACACTCACCCGCGCCCGGACCCGGTGAGAATCTCCCTCCCGCGTGCGCGCGCTCCCTCCCGAGGGGGACATCCCATCTGGTCTGAAACTCCCAATCGCGCGCCGAAACCCGGGACAAGGGTTTGCCGCGCGCACGTGCACCAGAGGGAATTCCCTCGTGTGCGCGCGCATCATACGCTGAGCGCGCCCCCAACGTGCAGCGAGACCCCCCTACCCGTGTGTGCACGCGCGTGCACGCGCACACGCACAGCCGGCAGCGCGCGCTCCCGTGTGTACACAAGCCCAGTCACTCCCAGCCGCCCAGTGCGGGTGCACCGCCCGGGGTGCTCACACACTGCAGCATCTTTGCTGGGCGGAACGAGTTGTCACCTCCAGATTCTTCCCAGCTGTTATCAGGTAACCGACCCGTCCCATCAACAGCTAGAGAGCGGTCATGACCTCCCACCTCCCTCACTGGACACTCGGGTTATCGTTAATTGGACATTATCTCGCACTAAATGTTATTCCTTTTATCCTCTATCCATCCACTGTCCACGTCTCGATTGTAATCATGTATCCTCTTTCTGCTAACTAGTTAGCATGCAACAACAGCGTTTCACTGTACCTAGGTACACTTGACAATAAACTAAACCAAAGGTGATGGGGGAGCGTTGTGCATGAAACTGAGTGCTTTTGTTGCTCAGGATCAGTGATAACATGGGCAGATGAAGCGACTGCTTTGCCAAGCCCCTTTCTGCCATAGCTACTGGAGCATCTGGTTGATAGCCATTGCAGTTCTCCAACTCATCCCCCACATCACCTATGAGGGTGAGGCCAACTGCAAACTGGAGGAAGACCATATATCCCTCGGGCATTTCGCAAACCAATGGCATGAACATTAAATTCCCCAATTTCAGGAAGCTTGGGCCATCTATGCAACAGATCCTTCCACTCATACTCTTTCCATCAGCATCACACCTCTTCTAGCTTTGTCCCTACCCACCATCTCCTCCTCTCCCCTTGGTACCCATTGGCCCACCCCACTTCACTTATTTGGTCTCATTGATCACCTTTTCCCATCAAATTCAATCGTCTGCAACCCATCGTTGCCTTCACCATTCATGTTTCACCATCTGCTGTTATCTCCACCCTTCTCTCTCTCCCACCCGACTCATAAGTTACAGGAGCAGAATTGGACCATTCGGCCCATCATGTCTACTACGTCATTCAAACATGGATGATCTATCTTTCCCTCTCAACTTCAATTTCCTGCCTTCTCCCCATAACCCTAGTGGAGTCAAGGGATGTGGGGAGGAGGCAGGCACGGGTTATTGATAGCAGATGATCAGCCATGATCACAATGACCCTGCACCTATTTTTTATGTTTCTATGTAACCCCTGACACCCTTACAGTAATTTGTCAATCTCCACCTTAAAAATATCCATTGCTGGCCTCCTTGTCTTCTGTGGCAAATAATTCCACAGATTCACTGCCCTCTCACCAAAGAAATTCCTCCTCATCTTTCTGAAGGTACCTCCTTTTATTCGGAGACTGTGGCCTCTGCTCTTAGACTCTCCCATGTGGAAACATCTTCTCCACATCCACTCTATCTAGGACTTCATCCACTAATCTACCCGTCCTCACCTGGATCCATTGGTCACGTCCCAGCTTTTGTGACGGCCCACTCACGTCTCATAGGCAGATACTGCCTATCTCCCCGCCACTCTTTTAGTCTAGAGGAAAGGTCCGGTCCTGAATTGTCGCCTGTCCATTTTCACTCCACAGATGCTGCCCAATTGGCTGAGTTACTCCAGCACTTTGTTTTTGTTCGTTCACACTGGAGTATTGGTTGCCCATGTGTTCATCTGTGAGACTGGTACCTCCTCCAAGTAGTTTAAGCATCACCTGTCAACCGATGCCCGCCGTGTGCCATGTGCCATTCCAGCAGAAACCATGGAGAGAATGTCCAGAAGTGCTCTACTCCTACGTAAAATGTTTAGCTGCCTTTACTGAAAGTCAGTGGTGGTGCATAAAACTATTACACTATTCAAGAAAGTTTCCGTGGCTTAAATAATGGTTTTATCAATGTTTTTTAAGAAACAGTTTGTGCAAAGTTGATGTCATAATAAAAATGATTATAAATTTAGCTGGGTAATCTCACTTTGGGACATCCTGGACTATTTTTAGAAAATCAAACAATATAGCCTTCGGCCCACAATACCTGTTCCAAACATGATGCCAATACCTGCTCTTATTCCCTGCACATGATCCACATCCCTCCATTTTTCTTTGGGTAAAATTAAGATTTTAGTGCAGAGGTATAATGGAAAAAGTTAGACACAGAGATAAGCTGGAAATTGCGACAGATGAACTCTGACAAGGACTAACCCTGTACTCAATTTTCCAGATTTCTTGAAAGTGTGAAACACAGTGATATGATTCATTCTGAAGAGAACTAAAAATACTATTTTTCAGTTCACAAGGTAATCTAATAGTTACTTAGATAGCATGTGAACTATTGAATGTAGTTTATTAAATTCAAAATAAAGTATTGAAATAATTGCTGAATTATAAATGTTTGAAAGTAAACACTGCTGGTGTAGGGGTTGAATTGCCTGGATTTGAGTTGAGACTGTTCATAATCCAGAGGGCAACCCTTTCAAAGTTAGTGGCACAGTGTACATGTGGGGAAATGGTAGACCTCAACACCAAATCCAATAAAATGTCAGGACATAAAATAAAAGCTTGGTCGGAAACTCTTCCTGACCCACGCATGCCCCACGCACATTAGAGAATTGCTGCACCATGCGGAAGAATCAATGGAAGAATTTGGCAACCGTGAGATCACATTGGCTGAGACGGACTAAGGCAAGAAACAGGCAGTGACAACGCAAAGAAAGTCTAAATTACCTGTCAATGTTGATGCACCACAGGAACAGGTCCTTCAGCCCACGATGCCCATGCCGAGTGTGATACCAAGTTAAACTAATCCCCTCTGGCTGCACGTGAATCATATCCATCCTTTCCATGCGCTTTGCGTTTTGCTCAAGAATCCAGAAAAGCAGTTTCTTTAGTCTCTGGAAGCAGTTACTGAAAGTCAATGTGTATCAAAAACTCCTCTTCAAGCAGCTGGCAGCCAACATTGTCAAGGGTGTTTTCCTGGCAGTTCCTTGTGCACACAGAACACAGAGTTCTGGAGTAACCGCAACCGTAATGGCATTGCCATCTCCACGTCCTCTCCCATCAATATTCTGAGTTTACCATGGAAACAGTGGCTGCAACACAGGATCACAGGCCGGGCATGCTGCAGGGAGTAATTCAGCCTTTCCATCATCATAGTGGTACAAATCTAGAGTGTGATGGAATATTCTTCACGTTCCCAATGTAGCACCAACAACAATCAAGTAACTAGGCACCATTCAGGATGAAGTACTCTGTCCATTCAATGTCCATTCCCTTCACTGGTCCTCCGCTGCACTCTGATCATCTGCCAAACGACAGAGGGGATTCTTGCCCAGACTACTCCCAACCCTACAATCTTCACTGCCATGATACACAAAGGTTTCTGGTACAGAGGAGCCATCTCTGTCATTTCATTGTTGCTGGGTCTAAATACTGGTACTCCCTCCTCAATAGTACAGTGGGAGCACCTTCACCAAAAGGACTGTAATGGATCAGCAATGTTCTTCACCACCACCATTTTAGGTTTATCATTGTGACATGTACCAAGTACAGAGATAAAATGAGAGATGGAGATAAACCCATCTCAGGAATCAATTCCTCCCCTCTATCATAAGTGCAGGTAGTTCTGCCTGCACTATAAGAGTCTGAAGAAGGATCTCGACCCTAAACGTCGCCCATTCCTTCTCGCCAGAGATGCTGCCCGTCCCGCTGAGTTACTGCAGCATTTTGTGTCTACCTTTGATTTAAACCAGCATCTGCAGTTCTTTCCTGTACATAGTTCTGCTATAATGTGTGTTTCCATAAAAGTAATTAGATATAATGCAATGAGTGAATTAGGGAATACTATTTCTATTACATGGGCGAAATTGGTTATAATGCAATTTTGATCGGGAATTAGAGAACTTCTTAAGTTACTTTGGAAATTGACAAGCAGAAAAAAAGTTGTCTTGAATTTAAACAGTACAGCGGAAAAAAAGTTTCCATGTAACCTCGTTGCAGTAAACAGACCCCATTGTCTCTTGAGAACACAGTCTGCCCATTTCGCAGCGAGAAGTCGTGGAAATTGACGAGCACTCAATTTTCTTGACATGTACAGTACCCTCCATAATGTTTGGGACAACGACCTATCATTTACTTATTTGCCTCTGTACTCTGCAATTTGAGATTTGAAATAGAAAAAAACACATGTGGTTAAAGTGCACTGTCAGATTTTAATAAAGGCCACTTTTATACATTTTGGTTTCACCATGTAGAAATTACAGCAGTGTTTATACATAGTCCCCCCCATTTCAGGGACACAGCAATGTCATGTAAATGAAAGTAGTCATGTTTAGTATTTTGTTGCATATCTTTTGCATGCAACGACTACTTGAAGTCTGCGTTTCATGGACATCACCAGTTGCTGGATGTCTTCTCTGGTGATGCGCTGCCAGTACTTTTAAGTACTTCTTGGCAAACTGCAACCTGGCCATCCTATTTTTATGGCTAACCAGTGATTTGCATCTTGCAGTATAGCCTCTGTATATCTATTCATGAAGTCTTCTGCAGACAGTAGTCATTGACAAATCCACACCTGACTCCTGACGAGTGTTTCTGATCTGTCGGACAGGTGTTTGGGGATTTTTCTTTACTATAGAGAGAATTCTTCTGTTATCAGCTGTGGAGGTCTTCCTTGGCCCGCCAGTCCCTTTGCGATTAGTAAGTTCACCAGTACTCTCTTTCTTAACCATATAACCATATAATAATTACAGCATGGAAACAGGCCATCTCGGCCCTTCAAGTCCGTGCCGAACAACTTTTTTCCCTTAGTCCCACCTGCCTGCACTATACCATAACCCTCCATACCCTTCTCATCCATATGCCTATCCAATTTATTTTTAAATGATACCAACAAACCTGCCGCCACCACTTCCACTGGAAGCTCATTCCACACCGCTACCACTCTGAGTAAAGAAGTTCCCCCTCATGTTACCCCTAAACTTCTGTCCCTTAATTCTAAAGTCATGTCCTCTTGTTTGAATCTTCCCTATTCTCAAAGGGAAAAGCTTGTCCACATCAACTCCGTCTATCCCTCTCATCATTTTAAAGACCTCTATCAAGTCCCCCCTTAACCTTCTGCGCTCCAGAGAATAAAGACCTAACTTATTCAACCTATCTCTGTAACTTAGCTGTTGAAACCCACGCAACATTCTAGTAAATCTCCTCTGTACCCTCTCTATTTTGTTGACATCCTTCCTATAATTGGGTGACCATAATTGTACACCATACTCCAGATTTGGTCTCACCAATGCCTTGTACAATTTTAACATTACATCCCAGCTTCTATACTCAATGCTCTGATTTATAAAGGCTAGCATACCAAAAGCTTTCTTTACCACCCTATCTATATGAGATTCCACCTTCAAGGAACTATGTACAGTTATTCCCAGATCCCTCTGTTCAACTGTATTCTTCAATTCCCTACCATTTACCATGTACGTCCTATTTTGATTTGTCCTGCCAAGGTGTAGCACCTCACATTTATCAGCATTAAACTCCATCTGCCATCTTTCAGCCCATTTTTCCAACTGGCCTAAATCACTCTGTAGACTTTGGAAATCCTCTTCATTATCCACAACACCCCCTATCTTGGTATCATCTGCATACTTACTAATCCAATTTACCACCCTTTCATCCAGATCATTGATGTACATGACAAACAACAAAGGACCCAACACAGATCCCTGAGGCACCACACTAGTCACCTGCCTCCAAACCGACAAACAGCCATCCACCATTACCCTCAGGCTTCTCCCATTCAGCCACTGTTGAATCCATCTTGCTATTCCTGCATTTATACCCAACAGTTGAACCTTCTTAACCAACCTTCCATGAGGAACCTTGTCAAAGGCTTTACTAAAGTCCATATAGACAACATCCACTGCTTTACCTTCATCAATTTCCCTAGTAACCTCTTCAAAAAATTCAAGAAGATTAGTCAAACATGACCTTCCAGGCATGTTGACTGTTCCTAATTAGACCCTGTTTATCCAGATGCTTATATATATTATCTCTAAGTATCTTTTCCATTAATTTGCCCACCACTGAAGTCAAACTAACCGGTCTATAATTGCTAGGTTTACTCTTAGAGCCCTTTTTAAACAATGGAACAACATGCGCAGTACGCCAATCCTCGGGGACGATTCCCGTTTCTAATGACATTTGAAATATTTCTGTCATAGCCCCGGCTATTTCTACACTAACTTCCCTCAATGTCCTAGGGAATATCCTGTCAGGACCTGGAGACTTATCCACTTTTATATTTTTCAAAAGTGTCCTTTTACTTTGAAACTCATAGTATCCATAGCTACTCTACTAGTTTCCCTTACCTCACATAATTCAATATCCTTCTCCTTGGTGAATACCGAAGAAAATAAATTGTTCAATATCTCCCCCATCTCTTTTGGCTCTGCAGATAGCTGTCCACTCGGTCTCTCCAATGGACCAATTTTATCCCTTGTTATCCTTTTGCTATTAACATAGCTGTAGAAACCCTTTGGATTTACTTTCACCTTACTTGCCAAAGCAACCTCATATCTTCTTTTAGCTTTTCTAATTTCTTTCTTAAGATTCTTTTTACATTCCTTATACTCCTCAAGCACCTCATTTACTTCATGCTGCCTATAATTATTGTAGATCTCCCTCTTTTTCCGAACAAGATGTCCAATTTCCCTTGAAAACCAGGGCTCTTTCCAATTTTTACTGGTTCCTTTCAACCGAACAGGAACATAAAGATTCTGTACTTTAAATTTCCCCTTTAAATGTCCTCCATTTCTCTTCTATATCTTTCCCATAAAACAAAATGTCCCAGTTCACTCCTTTTAAATCATCTCGCATCTCGTTAAAGTTAGCCTTTCTCCAATCAAAAATCTCAACCCTAGGCCCAGTTCTGTCCTTCTCCATAATTATATTGAAACTAATGGTATTGTGATCACTGGACCCGAAGTGCTCCCCAATGCATACCTCCGCCACCTGTCCCGTCTCATTTCCTAACAGGAGGTCCAGCACTGCCCCTCCTCTAGTAGGCACCTCTATTTATTGCTGCAAAAAACTATCCTGCACACATTTTACAAACTCCAAACCATCCAGCCCATTTACAGAATGTGTTTCCCAGTCTATGTGTGGAAAGTTGAAATCTCCCACAATCACTACCTTGTGCTTACTACTAATATCTGCTATCTCCTTACATATTTGCTCTTCCAATTCTCGTTCCCCATTTGGCGGTCGATAATATACCCCTATAAGTGTTGCTATACCTTTCCCACTTCTCAGTTCCACCCAAATAGCCTCGCTAGATGAGCCCTCCAATCTATCCTGCCAAAGCACTGCTGTAATATCTTCCCTGACTAGCAATGCAACACCTCCACCTCTTGCCCCTCCAATTCTATCACACCTGAAGCAACAAAATCCTGGAATATTTAGTTTCCAATCACAGCCCTCCTGCAACCATGTTTCACTGATCGCCACAACATCATACTTCCAGGTGTCTATCCAGACTCTAAGCTCATTCACCTTTCTTACAATGCTCCTAGCATTAAAATATGCAAATTTAAGAAACACCACATCTCTTATTCTCTGTTTATTTCCTTCTTTTTCTTTCTCCTCTTGTGTCCGAGTGCTTCCCTTTTCTGCTTCCTGCCTCCCATTCTGTCTACTAGCTTTTGCTATTTGCATCCCTCGCCCCAATCATTCTAGTTTAAAGTCTCCCCAGTGGCCTTTGCAAATTTCCCCGCCAGGATATTGGTCCCCCTCGGGTTCAAGTGCAACCCATCCTTTCTGTACAGGTCCCACCTTCCCCAAAAGAAGTCCCAATGATCCAGAACCTTGAATCCCTGCCCTCTGCACCAGTCTTTCAGCCACGCATTTATCCTCTATTTATTCTTGCCCAGAACCAGGGGCCACTGTTTAAGAATAAGGGGTAAGCCATTTAAAACAGAGATGATGAACAATTTTTCACACAGAGTTGTGAGTCTGGGGAATTCTTTGCCTCAGAGGGCGGTGGAGGCCTGTTCTCTGAATACTTTCAAGAGAGAGCTAGATAGGGCTGTTAAAGATAGCGGAGTCAGAGGATATGGGGAGAAGGCAGGAATGGGGTACTGATTGTGGATGATCAGCCATGATCACATTGAATAGCAGTGTTGGCTCGATGGGTCGAATGGCCTACTCCTGCACCTACTGTCTATTGTCATCTTAATGATGTTCCAAACAGTTGATTTGGTAGGCATAAGGTTTGGCTGATGTCTCTAACAGTTTTATTCTTGTTTCTCTGTCTCATAATGGTTTCTTTGACGTTCATTGGTGCATCTTTGGTCCTCATGTTGATAAACAGCAATAACATTTTCCAAATGTGATGGAAAGGCTGGAGGAAAGACTAGGTGCTGAGAGTTCTCTTATACCTGCTTTAAGGAGGCAATTAACCACACCTGAGCAATTACAAACACCTGTGAAGCCATTTCTATTACAAATCACAAATTGTGGAGTACAGAGGCAAATAAATAAATGATGGGTCTTTGTCCCAAACACTATGGAGGGCACTGTACCATTGCACTAAATGTTGTACCATTGTCTTTGCACTGTGGATGGCTTGGTTGTATGGTCTTATTCTTGACTGGATGGCACACAAACAAAACCTTTTCACTATATCTCGGTACGCATGACAATAATAAACTAAACTTAACTTTAAAAACAACTTCTTAGGAATCCAACTGATATATTGTGGTAGCTCTACGTACATATCCCACCTTGGGTAGGGTGACTGTTATCCCATGTTTTCATCCTCTCCCTGCACACTAAGGGGAAACCAGAGCATCCAAAGGAAATCTGTGTGGGTCACAGGGCTTTCTTTCCCTCTCAACCTTTCTCCTGCCTTCTCCCCCTAACACCTGACACCCGTACTAATCACTTTAGTTCTCATTCACTCCCCACACTTTACGGGCAATTTAGAGGGCCAATTAAACTCCAAATCTATACTTCTTTGGGATGTGGGCGGAAACTGGAGCATCTGGAGGAAACCCACACGGTCACAGGGAGAAAGTTCATACCCCACACAGACAGCTGTGCCTATGTGCCGCCCAGTGTAGCATAGATGACCACAGCAGTCGCTGGGTTAGTAGTAGACATCAGTCAACTTAAGATTAGCACCTTGATTAGTACTGGTGTCAGGGGTTATGGGGAGAAGGTAGGAGAAAGGTTGAGAGGGAAAGATAGATCGACTATGATTAAATGGTGGAGCAGACTTGATATGCCCAATCATTTAATTCTGATCATAGAACTTATGAAATCAACAAATACACCTCCGTCGCCCACAAGGAAGGTCTCAAGGCTCTTTGGTTCTTCCTTGAACAGAAATCCAACGCGGGTCTATGGCGCTGTGAGGCAGCAGCTCTACCAGCTGCACCACTGTGCCACGCTATCATTGGGGAAATGTTTTATTTAAATATTAGATTTAATACAATTAGAATTCAAGCCATTTTCACATCCATTATGTTCATATACATTGTTTTCATTCTGATTTCAGATATATTATTAATTTATCAAGATGCCGTCTCACGGTAAACTTGTAGTACCTGATGGCTTGAAAACTCTGCTGGAGGCATTAGGCAGAGCTGTGGTGCAAGACCAGCCTGACAACATCCAAACATTTGCCTCTTCGTATTTCATTGAGTTGTTACAATTTCGAGAAGGTTTGTATCCTGCCTTCATTTACTTTGTTGTTGAACAAATGTAATAATCTCAATTTTAGTTGAAATTACAACATATATTTTTAATGGTGAGTAAAGTACAATTGGATTTATTGTTTATTGTTTCTATTTTCATTAGGGAACCCATCACTTGATATATGTGACCTGGTTAAAATGTTTCATATGAGCAGAGGTAAGAACAACTGACTAATTCATTGAATGGAGAGTAATCAGTTCCTCTAGTGACACTGCTGAATAATTGTACTATCGGTGTGTTTGACTCAACTAAACAGTAGAAATGTATAATTATTAAAACTGCACTTAGAGTTTAATGAATCATAGCATGAAAAGATTATAATGGTTTGAAGCAGATTTTTCAAATGATCTATCTAGTCCCATTCCTTTGGTCTTTCTA
This sequence comes from Raja brachyura, assembly GCA_963514005.1. Next base: position 34,950,052 of record OY740784.1, on the reverse strand, counting down.
TGAGGGTTTGCAAATTATTTTGCTCAATCACCTACCCCTTACCTTATTATGAAAGCACTTATAGACTCTATTTTCATTAAGCAGTGAGTTCCAGAGTTGCTTCTCACATTACTCTTGTCACCTTTGCCATGTTGAATTTTGTCTCTGAGCTTTGAATGTCTACAGGTGTGAACAGGTTTTCTACACTTTTCTTATTTAAAGATATGATCATGTATTCCTTTACCATTCCTCTTCTCCTTAATCCTCTTGCTACAGTCTAATCTGTAAAATGTCCACCAGTAGGACATATCTGCTTTCAAGCCTGCAAATAGGAATATTTTCCTATTCCTATGAATAGAAGGTGAGAGATGGAAAATCAGTGTTTGGAAATTGTCTTTTTTTTTTGGATGCCTTAATTCATAATTATATTCAAAATTGTATTTTGCAAATGGATCGTTGATCTCCATGAGTTACTTTGAACATAGAACAGCACAGGAATAGGCCCTTTGGCCCTCAATGAAACCAAGATAAACATCTTTGTCTGCAAATGATCCAGATCCCTCCATTCCCTGTACTTCCATGTGCCTATCTAAAAGCCTCTTAAACACCAGTTGCACCTGCCTCCACCACCACCAATATCTGTGTCAAAAAATTGCCGTACAAATCTCCTTTAAACTCCAATGAGTTTGGTCTCACACAAACATAATTTTTCAAATTACTTTTGCGTTTTCAGATAAAGTGTAGGGATGCAGAAATGTACAGTATTGACATAATGACGTTTCATATCGGGGCCCTTCTTTAGACTGAAACATCACCTATCATGTTTCTCCAGGGATGCTGCCTGACCCACAGAGTTACTCCAGCACTTTGTGTTTTTTTTTGGCAACCAGCATCTGCGATTCATTGTGTCTCCATAGTATTGTTCATCTTTGGATATATATTTTCCATTTAGTAGTATTTTTATATTATTGGCATGCCTAGAATTCAGTTACAGAATGCAATTTTAATGGAGAATTATGCAGTTTAGTGTCTTTTCTTTCTGGAAAGGAATGAGAACAATTTCTGGGTAATTTGGCCTCACTCTGGAATATTACAAGGGAACCTAAACCACATTGCCCTACCTGTCACAAGGATCAAATTTTTAGCCTTTATTTTTGGTTCAAGATTTTGGCAAAACTGGGAATAGGTGTTCATTAAACAAAATATTTTGCTCTCCTCGTAAAATGAAACCAGGTAGCAATGCGTAACAATAACAATTACAGCCCAGTTCAGGGGTTTCTCTTAATTATTTCCTTAACGGTACCTTCATTTTCTTTTAATATATATTTTTTTCTGCCTGTTTCCACCCACGTTTCTATTCTTTTGACCAGCGCATCCCAAAAGTTACTGGCATGGCATTGGTCAATATGAGCACCTTGAAAGCCAGTGCTGCGTTCTAAAAGTAAAATTAATGAAAAATGTTAATTATGCATAGTTCATAATTAGTGTAATTCCTCACATGGTATTATGTCAGAAATAAGGCTTGCAGGTGGGTTTTGTTCACTTTTTATCAAGTAACATTGATTTAAAAATCCACATATAAATTGTTATGCTCATTGTATTAAGATGGATTGAAAGGAGTTGAGGGTACCTGCCAACAGGTACACATTAAAAGGTAGCAGAGTGGTCGTAACAACATATGAAGTAGAAGATGTCGTAGAACATTAGACTTAGTTCCTACTCACTCAGTTCATTGCAGATTCTTTAGCTCAGCACCACCTTCCTGCGCTAGTCACACATCCCTTGATTCCCTTCACCTCCCAGGGCACAGACAGAAATCTAATCCCTTTCCCTCGAACTAAACCCTGCCTTATTCATGGTGAAACTTATCCAAAACTGTGCAGAAAACAGGCTTTGGGCTTTAAAATTTGAGTTTTTGGGCTAATTCAGTGCAGCTTTTTGTAAGTCCAATCCACTACTTTGGAATTTGTGTCAAATTTACAGACAAAAAAAGACATAGAGATCCACTTAACATAATCTACATAGATGATCACAAAACGGAACAGTTACAATATCAGAAAAGTTTGAAGAGTTTAAGGGGGAGAGTGAGGGGCATAACCTGATAGAGATCTGTGAAGTAGTGAAGGAGTTCAAAACAGTGACTTTCTCATGGGCAGACAGATTAGTGTGAATTGGCACAGTTGTTCCTCAATAGCCATCAACATAGGAGCACCTCAGGGCTGTGCGCCCTAGTCCTGATATACACATGACTGTATAGCAGACACAGTTCCTACATCATCTCCAAATTCGCCAACACCACCAAGTTGTTGGATGAATTACGGTTAAAGATGATGTCAGAGTGTAAGAGGGAGATTGATCATCCGATTGAATGATGCCAAAACAACAAACTTGCTCTCAACATCAGGAAGACCAACCAGCTGATTGTTGACTTTCGAAGCGGGAGGCTGAGAATCCAGGAACATCGATGGGTCAGTGGAAGAGAGAGCCAGCAGCTTTAAGTTCCAGGGTGTGACTATCTCTGAAGATCTGTTCCAGATCCAGCATATTGGTGCAATCATAAAGGAAGCCAATCAACGCCTCCACTTCCTTCGAAGATTAAGGAGACTCAGTATGTTGACAAATACACTCATGAACTTCTCAGGGATACGGTAGAGAATCTAAACACCATCGATCAGGAATGAAAATGATTAGAAAAAATGGTCGACACTGCCCAGGCCATCAAGGATACTGACATCCCCACCATCAAATAGATCTATAGGATGCACAGCCTCAACAATGCAGCTAGCATCATCGAAGACCCACACCACCGTGGCTGCTCTCTTATTTCATTCCTGCCATCAGGAAGAAGGTATAGGAGTCGGAAAGTCATGACCACCAGTTTCAAAGAATAGCTTTTCCCCAACAACCATCAGGTTCTTGAACACTACACAACTTTAATCTCATCTATGCACTGTGGACTGTCTTTGGTTGCAATAAGGCCTCTTGACTTTTTTTTGCGCTTGCACTGGGTTATTAATTTATTATTATTATATATGGGTATTGTGTTTGCAGGCCTGTAATTCTGTTGTTAGTAAGAATTTCATTGTTCCTTTGTCAAGCCATATAACTATTAAACTATTGACTCTTGACAGTATGTGTAGAGAAGAGGTTTCTGTGTGAGGAAGACTACAAATTAAATCATAAATATTACAATTGCTCGTCAAGCCTCAGATCAACTTTAACCTAGAGTGGTTATGGGGAGAGGTTAGACATGCTGGAATTGTATACCTTTGATTGAAGGAGACTGAGGGATAATCCTAGAGAGGTCTGTAAAATCATGAGTGGTACAGATAAGGTATTTTTTCTGCACATATTTTTCCCAGGATAGGGATATAGGGCATAGGTTTAAGATGAGAGAGGAAAGATTTAATAGGAACCTGAGAGGCAACCTTTTCACACAGAGGGTGGAGAGTGTATGGAACAAGCCACCAGAAGATGTAGGCAGGTACAATAACAACATTTGGACAGGCACGTGAATAAGAAAGGCTTAGATGGATAGACTAACTTGGTTGGCACGAATGAGTTGGGCAGAAGGGCCTGTTTCCATGATGCATGACTCTTTGACATGAATATGGAACTTGCTACTCTCGGTAGTTAAGATCAACAACATAGGGATATTGTGGATGAAGGTATATTGAGGATTCACGGAGCATGACTGTTCAAAGATTAGGTTTGACAAAGTAGAATAATTAAAAATGAGGTGCATATGAAGCTTAATTGCAGGAACTCGCATTTGGCCAAATGACCTGTTACTGTATTGTAACTTCTACTTAATAAAATAGCAGAAGAGGAAAGGAGTGGGCTTCAGCATATGCATTTACAGTAATCAAATTGATCGAGTTATACTACAATAGGTCTTTTGTATTTACACAGTATGAAAACATAATGGAAATTGTTTGTATAATGCACAATATTTTCTGTGTAGCATTATCCTTTCTAGTGATGAGGAATTTGTATTTTATCTCACAGATAATTCTGTTTACATATTTTTATACTTTCTGAAATACATTAGCAGATAATTCCCTCAGCGCTGTCTCTATAAAACAGGAATGCGTTTTATATTTATCACTTGCCTCTTGAAGGGTTTAAACAAAGAATTCCTGATTCCTAGATATGTTTGTTTGTGTATCCACTGTTATAAGTGTTAGTGAAGAATATTAGAAAGAGAAAACTTCTCCTCAGCCCACTAATTAGACTGCTTGGCCCCACTCAGATTACTGAGGGTCCAAAAGATTACGTGGCTCTGTGCAGGAAAAATATATTCTGTTCAAAGGAAAGAATAAACTAAATTCTCATGCGATTCCATGAATTAATAAAGACATGCGAACAATTGAGAGAATGGAAGTACACCTATATTAAAGAGACAGTCAGCTGACATGTGCATAATAAGAGAATATGGATTAGATTAAAACATTACAAAGACAGTAATGGGATCATCAAATGAAATTATCAAGGGACATAAAGCAAATTATGAAAATATTGTGCAGATACGTCAATAGGAAAAGGTTGAAATGGGAATAGGGTAATTAAGGGTGGACTGGATGGAAAATGCCATTGACAATGATCGGGAAATGTCAAAAGTATACAATCATTAGTTTATTATCCAAATAGATCAAATATACCATACCTTATTGTAATTATGTGTGGTATATGCTATATCTAACTATTGCATATATCTGGCATTTCTTTAGAATATACCAGCAAGGCAGTGAGATGAATAATGAAATAGCAGGGAAAAGCAGATACCCTGGACCTGCCATGTTTTGTCCTGCCCCATCACTTCTAACTTTCCCTCCCCTCATCTCTGCAATCAGTCTGAAGAAGGGTTCCGACCCAAAACTTCACCTATCAATGTTCACCAGCAGTGCTGCCTGACACGCTGAGTTATTCCAGCATTTTGTGTCTTTCGTTGGTAAACCAATATCTGCAGTTCCTGGTTTCTATATTATACTAGTTTAGTTTCAAGTTTAGTTTAGAGATGCAGCGCGGAAACATATGCGCTAGGGACAATTTAATTTTTTTTACTGAAGGAGGACACCGGCGCATCTAGGGAAATCCCATATGGTCAGCACTCTAAGGTAGCAACTCTACCGTTGGGTCCCATTCTCACACAAGAGGCATGGTCCCCCAACTCAATATTCCATCTCTCCACCAATTCCAATATTCCACCACTAACGCATAGCCCCCAACTGCGCAGACGTGGCTGGCGGGTTCCCTTTGTGATTCCCCTGATGCCCCCCCCTCCTCTCCGCATCCCCCTCCCACGCCGCCCCTTGCCCATCCCCCCCACACACTTACTCCATCCCCCCCTCAAACCCTCCCCCCCATCCACTCTTAGCGGCTCTCCGGCGGTGCAGCCATTCACATTGGGCTCCCATTGTGACGAACATGCAGATATTACTGCGCAGCTGACGGGCTCGGCATTTGGAAAAGGGATTTATTAAAGCTTAAAATGTGAATAACTCTTAAAATATAACAACAATTTAAATGTTAAAGAGGATATTTATTCAGTCCATTCTATCTTGTCACGTCTCTTATAGCGTTCCGCAGCCGGATGAGGGTGTCGGCTTCAGGCGGGGGCTGTCGGGGGGCGGTGGGGGGGGGGGCTCCTGCAGCCTGGGGAAGGGCACGGCTTCAGGCGGGGCTGTCCGTGACTGGTGGGGTAGGGGGGAGCACCCTGCAGCCAGGGAAGCGGGGCGGCTTCAAGCGGTGGCCAGTGGGAGAGGGGCTTTCTGGATGGCTAGTATGGGTGTTGTGGGCTGAAGGAACTGGTTTCCAGCAGGCTAGTATGGACATTGTGGATCGAATGGATTCTTGTGGACTCACAGTTCACTCACTCACAGCTTGTGGATTCACAGTTCGCACATTCGTGGCTTGTGGACTCGCAGTTCGCTCACTCACGACTTGTGGACTCACAGTTCGCTCACTCACGGCTTGTGGACTCACAGTTCACTCAGCTACGGCTTGTGGGCTCAGTTCGCTCAGACACGGCTTGTGGACTCACAGTTTGCTCAGCCACGGCTTGTGGATTCACAGTTCGCGCAGCCACGGCTTGTGGATTCACAGTTCGCGCAGCCACGGCTTGTGGACTCACAGTTCGCTCAGCTACGGCTTGTGGGCTCAGTTCGCTCAGCCATGGATTGTGGACTCACAGTTCCCTCAGCCACGGCTTGTGGACACAGTTCACTCAGCCACGGCTTGTGGTCTCACAGTTCACTCAGCCACGGCTTGTGCTCACAGTTCACTGAGCCACTGCTTGTGGACTCACAGTTTACTGTGAGTCCACGGCTTGTGGACTCACAGTTCGCTCAGCCATGAATTGTGGACTTACAGTTCGCTCAGCCACGGCTTGTGGACTCACAGTTCCCTCAGCCACGGCTTGTGGACACAGTTCACTCAGCCACGGCTTGTGCTCACAGTTCACTGAGCCACTGCTTGTAGACTCACAGTTCACTCAGCTACGGCTTGTGCACTCACAGTTCGCTCAGCCGCGGCTTGTGGACTCACAGTTTGCTCAGCACACCTTGAAGACTCACAGTTCACTCAGCCACGGCTTGTGGACTCACAGTTCACTCAGCCACAGCTTATGGACTCACAGTTCACTCAGCCACGGCTTGAGGACTCACAGTTCACTCAGCCATGGCCTGTGGACACACAGTTCACTCACTCACGGCTTGTGGACTCACAGTTCACTCACTCACGGCTTGTCGACCTCTGTACTCAGGCTCGACATCTGGACTCAAGCACGACTTCTGGACTCAAGCGCAACTTCCGGACTCAAGCACAACTTCCAGACTCAGTGAGACTTCCGGACTCAACACGGCTTGTGGACTCACAGTTCACTCAGTCACGGCTTGTTTCAGTGCTGATTAAAGATGTATTTGAATCACATACTGAGTCTGGTGTCCGTTTACATGGCGTCAGAAGTGATATGATCCACTGCTGTGTAACGTTTTTTTGTTTGTTTTATCTTTTTGTGAGTTTTTATTTTGCTTTATGATGGCTTCTTCTTGTCGAAAGCCCGACCCTCTCGTCTTTGATGCGAATATCAGCGAACGCTGGGCCACGTTTGAAATTGATCACCGACACTACATGAACATTGCACACCGAAATGAACCTGATGCTGTCAAGGCCTCTCTCCTACTCAACCTAGCGGGCCCAGATGTCCTTCGGCGATCCAGAACATTCTGCTATGCTCCATCAGTCCGCGATGCCAACGACCAGGTAATAACCCCAGCTGAATCTCCTGATGACCCTAATGGTCTGCTGCGTAAACTAAGCCAGATCTGTGACCTGCCCTCAAATCACATTTTGGACAGGGCAAAGTTTTTTCTCTTGCCGTCAACTCCCTGGCGAATGAGTAGACTCGTTTATCTCAGACTTAAAGTATTTAGCCCAGCGCAGCCGATTCCAAAATATGCCTGTTGATCAGCTGACTGATCAGTTAATGAGGGACATTTTAGTGAATGGCATTAGTGACCTAAAGCTCAGATCAGAGCTTCTGAGACGGCCAGATTTGACACTTGATGCAGCTGCACACGCATGCAGAACAGCAGAATTCATCGACCCTATAGACAGTTCGCACAAAACCAAAACCAAAACCATCAATCTGACGGGCCTCACTAGGCAGCGAACCAACACAGATAACAGGCGATTTATGACCCAAGCTAGTCAGGCGGCTCACAATGATCCTCAGAGGGGATGTCCAAACTGCAATTACTTACACAGCAGACAATCAGCCTGCTCCACCCTTGGTAAAGCATGCAATTAGTGTAAAAAGTTAAATCACTTTGCCTCTGCATGTCGGGCAGCAAGTCGGGCCCGTGGGAAGAATTCGCCTAGCTTCAGGTCTAATCTGAATTTTGTACAACGAGACAGCAACAATCTCACTCCCCAATTCCAGTTCAAATCCGCCCCCGAACAGAGTCCAATTAACTTACACGAGTACCCGACTGTTTACTTGTTACAGCTTGCTGCTGCTAAGAATTCTGATCCAACCGTGACGGTTACTGTAAACAATGTCCACTTTGGCGAGAAATTAGATACTGGGGCAAAGTAAACACCATGTCAATCAACCGCTTCAACAAGATAAGAACTAAGGAGCCACTGATCAAGGACAAATCCACTCTACATGCTTTTGAAGGAGAGGTGCTGGCAAAACCAACGTGTGCAGAAAAAAACCACGAGGAATTTGACCTATGTATTGAACTTTAATTCAGTTACTCTGCTTGGAAATCGGGCCTGTCAGGAACTGGGTCTGATCTCCTTTGACAAAACGGTCCACAAGCTGCAAATTTCCCTGGACCCGCTGAGTGAATTCCCTGATCTTTTCGACAATAACCTGGGCAAGTTGCCCATGACTTACAAGATTATTATTGACCCCGAAGTGACACCCTTCATCCGACCCCCACACCGATTGTCATTTGCCATGACTGACAGGGTTCACTCTGCGCTGAAGGACATGGCCTCCACAGGCATAATTGAAGCAGTCAGCGACCCCACCGACTGGGTCTCAACCATGATTGCCACAGTCAAGAAGGGAAAAAATGAAATCCACCTGTGCATCAACTTGAAAGAACTGAACATTGCCATTAAGCACCCACACCATCCCATGAAGACCGTCGAGGATGTTGCGACAAAGTTCGGAACGGCCACCCTATTTTCTGTGCTCGATGCAAAGAACTCTTTCTGGCAGATACCGCTGGACGGGAAATCATCGAACCTCACCACATTTGCCACCCCGTTCGGCAGATACAAGTTTCTGAGGATGCCATTCGGAATCAACTCTGCCAGTGAAGTCTTCCAAAGAACTATGGAGCAATTATTCAAGGACCTACCTTGTGCCATTATTGTCGACAATATCCTAGTGTATGGCAAAGATGCAACGGAGCACGACCACAATCTCAGGCTCATCTTGGATCGACCTCAAGCTCAATCCTGACAAGTACAAGTTCTGGGTTCCAGAGGCCTCTTACGTCGGCCACATCTTCACTCCTGATGGTCTCAAAACCGATCCGAAGAAGGCTGCTGCCATCACAGAAATGCCTGCCCCAACAGACGTGAAAGGCCTGCAGCGTTTTCTGGGCATGGTAAACTATCTCGGCAGGTTCGTACCGAACCTCAGCGAACTAAGCTCCACGCTCCGGAACCAAAAAGGACACAGCATGGGCATGGTTTCAGCAACATCAGATTGCTTTCGATGTTTTAAAGTCCAAACTGACCAGTGCACCGACCCTGACTTTTTTTTACCTGAAACGTCCGGTGACGATCACCTGCGATGCTTCGAAATTCGGGCTCGGCGCAGCCTGCTTGCAACCATCTGCCGAGGGCACCCTACTACCTGTCTCATATGCCTCTCGCACCATGACCGACCCGGAGCAGCACTATGCACGAATTGAAAAGGAACTGTTGGCTGTTGTCTTTGCTTGCTCCAAATTCCACGACTTCATCTTTGGCAACACCTTCATGGTCGAGACGGACCACCAACCACTGGTGACAATCCTGAACAAGCCCTTCCACGCCGCACCAACACGTTTGCAGCATATGATGATGCAGCTGCAGCGGTACGATTTCTCTATTACCTACACTAAGGGTAAGGACATGCACGTCACTGACACTCTCTCCCGTGCACCTCGGGCATCTTGCGAACAACATCCCTATGAACAGGAACATTTCACGGTAAGGAACTGCGCACCCTGGCCGCGCACACCGCCACTGACGATACACTTCAAATCCTCTCCTCCATCATCAACACAGGCTGGCCAGACAAACAATCCAACTCGACCACCGAGGTGCAGCCTTTCTTCATGGTTCATGATGAACTGGTAGTTCAGGATGGTGTTGTCGTCAAGGGTCACAAGGTGGTGATACCCTCATCGCTACGAGACGCATATTCAAAGAGGCACGCGGCGGTCACCCAGGAGCCGACGCCACACTGATACGCGACCACAGTCTCTTCTACTGGCCGGGAATGACCAGTTACATCCGGGACCGTGTAGCTTCCTGCCCCACTTGCAACAGCAGTGTTGATGCTCATGCCTCAACAGCAGCGGCAGCCCCTTCTGCAACAACCTCCACCAGCTCTGCCCTGGACGTCGCTGGTGGCAGACATTTTTGAATGCTTTTGAATGAACGGAAAGCACTACCTCGTTCTAGTCGACTCCTTTTCTAACTGGTTTGAACTAGACCAACTGACCTCCCTCACATCTGAGATGGTCATCCGGAAACTAAAAATATACTTCTCTACCTTTGGCACTCCCGTCAGCCTGAGAACCGACAACGGTCGGCAGTTCACCAGCCACATGTTCAAGCTTTTTACAGACCGATGGAACTTCCAGCACGTCACGAGCAGTCCCGATTATCCACAGAGTAATGGACTCGCTAAACGCGCTGTCAGAAGCGCCAAACACCTACCACATGTTTCCCCTTTCGGTCACCACATGCCTTCCCCGTGTCATTCTCGCCATCCAGGTTCTCCATCTCATCTTTCAGGTGAGGGGTGGGGGGAGGGTTTGGTCCGCACGCGCTCGGGACGTGTTAGTAGACCACCAGAAAGATATGACGAGTATGTTTAACTCCATGGTATGGGTGCTCTTTAACACTTAATCTTTAGGGGGAAGGATGTAGATTGATGTTGCATATTAACCAATCACACACAAGCCAGCATCTCTAACTCCACCCCACTGTAATACTTATACTAATACTTGTTTCCAGCACGGGCAGTTGGAGCAGCCAGGATGTACTGACAACTAACCATCCTTTATGCTGTTAAGTTTCAGTGCTGATTAAAGATGTATTTGAATCACGTACAGAGTCTGGTGTCCGTTTACAGATATTATAGGCAGAATGGCAGTAAGGGAAGTGGTATGTTAGTTTTACAGGTTGTAGGAGATCGGGGAAGCTTTCAGCGTATGTGGTGACTATGCCTTTGGCATCCAGCTACATCTCCTGACTGACTGAATCAAGCAGTTAGGTTCACTCAGAAGTACCTGTGATGCTGAGAGCAACTCAGATAGGAGTTTCATTGAGATAGTCACACCTAAAACAGAAGCAGAAGGTGGTTGTTGAAGATCTTGGCAGAGCCTTTTTGAGGATCTTTCTATCTTCTTTAGTCCCAGAGGTCTGGAGAGTGGCAATGTCCCTTTGTTTAAGAAGGGAAGTAGAGATAATCAATGGCATTATAAATCGATGAGCCCTCATGTCAATGGTAAGGGAACTATTGGAGCGGTTTCTCTGGGCTAGGAATTACATCGCATTTGAAAGAGAATGGGATAATTAGGGACAGTCAACTTGGCTTTTTCTGCGGCAGATCGGGTCTTACTAACTTGATTCTGTTTTTTGATGGGGTGATGAAGGTCATCGATGATCCAGTCCCCCACAAAGGCATGTCAGTTAGAGCAATTTCACTGTTAAACTGTAGGATTTTTTGTTCAGCATTTTGCACTTTAGGATTAACATACCAAGAAAATTCAAATCTTGCATATTTTATTTAAACATTTTGGAGACAGAAATTAACATGCAATCTTAATTCGGGCAGTAACATTAAACTGTAAACGGCTAATTCTTCAGGATACCGTAAGATTAATACTCCATCACGTTCATGGATAGTGCTCTTCTCCTTTATATCTCTGTGGAGTGTTTTTCACGTTAGAATGGCTGTTCTTATGCCACTCTTGTGAAAAATCAAGATTCTCAGCCATTTTCTTCTCTCAACTTTCTCACAGATACCCAGATTGATGGTATTAAAAGAGCAAGTTGTGGTCCCCAAATTTTTCCCAAAGACCTCATTAACGGTCTCAACCCGAAACATCACCCATTCCTTCTCTCCAGTGATCTACCTGTCCCACTGAGTTACTCCAGCATTTTGTGTCTACCTCATTAACATTACCCTTTCAATCTGAAGATAATTTTTTGAGAAATTGTGTAAAACATCTTTCTCTCAATTTCATTTCGGAGTCACGTGAGTGACTTCGTGAAGAACCCGCCAGCACGCATGCGCGACATATCGTCGCTCGCATTGCAGCCGATGGCTGGAGAGGAGCGCGGCTCACCACCAGCCCTTCATAAGGGCCACTCAGGTAAGTATAGACAACCTTGAGTTGGTTGTCCTGTGTGAGTAATTGTGTTTTCTCCCACAGGGACATGGACGTAAAAAGGAGTAAGGGCCGCAGAACTTCTGGAAGGAGTTGCCGGCCACCCATCCCGGAGTCCCCGTCTACAGCGGTAGGACGGGCCGGGAAAAAGGCGCGCAAATCGGGGAGCCCTGTTATCACAGGACCCGGTTCACCGACGCAGCTGTGCTCTAGCGGGGGTCCCGCAGAGCAAGAACTCGGTACAGCGCCGGAGCAGGGGCACCCTGACTCCATTTCTCTGTCACCCACTGGGTCATTGGCGGAGACGAGCAAAAGGGACCCGCGTGCTGCCGCACGGCCCTTCTCCCTGAGCCCTCTCGAAGGAACCAGGGATAGAGCTCGACTACCTAGCCCTTCTAGGGCTGAGGTCTCACCAGGAGCCACTAGAATGTGGTCTGGTGAATCGGCGAGACCCGAATCCACTGGCAGACCAAGGAGGGCCAGCATGGACTCACCACCCAGGGGGACCAGGAGGAGTCACGCGGGTGGAGTCTCGTCACGGTCACCGCTTCCCCCGCTGGGGGCGGGTCGGGACCGTACGCCGTCTGGGTCCAGATCAAGGACAGTCGGCAAGCCCGCGCGGATGTCGGGTCACCACGCTGCGGCGTTGGGTGCCGACCTCTCCCCACCTATGCCCTCAGAGGCAGCCGGATGCAGCTCAGCGAAAAGGAGGCGCTTGAGCAGATCCGCGCGGGAATCGCTCAGCTTCGCCGAGGCGGCTGGTAGCGACACATCGTCACGGCACCGATATTACCTCGACGAGGTACGGGCCGACGACGGGAGCCTCAGTAGTTCCTTCAGGCATGAGGACTCTAACCGCCCATACACGCACGATGAAGGGCGCTTGGACCGTATGGAGAGGATATTGGAACAAGTCCTACTATATCAAAGACAGGACGCTCACAGTTCCAGGGGACTTATGGACATATCCCCATCACCATCTATGGACAGCATGAGGCCAGAAGAGGAGGAGATCCTGGTACATGCCCCAGCAGCACCTGAGGTCCCCCAGGAAGAGCTCCTGGATGTGGCAGCCAAGTTCGGGTTACCCGTATCTTCAGGACAACCCCTCAACACTAAACTGGCCGCGACCATAGATTACCTCACGAACCACCAGCTACAGGAGGAGGTCCTTGCGAAGGCCATGGAAAGACACAAGGCTCCAGGAAATTGCAATTCACTCAACGTGCCGATTGTAAACATGCCAATCTGGGGCAATATCAGCCCGGGCATCAGAGCGCAGGAAGTGAAACTGCAGAGAATCCTGAAACTACTGGGATTACCGCTTTTGCAAGGTCAGTGGACGGAGTTGATTTAAACACCGAACAGGAGGATGCTCTAGCACTGCTTTGTAATACACAGTACGAAATCAACGCTTTCAGGAAAAGCATAATTAAACCTTCGTTGAACCCCAAATTTGCGGGACTATGCAGAGCACCTCCTACGCCACCACCCAGACAGCTGTTCGGAGAAGACCTCCCGAAGCAGGTCAAAGACCTAGATGACCATGCTAAAACAGTGGGTCTGATGAGATCACATACTGTGACCAGACTTCCGGCCAAGAAAACACCTTATTTTAGGCCGCGAGGTCAAACCGACAGGCCAGCAAGGACCTACATTCCGGCGCCTCCTCAATATCAACAGCCTCCTCAGCCCAGGCCTTTTTTAGGACTAGGCCCTCAGCGGCCAGCATGGAAAATGCGGACTCCACATCAACAACGCAACCCAGCACCTCCACGTCCCCCCAAACATATCAGGGACCACCGATAACCATGAAGGTAAGGCGGTCTGGATTCCATGCACTTGCATGTCTAACCTCACAGGTTGGTGGCAGACTACGGGGATTTAAGGAGGCATGGGAAACCATCACCTCAGATGAGTTTATCTTACAAAGTATTCAGGGTTATGAAATTGAGTTTATTAATGGCCAATTGCCTCCACCTCAGCATATGCCAAATCGCAAATTTGCACTTTCCAAAAAGGAATCAGCAGAAGGCTATGCTGAAATCTTGAGATTACAAGAGAAAGGGGTGATAGAAAGAACCACACATGAACCAATTGAATTCGTATCTAATATATTTACTAAAACCAAAAAAGATGGTGGATGTCGGGTCATTATAGATTTAACTCACTTGAATACCTTTGTAAAATATACCCATTTCAAAATGGACACGTTCGAAACAGCCAAATCTTTGATTTCGAAGGGCTGCTTCATGGCATGCATTGATTTAAAAGATGCATACTATTCAGTATCCATTCGGGAACATCACAGAAAGTTCTTGAAATTTATCTGGATGGATCAGCTTTGGCAATACAAAGCATTGCCCAATGGGCTTACCACAGCCCCCAGACTGTTCACTAAACTACTCAAGCCAGTACTAGCTACACTAAGGAGGCAAAATCATACGGTCATGGCTTATTTGGATGACATTCTGATAATTGGACATACACTGGAGTCAGCAGAATTGGCAGTTTCAGCCACAGTGGAAATTTTTCAAAAAATGGGATTTATTATCCATCCAGACAAATCAAAGTTCTTCCCCGCACAGATCATGGACTACCTGGGGTTCACGGTAGACGCCAATCGCATGATCACCACCATACCAACTAATAAAGTTGGGGATGTGTTTCAAGCATGTAAGAATAGTAAGATTGAACGAGAACTTACCAGTTCGAAGGTTGATCATTATTTCATGAGGAGTCGAAGTGAGGGATTTCGTGAAGAGCCCGCCGGCGCGCATGCTCGACATACTTCAAAGTAGCGGCGTGGAATCACAGAAACCAATCAAGAAATGACTTCACATAGTAAGAATGACACGACTAAGATTACCAGCTGAAGGTGATTGAGGGTTGGGCGAGGAGGGCACGAAATCCCTCACTTCGACTCCTCATGAAATAATGATCAACCTTCGAACTGGTAAGTTCTCGTTCAATCTTACTATTTCATTTCGGAGTCACGTGAGTGACTTCGTGAAGACTTCAAAGCTTCTGTGATGACACGCCCTGGACCACGTCCATGCTGTCACACCACTACCAGGGATGGATGGGAGGAATAACTTGCTGACTAGTCCATACTGCAAAACAAAGCATATTTATTAACAAACAAATCAAAACCCCTCATTCGGGGACATCTCCACGTTCTTGCCCCGCATCTAGCACGGCTTCTGCGAACTGTAGAGGCGCAGCAACGGGCCGGTTGTAGAACCGCTGGAACACCATCTCATTATCCCATCCTGCTGTGGCGAGAATATGGTCCATGGGCACCTCCATGACCCTCGCCGCCGACGTCGATGCAGCCCTGGTGGAATGAGATTTGAACACATTAGTGTCGATACCTGACTTACCCAAGACGACTCGAAGCCACCTGGATATCGTCTGTGTTGTCACTCGATGGTGAGGTCTCTTATGAGTGACAAGCAGGTATCTCTCCATTCCTCTGATGCTTGCCGTCACCTTGACGTAGTAACGGATATGGGAGGCTAAGCATAGCCTAGCATCGGCGGGGTATGCCGGGAACTTCAGCTGCAGCCCTGTGCACCCAGGTCTGTGTTGCTTCAGTAGCTCGTCAACAAAGAAAACTACTTCTGTGGGGGTAGACATCATTCTGTCGACACATAGTTTGTGGAGTGTCTGTACCCTCTGTGCTGAAGTCAGCGCTAGTAACATCACCAGCTTCATGGTGAGTTTGTCCAGCTGGAGCCCTTCCATGGGGGACCACGTCCTGAGCAGAGTTAAAACGTCCCTGACATCCCAGGTGATATTGTAACGTGGTGTAGGCGGATTCGTATTGAAAATACCCCGCATGAGCCTGGACACTAGCCTGTTGGATCCCACCTCAATATTGAGGTAGAACGATAGAGCGCTCCTGGCGCTGTTGATGGCACTGTAGCTTAAGTGTTCATCATGGTGCAACCCCGCGAGGAATTCCAGGACGTCGGTTATAGTCACGGCATCGTACGTGATGCGAGAGCGGCTGCAGAAGGCTTCCCACTTCCTGATGTGAGAGCGGTATCTTCGCCTTGTAGACTCTCGGCACGACGCCGCAATGGTATCCATGGTCCGGGTAGAAAGGCCGTATTGTTGTAAAGGCCGATTCAGAATCTGCAAGCCAACAAATTTAAATAGCCATGGCAGGGATGTGGCTCCCCTGAAACAGGGTGAGTAACTAATTCTGGGCTACCCTGCAAACGGACCCAAGGTTCACTGAGCATGTCAAAGACCATCGGATACCATGGCTGTGTAGGCCAGTCGGGTATGATAAGGATGCCCTTGGCACCGTCCATCTGAATTTTACGTAATACCCGACTGATGAGGCAAAACGGGGGGAATGCATAGGAAAAGCAATTCCCCCAGTCTAGCGAGAATGCATCTAACGCTATAGCCCCAGGATCTGGTTCCCACGCGACGTAGGTTGGTACCTGATGGTTCAACCGGGACGCAAAAAGGTCAATGTCCGGTTTCCCAAATTTGGCTGTGATTTTTGCAAAAATTTCAGGATGTAACATCCATTCAATATTATCATTGAACTTGCGTGACCTGGCGTCCGCCACAATATTAAGCTCACCTGGCAAATAGGTAGCTGAAATCCAAATGTCTCTCTTGACACACCAGAGCCAAATTGAATTAGCCAATTTATCACATGAAACTGACCTGGTACCGCCCATGTGGTTTAAATATGCCACCGCTGTGGTATTGTCTATTTGGAGCCGGACATGTGCTCCAATGATCTTGGAACAATATGCACGAAGTCCGTGAAACGCTGCAAGCAGCTCCAAATAGTTGATCCCTTGTGATACCAACATCGTATTCTCAAGGGTATCCCATCGGCCCCCACAACTAGAGAATTGATTCGTAGCTCCCCAGCCATCAGAGCTCGCATCAGTTTGTAAGTATATCATCGGTTTCGCCTCAATAATAGTTTTGAACGATTTACTAATGTGGCAAACCCACCATCGTAATTCATCCAATGCTGCAGGCGGCAGCCGCATTGATCGATCATAATGACCAGCATGCCGTCGCAACGCAGCGATCTTGGCTCTCTGCAAGTTTTGATAATGCAGAGGTCCATACCGGGCTGCCGGAAACAAAGCCACAATCTTGCCAATGACAGTAGCTGTGTGACGAATCGATGGTATACGAGTATTAATCAAGTCTGTACACACCTGTGTTACCTCCTCAATTTTGTTAATTGGTATGGTGACTCTCATGCTAATGGAATTCACCTGGAACCCCAGATAATTAATTACCTGGGTGGGGCAGAATTTAGATTTTTCTGGATGAACAATGAACCCAAGCTGTTGGAACAAATTGACCGCAGCTGCCACCCCTTGTTGTGCTAATTCCAAGGTGTGGCCGACAATTAAAATATCATCTAAATAGGCCATAACAATATGATGTCTTTGTCTTAAATAAGCCATAATTGGCTTCACCAATTTAGTAAATAAGCGAGGGGCTGTGGTGAGCCCATTAGGCAACGCCCTATATTGCCACAGCTGATCCATCCAGATAAATTTTAAGAACCTTCTGTAATATTTTTTCATAGGTACGGTATAGTACGCATCCTGTAAATCAATGCATGCCATAAAGCACCCTTGTGAAATCAATGATTTGGCCGTTTCAAACGTGTCCATTTTAAAATGAGTATATGTTACAAAGTTATTCAGAGTGGTTAGATCAATAATGACTCTACAGCCTCCATCCTTCTTAGGTCTAGTAAAAATATTGGAAACAAATTAAACGGGCTCATGAACCGTTCTCTCTATGACCCCTTTCTGTTCCAACCTTAAAATTTCCTTATAGCCTACTGACTGTTCCGCAGCCGTTAGTTTGAAAGTACGACCCGGTCTATGCTGAGGTGGAGGGATGTCCCCATTAATAAACTCAATACTATGGCCCTGAATATTCCGTAACACATACTCATCGCTGGTAATGTCACCCCATGCACCCGCAAACAACCGCAAACGCCCACCAACATGTGGAGTTAAACAAAGAAAAAAAAGAGAACCAGATCGCCTCACCTCTGTGGTTACCGGCGGTCCCTGACACGAGTGGGTGGTCGTGGAGGTGCTGGGTTGGTTTGAGGTCGTGGCGTCCTCATTTTCCACCTCGGCTTCAGCCGAGCCTGTCCTAAAAAAGACCCCTGGGGTTGGGGTGGCTGATATCGGTTTGGAGCTGGAGGGTAATTCCTGGTGGAAGTGCTGACAGACCCTCGTGAACGGCCAAGTGGGGCTTTCGAGCTTGATGGCGTGGGGGCACTGTGAGAGCGCATGAGCCCCACGGTCTTGGCTTGATCATCCAGCTCTCTGACCCTTTTGGAGAGGTCTTCGCCAAAGAGCTGACGGGGCGGCGGCGGCGGCGGTGGTTTGCACAACCCTGCAAACTTAGGGTTGAGCGCTGGGCGGATGCTGTTTTTGCGAAAGCCGTTTATTTCGTTTTGAGTAGCGCACAGAAGCGCCAGAGCATCCTCCTGGTCCAAATTAAGCTCCTCTCCGTCGACCGACCGCACAAAGGCAGTAATCCCGGCCATGAGGCGTTTCAGGATCCGCTGAATTTTCAGCTCCTGCTGACGGATAGCCGCACTGATGTTGCCCCATATTGGCGTATTGACCACAGGCACGTTGAGGGAATTGCAGTTTGATGGAGCCTTGTGACGGCTCATGGCTTGTAGTAGGACTTCCTCCTGAAGCTGGTGATTATTTAGGAAGTCCACTGTGGCTGCCAACTTCGTATTGATGGGAAGCCCCAACGAATGAGGGGCTGCAAATTTGGTAGCCACATCGAGGAGGTCCTCCGCCGGTAATTCAGGCGGGGGTGGGATGGGGTCAACCACGGCCTCCTCGTCCTGCTGCTCCAGGCTGGTGTACGAAGCTGGTGATGAAGCCCTGTGCCTGTCGCTGCTGGATGCCTGTTGTTGTTGACCTTGTAGGAGAAGCTCCAGCAGCCGCTCCATCCGGTCAATACGCCCTTCACCCTGAACACTCAGGTGGTCGGAGTCCTCCGGCTCTGAAAATTGGCCGGGGCTCCTGTCATCGGCCCGCACCTCGTCGAGGCCCTGCCGGTGCCGGTAGTTGTCGTCGACAGCCGCCGAGGCGAAACTGCGCGATTCCTGCACGGGCGTGTTCAACCGCCTCCGTTTAGCGGGAGCGGAAGCCGTTGCCTCTATGGACAGATGCGGCATGGTGTCGGCACCAGCCGAAGCCTGGATACCTTGGGCCCGTGCAGGCTTGCCAGCTGCCCACATCGTGGACCTTGCCGACACATGGTCTCGCCCACCCATCCATGGGGGGCTCGGCGACCGTGACGGGACCCCCAACTGACTCGTCCCGGCGTCGAAAGTTGGGGGGCGACGGCTGGACCTCACAGCTGCCCCGGGTCCCGTCCTGGAACCTGACCGCTCCTTGGCGGCAGGCAGAGCCTTAGCCCCGACAGGGTTAGGCTGCTGGGCTCCTGCCCTTCCCCTTCTCAGAGGGCTGCGTGAAACGGGCCGTGCAGCCGCACGGACCCTTCTGCTCGAAGCCGTCAGCAAGCCTGCTGACGACCTGGCTGCCATGGCAGGGTCGTCCTGCTCTGGCGGCACACCACACTCCTCCTCGTCGGACTCCTCCGAGCTGTGGTGTGCGGGCGGGTCCGGACCTGAAAATACAGAGCTCACCGACATCTCCGCCCTCGTTCCGGTCTGCGTTGCAGGTACCCCCGACAACTCTCGCTCCGGAACTGCTGGCCGGCGACTTCTCCTCGAACTCCGGCCTCTTAGACTCCCATCCATGTTCTTGCTGTGAAGCAAACACAACAAGAACCACCAACTTAAGGTAGCATACTTACCTGCGTGGTTCCCTTATGAAGGGCTGGCGAGGAGCACGCTCCTCCGTCAGCCGTCGCAGCAACGCGATACGACGATATGTCGAGCATGCGCGCCGGCGGGCTCTTCACGAAGTCACTCACGTGACTCCGAAATGAAATCTGGTCTGCGCCAGTATACCGGGAATTAGACAAACTGCCAAGGTAATTGGGAAAATTGTAGCAGTCTTTCCAGCTGCTCAATTTGGACCTTTACATTATCAAAATTTGCAAAGATGAAAAATAGCAGCATTAAAATCAAATGCTGGACATTTTGATAGACCTATGCAGCTCAAGGCAAAAATTGAGTTGCAATGGTGGATTGGCAATATCCATAACTCATTCAAACCCATCATTGTGCCTCGTCCGGTGGTATACTTACAAACAGACGCAAGCTCCCATGGCTGGGGAGCTACGGACAACAACACCAGTTGTGGAGGTAGATGGGACTCACTTGAAGCTACTCTGTTGTCAGCACAGGGGATAAACTATTTGGAGATGCTGGGAGCATTCCACGGACTAAGAGCTTATTGTTCAAACATTACTGACACTCATGTCCGTCTCCAAATAGACAACACCACTGCGGTGGCATATCTGAATCATATGGGCGGTACCAGGTCAATTTCATGTGATGAATTGGCAAATACAATTTGGCTCTGGTGTATTCAACGGAATATTTGGATCTCAGCTACCTACTTACCAGGTAAGCTCAACACAGTGGCGGACACCAGGTCACGGAAATTTAATGACAACATCGAGTGGATGTTGAATTCCCAAATATTCACCAAAATTACAGCCAAATTTGGTAAACCGGATATTGACCTTTTTGCGTCACGGTTGAACCATCAGGTACCAACATACGCATCATGGGAACCAGATCCTGGGGCAATGGCGATGGACGCGTTCTCGCTAGATTGGGGGAAATGGTTTTTCTATGCATTTCCTCCATTTTGCCTCATCAGTCGGGTATTGCGGGAAATCCAGCTCGATGCTGCTAAGGGCATCCTTATCATACCCGACTGGCCTACGCAGTCATGGTATCCGGTGGTCCTTGGAATGATAAGTCAACCATGGGTCCTCTTAGAGGGTTGCCCACAATTGGTGACGAACCCTGTCACAGGGAAACCACACCCCTGCTATAGTCACTTGAATCTATTGGCTTGCAGGATTTGAACAGACCATTACTACAGTATGGTCTATCATCAAGGACAATGGATACCATGGGAGCATCATGCAGGGAGTCCTCAAGACGGCAATACTTATCGCACATCAGGAAATGGGAAACCTATTGCGGCCGCCTGGACATTGCATATGACTCCGTCTCCATCACAGACGTGCTGGAATTTCTTGCGGGGCTACACCATGATGAACATCTCAGTTACAGTGCCATCAATAGCGCCAGGAGTGCCCTATCATCCTACCTCAATATTGAGGTAGGATCTAACAAACTGGTCTCCAAGCTGATGCGGGGAATATTTAATTCCAACCCGCCAAGGCCCCGTTACAACATCACCTGGGATATTGGAAAAGTACTGACCCTACTCAGGACGTGGTCACCCATGGCTGGGCTTGAACTGGACAAACTCACCCTGAAGTTGGTGATGTTGATGGCGCTCACTTCGGCACAAAGGGTGCAGACGCTTCACAAGGCCAATATCGACAAGATGATCTCTACCCCTGAGCGGGTCACTTTCTTCATTGATGAATTGCTGAAGCAGCATAGACCTGGATTCACAGGGCTGCAGCTGGTGTTTCCAGCATACCCCGCTGATGCTAGGCTGTGCATAGCCACCCATATCCGCCACTATATTAAAGTGACGAGGAAATTAAGGGGAATGGAGCAATACCTGCTCATCAGCCACAAAAAACCTCACCATAGAGTGACGGCACAGACGATCTCCAGATGGCTC
Source organism: Raja brachyura (assembly GCA_963514005.1). Next base: position 34,928,157 of record OY740784.1, on the reverse strand, counting down.
AGGATCGTCTTAAAAAAGGCAGGTATTGACACTGATGTTTTTAAATCCCATTCCACCAGGGCAGCATCTACATCGGCGGCAAAGGTCATGGAGGTGCCCATGGACCAGATACTTGCCACAGCGGGATGGGCCAGTGAAGCCACCTTTCAGCGGTTTTATAATAAACCCGTCACCATACCTGGAATGTTCGCAGGAGCCGTGCTAGATGCAGGCCGAGAACATACAGTCACCCCTCAGTGAGGGTTTTTTTCTTTGTTGTTGTTATTAATAAATATTATTATTTTTCAGAATAGTAGCTTCGGAAATTGGTTACTCCTGTCCATCCTTTCAGTAGCGTGTGTGATAGCATGGACGTTGTCCAGGGCGTGAAATCACAGAAGCTTTGAAGTCTTCACGAAGTCACTCACGTGACTCCGAAATGAAATAGTAAGATTAAACGAGAACTTACCAGTTTGAAGTTTGATCTTTATTTTATGAGGAGTTGCGATGAGGGATTTCGTGCCCTCCGCTCCCAACCCTCGATCATAAAGTCAACTGGTAACTGGAGTCTCTTCAATCTTACTATAACAAGTCATTTCTTGGTTTTGGTTCTGTGATTCCACACCGCTGCTTTGAAGTATGTCGCGCATGCGTGCTGGCGGGTTCTTCACGAAATCCCTCATCGCAGCTCCTCATAAAATAAAGATCAAACTTCAAACTGGTAAGTTCTCGTTTAATCTTACTATTATGCCTTTAACTGCTACCTTCAGTTTTTTTTTGTTTAATTAATACAAAGGCAAATATAGCTCCTTTAAAAGGTAATGAATCCAGGTTTCTCACCCGTCTTATTCTGTAGAATGTTGTGTAAACTGCAAAATCTTCAATTTTCCTCGCATTTTGGGAGATACTCAGCTTTTGCAGTGGAAACGTAGGAGGCGAGATCAAGTTGCCCTCCATTAGTGCAGTCAACAGTGACTCCGAGTAAGCGGTCAGCTGTCTCTGGACAGAGACCCTAGAGGCATGATAGATGTCACGTGTATTGAGGAACAGTGAAAAGTTTTTTTGTTGCATGCTATCCAGTCAGCAAAAAGTCTATACATGATTATAATCAATCCTTCCACAGTGTACAGATACATGATCAAAGGAATAATGTTTAGTGCAAGATAAAGTCCAGTAAAGTCTAATAAAAGATAGACTGAGATTCCCCAATTAAGTCGTCCTCATCTCTCAGACCATTATCGATCTCATAAATTCATATGTCATAGGATCTGAATTAGGTCATTCAGGCCATCAAGTCTACTCCACCATTCAATCATGGCTGATCTATCTTTCCCTCCCAACCCTATTCTGCTGCCTTCTCCCCGTAACCTTCGACACCCTTACTAATCAAGAGCCTGTCAACTTCCACTTCAAAAATACCCATTGACTTGGCTTCCACCACTGTCTGTGGCAATAAATTCCACATATTCACCACCCTCTGGCTATACAAATTTTTGATCGGTCTGTAGAGTATGAGAAGTCAACCATTTCAGGCATCCTGAAGAACTACAAAAAATATGTTTTATAGGAACTAGATTTTCTTGTTGGGAGTGAGAGGAATAGGTGTCTGCAGGTGCTCTGACAATCCTGAAACAGCCACAAACAAGTACAGGCATCTTATAAGTAGAATTACAAATGAAAAAAGTATTTCAAAAAATCTATTCTCTATTTCAAGTATCTTCAATCACAGATTTTCAGCTTCATCTAATTTACAGAACATCAATCGTCATTAACATTTGATCCTGGTACCTTTCCTCCTTGAAATGGGTGTAACTGTTCTGAATGCACTGGTGGGTTAACACTCCACTCTCAGCTTGGTTTGTGCACACAATAACAATGGCAACCAGACCAGCAGGATGCTCACTGAACTTCTCCAGATTTACAAGACTCAACAGAAATCCTATTTAACAAGTAGAAGCAATTGCTACTTGTATCCACAACCTTTCTCACTGGAAAACTTGCTAATGCCTTTGCAATAATGCTGAAGTGAAGGAATCTTCAAAAAAACCTCTTTGCAAAGTAAGTAGTTAGAATGAGGAACTTGCAAATCACATGGAATGGCTCAAATAAATAAATTAGATGAACTTACAGGGAACTTAGGCAAGCACATGAAGGAGAAAGGAATAGAGGATATGTGACAGGTAGGGAGAAGGCATATATGAAGCAAAACACGAACAAAGATCAAGTGGCTGTTTCTGTTGTAACTTCTTTGTAATTCTGTGAACCAAAATCTGTTTATAATATATGTTTAGAGGAATACTGCAAATAAAGGTGCATTATAATGATAAATATTATTAACATTGGGTTTTTAGCTTGCTGTAACTAAATAATTTTACTTCTTTCTTTACAAACCACAATAGCTGGAAATATTGATGAGAAGGCACACCGAGCTGTCTCCGATGATCAACCTGTTAAGTCAGTGTCTAAGGATTCTTCACTTATTAATCAGGAAATTATGTCAAAAATCCTTGGCGAAAAGGCTCCTACTACTCGACATGAAGCCTCAACATCCATGTCTTTGGTAAGGAACGTTTCTGCACAGCAGCAAGCTCCAACACCTCTTCCACCCGAAACTGTCCCTCAGCAACAAACTGTACCAGCTGCACAGGACAATATGGCTCGGGGACCATATGTACGTCAAGATGTCCCACCTCTTCCCTATGAAGCTTTGATGAGGTCACCATACATTCGTCATGAACCTGTACCTATTCCATGTGAACCTTTGATTAGGGCTCCATATTATCAAGAAATTATACCTGCTCCATATGACCCTTATATTAGGGCCCCATATTTCGCTCAAGAACCTATGCCTACTCCATTTGAGCCTATGATTATAGCTCCAGCACTTCGTCCAGAACCTGTTCCTATGCCATACGAAACTCTAATTATGGCTCAGCCTCCTCGACAAGGCCCTATACCTTGTCCTGCTCCATATGACTTCATGGTTAAAAGTTCACCCATTCATCAAGAGATTATACGTCCCCCATATGAACCACCAAAATCACCTGTTCAACACGTAACCATGCCTGCTGCAGGTGACAGGAAGACTATGTCTGTTTCACCAGCAGCTGAATCTCCCCAGCAGACGGTGACTTCACCTCCTCAAACAGAACATGCACCTACGACCTATAGTAACAAGACCATGGAGATTTGTCCAGCTCCTGGCTCATTATCGTCTCCCTCAGGCCAGGGCACGTCCCCAGCTGCACCTCAATATGAACGTAAATCCCCAGCTACTTACCAACCATCTATGACATCCCAATATCAGTCCCCTCCTGTTTATGCACAACCTGTACCGTCTCCATTTCAACCTTATTATCAAGGGATGCCACATCAATATGCAAATGTTGGTCCAGTTGTTTACCAGCCCTTACCATCTCAATACAGTAATAGATCTCCTCCTGTTTATCAACGAACCTCATCGCCTCAATATCCAATAATGAATCAACAATCAGTGCCTCTTGGATATGACAGTTGTTCTCCACCCATCGACGACAAGTCTGTTTATAAATCAACCGTTGGTGACGCTTCATTATCCCGACGTGCCCAACAACCATCTGTGTGGCTCCAATCACCTTCGCCACAGGATTTAAGGATGAGCTCTGTTCGTCAAGAAACTTCAGCTGCTGGAACTGGCGAGGTCTTAATTATTTGTGAGGACCATTCATGTGATCAGTGTAAGAAGGTACCATCCATTCACCAAGATCAGATGGCTCCTGGCAGTACGACGTCTATCTGTGAAGAACATTCATGTGAGCGTTGTATGAGTCAGGACAAAACATCTGTGAGTGGTGGAGTCACAAATGTGTGCCAAGACCATTCATGTGATGAGTGCAAGAAGAAGTCATCTACTCAGCTGCCTGTATGTGCTCCAAGTGGTGATGTCACAGTTGATTGTAAAGAACATTTGTGTGATCAATGCAAGAAGTTATCTCGTAAAAGGTTATCAGCTGCTCCAAGTGGTGATATTGCGGTTGAGTGTAAAGAACATTCATGTGATATGTGCAAGCAGAAGTCGGCTAATCGTCAACAATTATCCTCTGCTCCAAGTGGTGATGTCTTAGCAGTTTGTGAGGAACATTCATGTGATCAGTGTAAGAAGTCAACATCTCAACTAGTAACCTCTGATCCATGTGATGAAGATGTTGCAGCAGTTTGTGAAGAACATTCTTGTGATCAATGCAAAAAATCAACTTGTTCTGAACCAGTATCCTCCGCTCCAAGTGGCACTATCGCAGCTGTTTGCGAGGAACATTCATGCGATCAATGCAAGAAGTCAGATACCCGTCCAGTATCCTCTGCTCCAAGTGGCAATGTTGCAGCTGTTTGTGAAGAACATTCATGCGATCAATGCAAGAAGTCAGATACCCGTCCAATATCCTCCGCTCCAAGTGGCAATGTGTCAGTTGTTTGCGAGGAACATTCATGCGATCAATGCAAGAAGTCAGATACACGTCCAGTATCCACCGCTCCAAGTGGCAATATCTCAGTTGTTTGTGAAGAACATTCATGCGATCAGTGTAAGAAGTCAGATACTCATCCAGTATCCACCGCTCCAAGTGGCAATGTGTCAGTTATTTGTGAGGATCATTCATGCGATCAGTGTAAGAAGTCAGATACACGTCTAGTATCCACCGCTCCAAGTGGCAACATCTCAGTTGTTTGTGAGGAACATTCATGCGATCAGTGTAAGAAGTCAGATACTCAACAAGTATCTTGTGCTCCAAGTGGCAATGTATCGCCTGTTTGTGAGGATCATTCATGTGATCAGTGCAAGAAGTCAGATACCCGTCAACAGATATCCTCTGCTCCAAGTGGCAACGTATCAGCTGTTTGTGAGGATCATTCATGCGATCAGTGTAAGAAGTCAGATAGTTATCAACAGGTATCCTCCGCTCCAAGTGGCAATGTATCAGCTGTTTGTGAGGATCATTCTTGTGATCTATGCAAGAAAAAGTCTTCTGGCAGTCAACAGTTTCTGTCCGGTGCAAGTGGTAATCTCTCACCAGTCTGTGAGGAACATTCATGCGATCAGTGCAAAAAGTCAGATACCCGTCAACAAGTATCTGGCGCTCCAAGTGGCAATGTATCAGCTGTTTGTGAGGAACATTCATGTGATCAGTGTAAGAAGTCTGATAGTTATACACAAAGATCCACCGGTCCAAGTGGCAACGTCTCACCTGTTTGTGAGGAACATTCATGTGATGTGTGCAAGAAGAAATCATCTGGCAGTCAATTTTTATCTGGCGCAAGTGGTAATCTCTCACCAGTCTGTGAGGAACATTCATGTGATCAGTGCAAGTGGTCATCTACTGATCAAGCATTATCCTCCGCTAATAGTGGCGATGTCTCTTCTGCATCTGGCGAACATTCGTGTGACCAGTGCAAGAAGAAATCATCTACCTGTCAGAAGTTGTCCTCGGCTCCAAGTGGCGATGTTTCTTCTGTTTGCGAGGAACATTCGTGTGACCTGTGCAAGAAGAAATCATCTACCTGTCAGGAGTTGTTCACTGCTCCAAGTGGTAATGTTTCTTGTGCTACCGATGAACATTCTTGTGACCAGTGCAAGAAGAAATCATCTACCTGTCAGGAGTTGTCCACTACTCCAAGTGCTGATGTTTCTTCTGTTTGCGAGGAACATTCGTGTGACCTGTGCAAGAAGAAATCATCTACCTGTCAGGAGTTGTCCACTGCTCCAAGTGGCAATGTTTCTTGTGCCAGCGAGGAACATTCTTGTGACCAGTGCAAGAAGAAATCATCTACCTGTCAGGAGTTGTCTTCTGCTCCAAGTGGCGATGTTTCTTCGGTTTGCGAGGAACATTCTTGTGATCAGTGCAAGAAGTCATCAACTTCTCAACGGGTTTCATCTGCTCCAAGTGGTGATCTCTGTGAGGAACATTCATGTGACCAATGTAAGAAGAAGTCATCAACCAATCAACAGTTCTCCACTGTTCCAAGTACTGATCTATCCACAGGCTGCCAAGATGCATCATGTGATCAATGCAAGAAAAAGTCATCCACTTGTTTAGTTGTCTTCTCTGCACCAAATGATGACGTCTCAGGCGACTGTCAAGAACATTCTTGTGATCAATGTAAGAAGCAGTCATCAACCTCTCAACGGGTCTCATCTGCTCCAAGTGGTGATCTCTCATCTATTTGCGAAGAACATTCATGTGACCAATGTAAGAAGAAGTCATCAACCAATCAAAAGTTCTTGTCTGTTCCAGGTGGTGATCTGTCCATGGGTTGCCAGGACCCTTCATGTAATCAATGCAAGAAAAGATCATCCACCTCTCAACCAGTCTTGTCTGCTCCAAGCAATGATCTTTCAGATAGTTGTCAAGAACATTCATGTGATCTATGCAGGATGTCATCATCTGGTCCAGAATTTTCAACTGCTGCAAGTGCTAACGCCTCATCCAGTTGCCAGGACCATACATGCGATCTGTGTCGAAAGGCATCTTCCACACGTCCTGAATTTTCAACTGCTACAAGTGCTAATGCCTCATCCAGTTGCCAGGATCATATATGCGATACGTGTCGAAAGGCATCTTCCACACGTCCAGAATTTTCAACTGCTACAAGTGCTAATGCCTCATCCAGTTGCCAGGATCATACATGCGATACGTGTCGAAAGGCATCTTCCACACATCCAGAATTTTCAACTGCTGCAAGTGCTAATGCCTCATCCAGTTGCCAGGATAATACATGCGAAACGTGTCGAAAGGCATCTTCCACACGTCCAGAATTTTCATCTGCACCAAGTGCTACTGCCTCATCCAGTTGTCAGGACCATACATGTGATCAGTGTAGGAAGGTGTCCTCCACACGGCCAGAGTATTCATCTGCTCTAAGTACAAATGCCTCATCTAGCTGTCAGGATAATTCTTGTGATCAGTGCAGGAAAGTGTCCTCAACTTGTCAAGATTATTCACCTGGTCTAAGTACGAACGCCTCATCTAGTTGCCAGGACCATTCATGTGATCAGTGTGCAAAGATGTCCTCCACCTGTCAAGATTATTCATCTGCTCCAAGTACCAATGCTTCTTCAAGTTGTCAAGATCATTCATGTGATCTCTGTAGGAAGTCATCATCTGCTCAAGATTATTCATCGGCTCCAATAGGTGAGTCTGTTTGTCAAGAGCACACATGTGATCAATGTAAGAAGGAGTCATCTACCCAACAAGTCTATTCCTCGGCTCCAAGTAGCAATGCCTCGTCTAGTTTTCAAGAACACTCATGTGATCAGTGTAAAAAAGATTATTCGTCAGGTCCGAGTCGCGCTATCTCATTTGGTTGTCAAGATCCTTCATGTGAACAATGCAAGAAGGCTTCATCTAAACCTATTAGCAATGTTTCAATGGCTGACCAAGAACATTCATGTGATCAGTGTAGAAAGGATTCATCTACTGATCACGAATCTAAACCATGCGGGACATGTTTAGAATGTGCCTCAAAAGCCTCTAGTCAAAATTCAACAAGTGGTCAAGATATCCAGGCTCCCACTTTGCAGTGCTTGTATAAAGCTCCATCATCTGCAGATGGTCCACCATATAATACGTCAACTGAGCCATCAACAACTTTTAGTCCACAGAACAGTATATGCAAGGCCCCACATTATCAGCAAGGAAGTCCTGATGGAGGTAATTATGACACAGTACCCACTAATAAGCCTATTTTCATGCACCTTTCCACAAAATGTTGCATTGTGAACTACAGTGATTCAGCAACTTGCGTTGAACCTGTAACTTACCATGAAACCACAATGCACCAAGTGTCAGAAATCCATTTGAAGGATGAATTGAAGGATGAACCTGAAGCAGTTTGCGATAAAGAGGAGCCACCTAAAGAAGAAGCAGAGGGTGATGCATGTTTTCTTGAGGAAGCTGCAGTGGAAGATAAGAAACCTGAGCAAGCATCACCCTGTCCTCCATCTGAAGAGGATACATCCTGTCATAGCTCCACAGATTCTGTATGTGATAAATCAGAAGGGGATGCACAGGATAAAACATCCACTGGCGAAGCGAGTGCCGGTAAGGAAGATTCAGATATTCAAAGAATAAGAAAGAAAATGTTGATCGGTCATATCTTTCTATCGAACAATGAATGTTGTCAGTCTAAAGGAGATTAACTAGTATTTAAAATGGGTTGGGAAATTTACAACTTGCTTTCAACTATATCCCACTGACTACATTTTCAAATTTGCACTTGACAAAGTCATCCACTTAAATTTGCATGCCTGCTCTGGATTTATAACTGACAAATTGATGCTGAGCTTAGTATACATTCTCCCAACACATTTCTATACATTCCTTTGTTTCAACTTAGGGGTTTAATGTAATATTAAGGAAAGGGAAGAAATTATATTCAATTATAGCATCACCCCAACTGCTGTTCTCACCAAAGGCCAGACTAAAGAGCTGTGTAGGTGTCTCTGCCTAGAGAGAATTGCCAAGAAATAAATCCCAGATCCATAGTTTGTTTCCCACATTTCCTTATGATCCCATTATTGCAGGAATGCTCACTCAGCTTCAGAAGTTGACATCCCCCTGTCTTAACCATGTTATCTACCATTATCCCTGTAGACAATTCCATCCTTTTCCAAAGAACATCACAATCAATTACAAATAGCCAAAGACTCTCCCTAATATTTAATTCCTTCTCTTTGGTTTCCAACCATGTGATTACAAAGGGCATACAAGAAAGGAATAGATCGGGTAGATGCAGAGAGTCTCTTGCCCAGAGTAGGTGAATCAAGTTCAAGATGAAGGGGAAAATATTTAATTGGAATCTGCGGCGTACCTTATTCACACAAAGGGTGGCGGGGGTATGGAACAAGCTGCCAGAGGAGGTAGTTGATGCATGGACTATCCCAACATTTGAGAAAAATTTAGACAGGTACATGGATAGGACAGATTTGGAGGTATACAGGCCAAACGCGGGCAGGTGGGACTAGTGTTGCTGGGACATGTTTGCAGGTGTGGGTAAGTTGGGCCGAAGGGCCTGTTTCCACGCTGTATCACTCTATGACTATGACAACCAATTTCCATTGTCTTTCAGGCCGTTGTGGGTTGGAAAGTGGCGTGCGATGAGTTAATGAGATCATACTATAAAAACAACCTGGCATTCCCCTATCCAAAATGGCCAATCAGCCTGCCCCGTTTATTTTGAAGCCAGTGCAGATCCTTTTATAAGTGTTATATGTTGTCCTTTTTGTTACAATTTAAGTGTATTGGTATTGGTTTATTTTTAAGTGGGTAATGTAAAGTTAGGAAGATGGAGGAAAAATACTGCACATGACAAAAGGGTAAAATATGTGAAGTTTAAACTCTATTGTAGAAAAGCATCTATGAGGCAACTCAGCATCCAGCCTCATATTTCCATGCTCCCCCTCTCTCCCCTCCGCTTGTCTCCTTCCTCCCATATCCCTCAGGCTTTATATTTCATTCCTCTCCTTGTCTGACACCTTTTTATCTTCTTTTCAACTCACAATCTGCACCCATCTGCCAGTCACTCCTCTCCCTCACTTGCCAGGCTTTTCCCCGCCCCACCTCCAGCTTTCTTCCCACACACTCCATCAGTTTGAAAAACGGTCCCAACCTGAAACATCATCTCTCCATTCCCTCCATAGATGTTACCTGATCCATTGAGGTTCTCCAGCATGTGTTTTGAGGGAACGTAAAATTGTTCCTAAATTTTATGAATTAGCATGAACCGTGAGTTGTATGGATGTAGCGAAAGCAAAATGAACAGATATGACATGGAATTCACTGTGAAAAGAAATGTATATATTTTTCACATAGTTGAGAGAGCAGGAGCAGGATCTATGTTGGGGTAAAGGTATTTAAGCATCTTTGTACAACAATCACTAAAAGCCATTTGCACTGACTAAAGGAAGTTAGCCTTAATTTAACAGGAATTGAAAGACAAGTGGTGGTGATGCTTCAAATATACAAAGCATACAAGTCAGATCCCATCTGAATAATATTTCTCAGAGGAAACGTTTGGAATTGGAGGGGCTTGAATGCCAACCCAAAAGGCCTGTTTCCATGCTAATTGGTCTATGAGGAATATACTTGATTTGGAAACAACTCTTGGAATGAAGGGAGGTTCTTATCCAGATGAGCAGTTTAGGAAAGTGACAGGAATGAGAGGACTTGAGAATAAAAGTTTTTTTTCCAAATGTGCAAGCATCGGAACTAGCACTTCTAGTTTTAGAATAAGAGACCTCCCACTCAAGATGGTAATGAGGAGGAATTTATTCTCAGGGAATTATGATTTTTTTAGAATTGTGAAGGCTAGAACATTAAAGATATTCAAAGCCGCATTTGGTAGAATTTTGCCCAGTAGGGGCAGTGGAGGATTATGGAGAACAAGCAGGAAAGTGGAGCTGAGACAAAATTAGAATCTTCTCGATCCTTGATCTCCTTTTTGAATAGAGAAGCACCCTCAAAGAACCATATGGCCTACCCTATTTCCATTTCTAATATTCTTAGATGTGAGCAACACATTTTATTACACACTGATCATTATCTAGAACTCTCTAGCTTACAGAGCTATGAGAAAAGTGGGATGACTAGTTCACTCTTGAACTCCCTTATTGGCTCTGCTTCAACCACCTGTACAACCACGTAGACTGACCTCTGTAAGCTAAATCGGTGAAAATTAATAGAGGGAAATTGTCCCCGAGCTTGTGAGCTGCTGCCTTAAGGCACCAGAGACTTTGGGTGCTGTCTGTGGGGAGTTAGCACGTTCCCCCTGTGTTAGTGGGTTTCCTCAAGAAGTTTCTCCAGAGTTTCCACCCACATCCCAAAGATGTGCAGGGTTGTAGGTTAATTGGTCCCTGTAAATTGCCCGAAGTGTGTAGAGAGTGGATGTGAATGTGGGATAACATATAACTAGTGTGAAAGAGTGATTGATGGTTGGTGTGGACTTGATGGGTCGAAGAGCATGTTTCCATGCTGTATCTCTAAACTAAACAACTTTAGCTGGACCCAAAACGCTGGGGTAATTCAGCGGGACAGGCAGCATCTCTGGAAAGAAGGAATGGTTGACGTTTCGGGTCGAGACCCTTTGTCAGAATCTGTGAAGGATCTCAAACTGAAATGTCAACCATTCCTTCTCTCCAGATGCTACCTGTCCCGATGAGTCACTCCAGCATTTTGTGTCTATCTTCGGTGTAAACCAGCATCTGTAAAACCAACCAGTAAACCAGAGTCAATGAAGTCAAAGTCTGCCTAAGCCTACCTGATCTCCCGTTGCTAAACACTTTAACTCCCCCTCCCATTCCTACATTGACCTTTCTGTCCTGGGCCTCCTTCATTGTCAGAGTGAGGCCCAGCACAAATTGGAGGAACAGCACCTCATATTTTGCTTGGGCAGCTTACACCCCAGCGGTATGAACATTGACTTCTCTAACTTAATGTAACCCTTGCTTTCCTTCTCACTCCATCCTCCCCCCTTCCCAGTTCTCCAACCAGTCTTACCATCTCCAATTACATTTTATCTGTTTGCTTTGTTGTTACCTTCTCCCAGCTAACAATGATCTATTCTACATTTTCCTTGATCTCCATTCCCTTTCTCCTGTTTTCACACTTTACAGACCTTATCTATGTATCTCCCTCTCCCCTGACATGAGTGTGAAGATGGGTCTCGACCCGAAATGTCACCCATTTCTTCTCACCAGAGATGCTGCCTGCCCCGCTGAGTCACTCCAGCATTTTGGGTCTATCTTCGGTTTAAACCAGCATCTGCAGTTCCTTCCTAAACATAAATGACTGGGTTGCTCTTGAGAATGGGCATAGATTCACTGGGCTAAATGATTCTAAATTGGGGTGAACAATGTGCTCCATTACATCATTAGCCCCAGTTATTAATTAACACACAGTTAACCATGCAAGATCAGCCAACCATATGAATTGCTATCAAGCTTCCTTTTCCACTAGACTTTACCAATTGCATGGATTTAAGGTGAAAGGGGAATCATTTATCAGAGAGCTGCAGGAGCAATTTCTCTATACAGCGGGTTCTACAAAATTGGAACAAGCTGCCGGAGGAAGCTGTAGAGGTGGGCACATTGTCAATGTTTAAAAGACATTTAGACAGCTATGTGGATGGCAATGGTTTAGAAGCATATGGGCCAAATGCAGGCACTTTGGACGAGCTTCTATTATAAAACCTGGTTGGCATGGATTGGTTGGGCCAAGGTGCCTGTTTCTGTGCTGTATGGCCCCTTGACTCCAAACTCGCAGGAAAATAATCATTTTTTCTTGACAATTCCCAGCCAACTCCTAAACTCCAGGCTACAGCACTCTGTCCTTTGCTCATTCAAATCACTATCACAATCGTCTTATTTTCTTCAATAACTGTCTGTTCAGTATCAAAAACCAGTCCATAACCTGAAGTCAAGCTGTGCTCCTTCAATAATTCGTTATTCATTCCAATTGCTACTATCGATCTGTATCTGTCAGTGTGTAGCCTTTCCTCACACACACTTTTTCTAACCATGACCTTGCTATGCCCTCTGCAAATATCAGTAGCTCCGACTACCAGTACTCCAGTTGAGTATCCTCCTGTCATTGTTATTGTTATTGTTGTTTACATCCATTTTGATTCCATTCACATGATGTTTGCTTTCCGATATAGGTATTCAGAAACCTGAACAGACTGGCGAGGGTGGTAGCTGCCAATTAAATACGTCTAGCAAAGATGAGGTCACAACACCTCCCCTCACTGAGGAAAAGACAGCAGACTCCAGTCCACATTGCCATCTAGCTCAAGCTTCTTCAAAGGAAGCAGCAGATGCTAAGTCTCATTCTGCAGAAGAGGATCTTGTTGCATCTTGTCCTGAGGAAAAGAATGCTGAGGGCAAGGACAAGCAATTGCCCTGCATGGTTGATAAGGGCTTCAAATTGGTATATGGTAGAATTGATGAGTTGGGAAATAAGATGGATGATTTAATTGGCAGTATTAAAAATCTTGCTGATGTAATGTCTAAGGAGCAAACTGCAGATGAGAAGCAACAACGAAAAGCAGAATCTACCACAGATGGAACATGCCCATCAAAATCTTCAGAAGCGACTCCAGCAGCAGCAAAATCGCCAGAACCAGAACCAACAGCAAAATCTCCAGAACCAGAACCAACAACAAAATCTCCAGAACCAGCACCAACAGCAAAATCTTCAGAACCAGGGTCACCTGGGACAAAATCTCCAGAAGCAACAGCACCAGGAGCTGCATCACCTGGAGCAAAATCCCCAGAAACAACGACTCCAGGTGCAGCATCACCTGGAAAAAAATCCCCAGAAGCAACGACTCCAGGTGCAACATCACCTGGAAAAAAATCCCCAGAAGCAACATCACCTGAAGGTAAATCACCAGAAGCAACAATGCCTGGAGAAACAACACCAGAAGCGACAAGTCCCGGCGAGAAGACCTCAGATGCTGCAGGTACAAAGACACCAGAGGCAGAGGCAGAGGCAGAAGCAACAAGTCCAGAAGCAAAAACGCCAGAACCAGAAGTAGAAGCGGAAGCAGGAGCAGTAGAATCAAAAGAAGAATAAATGACAGAACCGGGACGACAATGCATTCTACCCTCTTCGAATCTGTGTGGAAAGATAGTCTAGGGTATGTCTTCTTAAGCAAAACACAAGAGAAGGCTGAAGACAATAGTTATGATAGTGAATCCTGGTACTTTAAAGAAACTTGTAAGAATCTGTGCAATAAAGATCTAATTGCCAATTAGTTCCCATTCTTAAAAAAAATCTAGATAGAAATTCCTATTGACAAATTGGGAGTGTAAAGATGGAGTTGAAGGGGAAGTGAGTACAGGAAAAGTTACAAATTACTCCAGAATTAATGGGAATGATAGTTCAAGAAGGCATAAGAGAGTAAGGTCAAGGCCAATTGCGAGCGGTGCAAGAGGGGAGGCGAACACCGAGGTCAAAGTGTTATATATGAATGCGCAAAGTATAAGAAATTGAGCATGAAGTATAAGAGGACGAGCTTGAGGCTCAGTTAGAAATTGGCGAGTATGTTATTGTGGTAATTAGGGACATGGCTGCAAGAAGGCCAGGGCTGGGAACTGAATATTCAAGGGTACACGTCCTATTGAAAAGACAGACAGGTAGGCAGAGGGGGTGGGGTAGTTCTATTGGTGAGGAATGAAATTCAGTGCCTTGCAAAGGGTGACATTGAAACGGGAGATGTGGAGTCAATATGGATAGAACTAAGGAATTGTAAGGATAAAAATACCCTAATGGGACTTATCTACTTAAATACCCTAAAGGGACTAGTCTGGATATAGGGTGCAAGTTGAATCAGGAGTTAAAAATGGCATGTAGTAAAGGTAATGCTACGGTTGTTATGGGAGATTTCAACATGCAGGTAAACTGGGAAAATCAGGTTGGTACTGGACCCCAAGAAAGGGAGTTTTTGGAGTGCCTCCGTGATGGATTCTTAGAGCAGCTTGTACTGGAGTTTACCAGGGAGAAGGCAATTCTGGATTTAGTGTTATGTAATGAACCAGATTTGATAAAGGAATTTGAGGATAAGGAGCCATTAGGAGGTAGTGACCATAATATGGTCAAGTTTAATCTACAATTGGAGAGGGAGAAGGGTAAATCGGAGCCGTCAGTGTTACAGTTGAATAAAGAGGACTATGGAGCCAAGAGGGAGGAGCTGGCCAAAGTTGACTGGAAAGATACCCCAGCAGGGATGACAGTGGAACAACAATGGCAGGTATTTCTGGGAATTATCACCATTTATTTATTTTTTTGTGTAAATCCTTTATTTCGAACAGAATAAAAAATAAAAAGCAAGTGTGAAACAGCATACAAAATACAAAGAAACAAAACAAGAATATTTATAAAGTGTCATAAACAATATTTATAAATAAATGAATCATATGTGTCCGAAAAGGAGCAGGAAGAAGCCAACGCTTATTAATTCCCACCCCTTATTCAACTGCTTATAATTATCTTATACAAATTTAGCAGCTATAAGCACCTATTTCCATATGTACACCAAATTATTTACATTTATACACTAATCAAATATTTGCAAAGCCTTACCAAAAAAAAGAGAAAAAAAAGAAAAAAGAAAAAGAAAAAACTCTCCTGTACTATACAGTATCTCATACTAGTCATATATACAACCCATCACCCTATAATCACCCTTCCCAATACAATCAGTATAACAAATATCCCACTCAAAATCACCTATCCTCATCCCAATATCCTTTAAAACAAATGTTTTTGTACATCTTTTTTAACTGAATTATGTTTGTGCTAAGTTTTATCTCCTGTTCCAAACCATTCCACAAATTCATCCCACAGATTGCTATGCACATACTTTTAATTGTTCTGACATTGAGTTTTTTCAATTAAGTTCCCCTCACAAATTATACCCGCCCTGTCTTTCCATAAACAGTTTTTGTATATTTCCCGGAAGTAAATTATTCCTTCCTTTGTACATGATTTGTGCAGTCCTAAATTTAACCAGATCGGTGAACTTCATTGTATGTGACTTTAAGAATAATAAATTGGTATGTTCAAGATATCCAATGTTATTAATAATTCTTATTGCTCTTATTTGTAATGTGCATAACGACTGTATGTTGGTTTTGTAGGCATTACCCCATATCTCCACACAGTAACTCAGATATGACAATATGAGTGTATTAGTATGTAATGATTTGTGGTCCATAATATGTCTTGATTTGCCCTATATTTCTATAGACTTTGCCAGTTTTGCTTTGACATGGATTAAATGTGGTTTCCAGCAGATTTTGTGGTCTAAAATCACACCAAGAAATATTTCATACTGCATATGTCATTAATGTATATTATGATAAACTTTGGACCTAACACAGACCCTTGAAGTATTCCACAAGTTATGTTTGTCTAAGTCGATTTATGTTCACCTATTTCTACAAATTGTTGCCTGTTTCTTAAATAGCTTCTCACCCAATCTAATCCAACCGCTCTGATGCTATACCTATCCAGTTTCATGGGTAAAATATCATGATTTACAGTGTCAAATGCTTTTTTAAAGTCTATGAATATTCCCATTGCAAGTTTTTTATTATCAATGCAATTTGTGATTTCCTCGATTAGTTCCATTAATGCCATAGATGTTGCTCTATCTGTCCGGAATCCATATTGACTGTCGACCAAAAGCTTATGTTTTTCAATGAAATTGTCAAGTCTTTCTGTAAAAAGTTTTTCAAGGATCTTGGAGAATTGGGAGAGTAAAGAAACAGGCCTGTAATTTGTGAAATGGTGTCTATCCCCAGTTTTATATAATGGTATTACTTTTGCTATTTTCATTTTGTTCGGAAATTTGCCGGATTGAAAAGACAAGTTACAGATATGTTAATGGTTCTACAATTTCTTCAATAACGTTTTTTATTATAATCATATCAATATCATTTCCAATCAGTAGAGGATTTGCTTTTACATTTTCTTACAGTGTCTATGATTTATTTTCCTTCGACTGCTCTAAGGAAGAGCTAGTATTTCTATCCCAAAGATAGGGGATCCGCCCCTTCATTTGTTTTTGGGTCATTAATTTTTTCTGCCAAATCTGGTCCCACATTTGCAAAGAATTTGTTAAAACCATTAAGCACATCATCCATATTATTTATTGTCTTGTCTTTCTCAATAAAATACTCATGGTAGCCTGTATTTTTTGATCCATTTCTAATAATATTATTTAGCACGTTCCATAAACCTTTCATATTGTTTTTATTATTCTCTAATATTTTATTATAGTATTCTTTCTTGCATATCCTCATAATATTGGTTAATTTATTATATGTTTTATATTTATTTTCTGCTTCTGAAGTTTGATATTTTATGAATTGTCTATAATACAATACAATGGAATAATACAGAAGGCGCAGAATCAGTTCATTCCAAAGAGGAAGAAAGATTCCAAGGAGAGTTAAGGGGTGACCGTGGCTGACAAGGGACGTCAGAGACAATATAAAAATAAAAGAGAAGAAGTACAACGTAGCAAAGATGAGCGGGAAGCAAGAGGATTGGGTAATGTTTAAAGAGCCACAGAAGATAACTAAAAAAACGATACGGGGAGAAAAGATGAGGTAGGAAGTTAAGCTAGCCCAGAATATAAAGGAGGATCGTAAAAGCTTCTTTAGGTATGTGAAGAGGTTAAGACCAAAGTTGGACCCTTGAAGACTGAAAAGGGAATTTATTATGGGGAACAAGGAAATGGTAGATAAGTTGAACAGGCACTTTGGATCCATCTTTGCTAAGGAGGACACAATCTTCCTGATATACTAGTGGCCAGAGGATCTGGGGTGATGGAGGAACGGAAGGAAATCCACATTAGGCAGGAAATGGTGTTGGGTAGACTGATGGGACTGAAGGCCAATAAATCCCCTGGGCCTGATGGTCTGCATCCCAGGGTACTTAAGGAAATGGCTCTAGAAATCGTGGACGCATTGGTGATCATTTTCCAATGTTCCATAGATTCAGGATCAGTTCCTGTGGATTGGAGGGTAGCTAATGTTATCCCAATTTTTAAGAAAGGCTGGAGAGAGAAAACAGGGTATTATAGACCAGTTAGCCTAACATCGGTGGTGGGGAAGATGCTGGAGTCAATTATAAAAGATGTAATAGGGGCACATTTGGATAGCAGTAACAGGATCGGCAAGTCAGCATGGATTTACGAAGCGGAAATCATGCTTGACTAATCTTCTGGAATTTTTGAGGATGTAACTGGGAAAATGGACAAGGGAGCGCCAGTGGATGTAGTGTACCTGGACTTTCAGAAAGCATTAGATAAAGTCCTATATATGAGATTAGTGGGCAAAATTAGGGCACATGGTATTGGGGTAGAGTGCTGACCTGGATAGACAATAGGTTGGCAGACAGGAAACAAAGAGTAGGGACTAACGGGTCCCTTTCAGAGTGGCAGGCAGTGGCTAGTGGGGTACTGCAAAGCTGGGACGGCAGCTTTACAATATACATCAATGCTTTAGATGAAGCGATTCAAAGTAACATTAGCAAATTTGCAGATGACATAAAGCTGGGTGGCAGTTTGAACTGTGAGGAGCATGCTATGAGAATGCAGGGTGACTTGGACAGGTTGGGTGAGTGGGCAGATGCATGGCAAATGATATTTAATGTGGATAAATGTGAGGTTATCCACTTTGGTAGCAAAAACAAGAAGGCAGATTATTATCTAAATGGTGTCGAGTTGGGAAAAGGGGAAGTACAACGGGATCTGGGGTCCTTGTTCACCAGTCAATGAAAGTAAGTATGCAGGTACAGCAGGCAGTGAAGAAAGCGAATGGCGTGTTGGCCTTCATAACAAGAGGAGATGAGTAAAGGAGCAAAGAGGTTCTTCTCCAGTTGTATAGGGCCCTAATGAGACCATACCTGGAGTATTGTGTGCAGTTGTGTGCAGTTTTGGTCCCCTAATTTGAGGAAGGATATTCTTGCTATTGAGGGAGTGCAACGTAGGTTTACAAGGTTATTTCCCGGGATGGCGGGACTGCCATATGCTGAGAGAATGGAGCGGCTAGGCTTGAAGGATGAGAGGCAATCTCATTGAAACATATAAGATTATTATGGGTTTGGATACACTGGAGGCAGGAAACATGTTCCCGATGTTGTGGGAGTCCAGAGCCAAGGGCCACAGTTTGAGAATAAGGGGTAAGCCATTCAGAACGGAGACGAGGAAAAACCTTTTCACACAGAGAGTTGTGAGTCTGTGGAATTCTCTCCCTCAGAGGGCGGTGGAGGCTGGTTCGCTGGATACTTTCAAGAGAGAGCTAGATAGGGCTGTTAAAGATAGTGGAGTCAGGGGATTATGGGGAGATGGCAGGAACGGGGTACTGATTGTGGATGATCAGCCATGATCACATTGAATGAGGGTGCTGGCTCGAAGGCCCGAATGGCCTACTCCTGCACCTATTGTCTATAATTGCAAGGTAATATATTTCATCCCTGAATGTCTTGATGAGCATTACACATATTTTGATGTGTCCCCCCCTTAGTTCTGCACAAGCTGACCATGCAGCTAAGTTTTCATGCTAACTGGTAGGGGAGAGGGGGCCCTGCCGCCATGTACGGCAGCAGGCAGTAGATCGGACTGTTTGGTACTTTCTTTGTCAGTGCCGACACATGGCAACTTCGGTGCTGCCTAAGTTGTAAGCAAAACAAAGCAAAATAAAGTGTCATTCATTCATATCCGGTCAAATCATTCGCATTATAATATATACAATTACCATTTATAGCAAAGCTGGAACCATATATTCATTGATGAGTTTAGACGATGAAGGGGAACAATTTCTTGGAAGCTTCTCTAAAATTCCTTTTACCAGCGGTCAGGCCAAAATAACAAGATAGTATGGCACTGTAAGTACAGCCTGGATTTCTGATACCAGATAATGGAATCCGACTAAGCATATCATGTTTGATCCAATTTGGATACACATTCTTATGAAATATTCAGGTTCAGATCAAGCCATGCCCTGGCACCCTGGCTCAGAAAATTATCTAGGCCGGAATGATTGCTGTACAGGTGATTCTTACATCACGGGGGAGGGCTGCATTTCTAGAAAACAGGCTGTATCACATTTCTCCATAAAGTTAAGCCGCATCATCAGTGCTCTCAAGTTGTAACAAAATGTTGAGTTGATTTTAATTTTTTTCACATGAATTCCATGCGAATGTTTTATCCCATATCTCAAATACTTGTAGTGATTTGAGTGAGGCGGCAGATTTTTATATCGTTCAAGAGATTACTCCCTCTAGCCACTTGAGAGACTACATGGTTTAAGGAGAATGTTGTAATACGCATGTGAGCTCTCCGTGAGAATTTCAGAGCTTCTTCACAAATAAATCTTCATAACAGTCTTTTGATTAATAGTTGCTTTATTATTGAAGAAATACAATAAGATATACATCCGACCTTCTTCTCCGACTTTAATCTTCGTCAAACTCCAGCATATCGCTTTAAAACGTTAAAAAACTTCTTGTGTCTCGGTTAAACTTCACATGGTCAAAGGGTATACCTACCCCATGTAAGTCCAAAACTAAACTAAGCAAAGCTTCTGTGCAAGAAACCCAGCACCAAACACGCGTTAGACTACGTAATAAATCCCACCCACATAACGGGTAGTCTAAAATTTAAAGACAAATGCCATAATTAATGACACACAAAATAAGCCAACTGGCCACTACATTGAACGTTTAGTAAGGATGAATAAGTGTCCACTGCTAACATTTGATTGATTTAATTGACTGAAAGGTACAGCATGGAAACAGGCCCTTCAGCCCACCGAGCACTCAACAACCATTGATCATATGATCACACTAGTTCCAATGTATCCCACTTTCACATCCACACCCTACACACAAGGGGCAATATACAGAGGCCATTAACCTACAAACATGCGTGGTTTTTGGATGTGGGAGTAAACCGGAGCACCTGGGGGAAACCCACGTGGTCACAGGAAGAACGTACATACTCCGCACAAACAGCACCCAAGGTCAGGATCGAATCTGGATCTCTGGCACTGTGAGGCAGCAGCTCTACCAACTGCAACATTTATTGTTTGATCATCAAAATTATTTTTTTATTATTGTCACAATAGACAATAGGTGCAGGAGTAGATCATTAGGCGCTTCGAGTCAGAACCGCCATTCATTGTGATCACAATACAGAGATAGAGTGAAAAATGTTGTTTTACATGCTACCCAGTCAAATCATATACAAGTAAAAGAGTAGATCAATTGCAATGCATAATAGTAGATTCTCTTTGGGGACATCATGCAGAGTCGCCAAGCTCAGGTGCCATCTTGTAACTATCGATTCTCAGGTCTCTGCAAATATAGAGTCTGATCTTGGCCGAAGGAGATATGCATTTATTTTTGTTCTTTTGTCATTTGAAGGTATGGTGTTCTGATGGCACTGGGTGATTCTGGGGCTGTGAATGATGTAGAGTGCCTGGTCTAGTGCATGCTGTTGGTTCCTTTCACAGCCACCGCTACTTCATGCAGCTGCTGCACGCTGAGCTCGATATGCTTGTTCACTTGGCTGCTGTAGAACCTCCAGCGACCGCCAATTTGCAGTAGGTAATTTGCAGCACCTCCAATCGCAGTAGGTAATGAGAAACTTGAGGTGCCGCCTCCTGCAGATGTCCCTGCTTCTTGCTCTGAGGTCGCCATGTCCTGCTTGAGGAGCAGAATCAATCTTCTCAAGCTGACCACGACTTTAGGCCACTTTCCGAGGCATGTGGGAGGCGAGTTATACTTACAATGATGACTAGACCACTTATCATAAAAACTACACGTACATGGTCTTTGGTCAGGTTTAGTTTTATACCAAAGCAGGCCTAACTTAAAGTATGTTCCATAAAAGGATGAAGTGAGAAATTAGTTTGTGCGGGTAGTGAGCAGTACCTCATAATGCTACTTTGCAAATTCCAAATAGTCTGTTCTCCTTTTGTAAGTCACACTACTCTTGCCTTCTGTGAGGAAGTGGCTCAAAGGACAGTTTGCTACCACCAGTAAATATTTTCATCTTAAGACTTACCACTGAAAGAGGCTATTTGTCTATTGAATTGAAACAATTGAATTACAGGTGACCCCCACATTACGGAGGTGTAGTGTTCTGCAAAAAACGTTCTTGTCGCAATTTTCCACAATCATACCCCTTTTCACATTGAATCCCATGTTATAAGTGGAGATGCTTTCTTGTTTTACTCTCATATTAAGCCATTTTTATCAGCTATAACAATGTGACCATCAATATTTAAGCCATTTTGATTATGTTAACCATAAAACCCCGGATGCCTGAACATGACTCAGTCATTCTGCAAGATTGCGAGGGAGAGGCCATGGCTCATTCAAGGCTGTGAATCAATTGAACTGTGAGTCTGCAATGTACTTGCAGTAAATTATTTGTTAGCCCTCAATGAAAATGAAATGAGTTGTTTGGCCTGCCCTGTGCTTGAAACTGCAATGGCAATAGAAATTAAGTGAAGATGCAATGAGCTGTTTGGCTTGGTCTGCCCTGTGTTCAAAACTGCAATGGCAATGGAAATTAAGTGAAAATGCAATGAGCTGTTTGGCCTGCCCCGTGCTTGAAACTGCAATGACAATGGAAATGAAATGAAAATGCAATGAGCTGTTTGGCTTCGCCTGCCCTGTGCTTGAAACTGCAATGGCAATGGAAATGAAATAAAAATGCAATGAGCTGTTTGGCTTGGCCTGCCATGTGCTTGAAACTGCAATGGCAATGGAAATGAAGTGAAAATGCAATGAGGTTTGGCTTGCCCTGCTCTGTGCTTGAAACAGCAATGGCAATGAAAATGAAGTGAAAATGCAATGAGCTGTTTGACTTGGCCTGCCCTGTGCTTGAAACTACAATGGAAATGGAAATGAAGTGAAAATGCAATCAGCTGTTTGGCTTGGCTTCCCCTGTGCCTGAAACTGCAATTTCACTTCATTTCCATTGCCATTGCAATCAGCTGTTCGGCTTGACCTGCCCTGTGCTTGAAACTGCAATGGCAATGGAAATAAAATGAAAATGCAATAAGCTGTTTGGCTTGGCCTGCCCTGTGCTTGTAACTGCAATGGCAATGGAAGTGAAATAAAAATGCAATCAGCTGTTTGACTTGGCCAGTCCTGTGCTTGAAACTGCAATGGCAATGGAAGTGAAATGAAAATGCAATCTACTGTTTGGCTTGGCCTGCCCTGTGCTGAAAACTGCAATGGGAATAGAAATGAAGTGAAAATGCAACGAGCTGTTCGGCCTGCCCTGTGATTGAAAATGCAATGGCTATGGAAGTTAAGTGAAAATGCAATGAGCTGTTCGGCCTGCCCTGTGCTTGAAACTGTAATGGCAATGGAAGCGAAGTGAAAATGCAATGAGCTGTTCGGCCTGCCCTGTGCTTGAAACTGCAATGGCAATGGAAATGAAGTGAAAATGCATTGTGCTGTTTGGCATGGCCTGCCCTGTGCTTGAAACTGCAATGGAAATGGAAAATAAATTAAAATGAAATGAAAATGCAATGAGCTGTTTGGCCTGCCCTGTGCTTGAAATGAAATGGAAATGAAATGAGTTGTTTGGCCTTCGTGATTAATTTCGGCCAACAAGGCCCCTATTAGCCGAGAAACCAGTCCCTTTTGCTCAAAATGCCCCAATTAGCCCAGCAGGAGCATTTTGGCCGAAAAGGCCCGTGCCAGGCTAGGAAGTCCAGAAAAAGTGCCTTGCACTGAGGTTTCACTCAGATTTTTTTTAAAGAGTCCCTTCGCCCCATCAGACCGGTACTAGCCCAGGAGGAGTCCCTTCGACCCATCAGTAAGTATTCCCCCTGCCAGTATTAAACCTCATCCCAGTATTTTTCTCATTCCCTTCATTGGCTCCCTGTGAGATCCAGGTGAGGATATACTTTCCTCCTTCATTGCTGTGATCTGCAGAAAAATATGAAAAATGTCTAAAATTGATTCTCCACCTCCCCCCTCTTCTCCCTCACAGAGTCTCTCACCTGTTTTGGGCAGAATGTCTGGCAGTTTCTGAGCTGCCAGCCCACCAGGCCTGAGTGACTGAGCTGCCAGCCCACCAGGCCTGAGTGACTGATCTGCCAGCCCACCAGGCCTGAGTGACTGAGCTGCCAGCCCACCAAGCCTGAGTGACTGAGCTGCCAGCCCAATAATCCATTTGGCACAAAATGTCCATACTAGCCCTCTGGAAACCAGTCCCTTCGGCCCACAACACCCATACTAGCCCCCCCCCCCACTGGCCACCAATATTGCAATTCGTGGAGAGGTGGAATATTGCTTTGGGGGACTAGCCCTCCCGTGTGAACATGGGGCCCAATGGGTCCCACTTAGTCTAGTGGATTTATGAAAGGGAAATCATGCTTGCCTAATCTTCTGGAATTTGTTGAGGCTATGAAATTGATTAAGGGGAGCCAGTGGATGTACTGTATCTAGACTTTCAGAAAGCCTTTGATAAGGTCCCGCACGGGAGACTGGTGACTAAAATTAGAGCACATGGTATTGGGGGTAAGGTGTTGACGGATAGAAAATTGGTTGGCAGACAGGAATCAAAGAGTGGGAGGGAACAACGGGTCCTTTTCAGAATGGTAGGCAGTGGCGCGTTGGTTGCCGCAAGGCTCGGTGTTGGGGCTGCAACTGTTTACCATATATATTAATGATTTGGGAAGAGGGAATTAGAAGCAACACTAGCAAGTTTGCGGATGACACAAAGCTGGGTGGCAGTGTGAACTGTGAAGAGGATGTTAGGAGGTTGCAGGGTGACCTGGACAGGTTGAGTGAGTGGGCAGTGGCGTGCCAGTATAATATATATAAATGTGAGGTTATCCACTTTGGTGGCAAAAACAAGGAGGCAGATTACTCTCTCAATGGGGTTAGGTTAGGTAAGGGGGAGGTGCAGCAAGACCTGGGTGTTGCCGTGCAGGTACAGCAGGCAGTGAAGAAAGCTATTGCAATGTTGGCCTTCATAACAAGAGGATTTCAGTATAGGAGTAAAGAGGTTCTTCTGCAGTTGTACAGGGCTCTGGTAAGACCACATCTGGAGTATTGTGTACAGTTTTGGTCTCCTAATTTGAGGAAGGACATCCTTCTACTTGAGGCAGTAATGGCGGGACTGTCGTATGAGGAAAGATTGAAAAGACTAGGCTTGTATTCACTAGAGTTTAGAAGAATGAGGGGGGATCTTATAGAAACATATAAAGTTATAAAAGGACTGGACAAGCTATATGCAGGAAAAATGTTCCCAATGTTGGGCGAGTCCAGAACCAGGGGCCAGAGCCTTAAAATAAAGGGGAGGCCATTTAAGACTGAGGTGAGAAAAAACTTTTTCACCCAGAGAGTTGTGAATTTGTGGAATCTCCTGCCACAGAGGGTAATGGAGGCCAAATCACTTGATGGATTTAAGCAAGAGTTAGATAGAGCTCTAGGGGCTCGTGGAATCAAGGGATATGGGGAGAAGGCAGGCATGGTTTATTGGTTGGGGACGATCAGCCATGATCACAATGAATGGCGGTGCTGGCTCGACGGGGCCAAATGGCCTCTTCCTGTACCTATTTTCTATGTTTCTATGAATAATTAGGTTTCAAGATAACAGTAAAACAGATTGTTTCACAGATAGTTATCAAAAATTACAGCAGAATCTTGATCAGCTGGGCAAGTGGGCTGTGGAATGGCAAATAGGAGTTTAATTCTGTAAATTGGTGTAGAGTGAGGGATCTAGGTGTACGTGCATGGTTTCTTGAAAGCGGAATCACAGATAGGGTGGTGAAGAAGGTTACCACCTTCACTCAAGGTGGAGTTTACACTATCACCATGACAACGTGGGTTTTCTCCCACATCAGAAAGATATGTTGGTTTGTAGGTAAATTGCCCTCTGTAAATTGCTGTAGTCTACTGTAGGGAGTGGATGAGAGAGATAACATAGAACTAGTGTGAACAGGTGATCGACAGTGAGCTCAGTGGGCCGAAGGGCCTGTTTCCATGCTGTAATTCTAAACTAAACTCTGTGGATTAGGCAGCATCTGTAGAAGAGTCCCAACCCAAAACATTGTCTGCCCTTTTCCCTCCACAATCCTGCCTGATCTGATGAGTTCCTCCAGCACTTTGCCTTTGGATCTACTACAGTACTTTTGTTTTTGATTACATTGCATACTTTGGGTTTTGCACAATAATGGCCATCTAGCATAACTAAATATTTATCATATTATTGATTAATGTATATATCTGTGCCATAATGTTAAATTATCTGCAAAACTGCAGAGTAAGAATTTCATCGTTCTGTTGTCAGTACATATGCCAATTAAATACTCTTGACTCCCTCGACCAGGAAGGTCGCATCTTCAAGTAGTACAGCCTGCAACTGCAGATGTTGCAACTGCAAAAAAAATACAAAGATCTGTTTATTGTCACATGTACCGAAATGTAGCGAAATTCTTTTGTTGTGTGCTATCCAACTCAGCTGGTCGGACAGCATCTCTGGAGAACATGGATTGGTGATTCTTCGGGTTGGGACCCTCCTTCAGACATTGTAGGGCAAGGGGGAGGGGGGGGGGGGACCTGGAACGGAGGTGAGGGCAAGACAAAGCATGCAAGTAATAGGTGAACACAGACGTGGAGGGTTTTTGGTAGGCAGATGGTTGGACAAAGGCCAGAGAGATGACAAGACAGGTGTGAAACAAAAGGATTGAAAAGTTCTGGAGTGAGAGGCGAGAGGAAGGATTGTAGGTAAAGGGGTAATATGTGTAAATCCAGGCGGGGCACCGAGGAGTGGTAAGAATGGAGCGTATGTGGGTGAAAGAGGAACGTGGATTGGGAGATGCCTAAAATTGGAGAATTCAATGAGTATCCCATTGGGTTGTAAACGACCCAAGTGAAATATGAGGTGATGTTCCTCCAGTTTGCGTGTGGCCTCACTCTTGCAATGGAGGAGGCTCAGGCAAGAAAGGTCAGTGTGGGAATGGGAAGGGGAGTTGGGTTAGCGTAGACCTTGGCGGACTGAATGTCGCTATTCCGTGTTCTCCTGTCCCGCTGAGTTACTCCAGCATTTTGTCCTTCTTCACTAAATCTGAGCTGGGCCACCCTGCCGGTCACGTGCCCCAGAGTGACGTCGACAATCCCGCTGTTGCAGCAGCGGGCGGGAAAACGCCGGCGCCGCGCATGCGCGACGTGGCGCTGCGAGGCGGGTGGAGGTGGCGGAGCGTCGAGCGCCGCCGGGACCCAGTCCTCTCTCCTTCTCCTCAGCCTTACATGGTAAGAAGAAGGAGCGTCGAGTACCTCGCTCCGTGCGGCGTGTAATTTAATGGCAACTCCGGGTGGATGGATGGTTGACCTGAGGGCGTCGAGAGCCTGGTTTTGGGGCTGCCGCGGTGCCGGCGGGCGGGAGGGAGGGAGCAACGGCTCCGTCGCCACCTTGGGGCGGTGTACGCATGCGCGCGGCTGGCGGAGTGGCTGCGCGCGGGGAGGGCAGGCGACACGTGACCGCGTCCGTTCGGCCCCTCGCCGCCGTTCCCTCCCAATGCTGACCCCGTGAGCCTCCACCCAGGCAAAGCTCTCTGCACCACGGCCGCCTTCACCTGAGGAAAATCCTTCCCCACCACCACAATCATGTGTTAAATATTTTAAATGCCCTTTGTTGGTCTAGAATTTTTCAGCTGATAACTTTCCATAATTTTTAAATTATTTTAACTTCTGGGTGCTATAGCTAGGTGACCAGATCTAGGTGACCAGTGGACCCAGGCGATCAATGATCTAGCGGCCATTTCGCAGAACATTTGCACTCAGCCCGCCAAGACCTCCCGGTTGCTAACCATTTTAACTTCCTTTCCCATTCCTACATTAGCCTTTCTGTCCCAGTCCTCGTCCATTCAGAGCGGGGCCACATCCAAACTGGAGGAACAGCATCTCATATTCCGCATGGGAGGCTTACAACCCAACAGTATGAACATTGGTCGACACAAAAAGCTGGAGTAACTCAGCAGGACAGGCAGCATCTCTGGAGAGAAGGAATGGGTAACGTTTCGGATCGAGACCCTTATGAACATCGAATTCCCCCATCTCCTCTCTTTAGCTATCTCCCCCCTATCTTTTCCCAATCCTTGTCTCTTTTTGCTTAATTTGCTTTTCTCCACAATCCATTTGACAATTCGACCGAAAATATGAATGGTTTTCATCTCGATTGATGCTGCCCCATCTGCTGAGTATTTTAAGCATTCTGTGTAGGAAGGAAATGCAGATGCTGGTTTACACCGAATTGTAAACCATTTGCAGATACTGGTTAACACATAATTGGTAATAGGGAATAGAGTCTTTGCAGGAGGCAGGGTAGGAAGTGTAGCCCAGATAGCTGTGGGAGTCAGTACGTTTAAAATAGATGTTAGTTGATAGTCCATCACTTGTGATGGAGAAGGTGAGATCAAGAAACAAAAGGGAGATGTCGGAGAAGGTCCAAGTAAATTTGAGTGCAGGGTAGAAATTAGTAGTGAAGTTAATGAAGTTCATGAGTTCTGCAAGGGTGCAGGAGTTAGCCCCGATGCAGTTGATAATGTCGTGGAGATAGAGCTCAAGAATAGGCCCAGTGTTCAATGTACCCTATAAAGAGGCAGCTATAGCTGGAGCCCATTCCTATGCCTTGGATTTGGAGGATGTGGGAGGAGTTGAAGGAAAAGTTGTTAGCCAGCTCCACTATGCGGTGTTAATAGATGGAAATTGGCTTCAGTCTACGCATCATCTGCGCCCAAGATGAGGTGTTGCATAGCAGGAGATCCAGCATGTCCTCGTTCTTTAGGGAATGGGTTCCCCTCTTCCATCATATATGAGGCCCCCACATGTCTCCTCGGTACCGTTCAGCTCCGCTCTTGCTCCCCCTGCCCCCAGTCGCAATGTGGGCAGAGATCCCCTAGTCACCTTCCATCAGCCGTCGCACACAACACATAATCCTCCAACATTTTTGCCATCTCCAACGAGATCCCACCACTAGCCACATCTTCCCATCCCCACCCCTTTCTGCAGAGACTGTTCCCTCCACAGCTGCCTGGTTAACTCATCCCTTCCCATACAAACCACTCCCTCCCCAGGTACCTTCCACTGCAACCGCAAGAGACGCAACACCTGTCAGTTCTTTCAGGTGAGGCAGAGGTTCACATGCACCTCCTCCAACCTCATCTACTGTATCCGCTGTTCCAGTTGTGGACTCGTATGTATCGGCGAGACCAACGCAGGCTCGGCGATCGTTTTGCTGCACACCTCCGCCTAGACCTACATTTTGTTCCAGTTGCTAAACACTTTAAGTCCCCTTCCCATACCCACACTGACCTTTCTGTCCTGAGCCTCTTCCATTGTCAGAGTGAGGCCCAACGCAAATTGGTGAAACAGCACCTCAAATTTTGCTTGGGCAGCTTACAACCCAGCAGTATGAATATTGATTTCTCTAACCTTGAGTAACCCTGGCGTTCCCCCTCTCTCCATCCCTTCCCTATCCTAGTTCTCCGACTGGTTTCACTATCCTCCTGATTAAATTTTAGAATTGTGTGCCTGTTTGTCACCTTCCCCTTAGCTAACATTGATCGATATGGCATTTTCCTTGAACTTCGTCCCCTTTGATCCGTGTTTTCACACCTTACCCTTCCATAACTCTGTCTCCCTCTCTCCTGACTCGCAGTCTGAAGAAGGATCTCAACCCGCAAATCACCCATTCCTTCTCTCCAGAGATGCTGCCTGTCCCGCTGAGTTACTCCAGTATTTTGTGTCTTAAGCATTCTGTGTTTTATTTCACTGTTGGATCAGTATGATTTATTGTTTACTTTCACTGTTTTCCAGCATTACATTAGGATGACAATTGTGTCAACCCGTCTGCATTAATGCAGTTGTTTAAATGATGACTAAGGTACGTGGAAAATATTATGTGTTTGTTTTATCTTGCACCATATCTTGTGTGTTTGAGAACCATGCAGTAAAGCAACTATGTAGAAAACTATGCAGTTTTTGTACCCTTTCATTCAGAACCACTGAACAGATCCCTGAAAGAATGTCCTGCAATAAAGCTATAATTCCTTACGGCTTCAAGACTGTCGTGAAAACACTTGGGAAAATTGTTCTGTTAAAACAACCTGCAGATATACACCAATTTGCATCCATCTATTTCAAAGAATTAATAGAGTTCAGAGCTGGTTTGTATTTGATTCCTTGTATGTTTCTTTATTGCACTACTATTGGCTATTCATTTGTCTGTTGTTTTTATATCTACTGACTTTTTTTGTTGTTATGAGTAATATGTTTATGTATCTGCTGTGCTGCTGCAAGTAAGAATTTCATTGTTCCATTTCAGGACATATGACAATAAAATATTCTTGATTCTTAGAGGATTTTTTTCAAAGACACATACTTTTGAAAAATCCGAATCTGTCTGGGAAAGCTTTATTTATCTGTTTCCTTGAGATATTCAATATTTCATTTCTTTTTGCTAATCAACAACATTTTCTATTTTTCATTCGCAGTTAATCCATCCCTTGATTTAAAACAACTGGTGAATTTATTCTATGTAAAGAAGGGTAAGAGAGTCAAATTTGCACCATTTGGTAAACCATTTTCATTGAATTATTTCAAGGCCAACAATTGTAATACTGTGTTCAGTTTTGGTCACCCTGTTGTCGGGAAGATGCCATTAAACTGAAAAGGGAGCAGAGAAGATTTACGGGGATATCGCCAGGATTCGACGGCCTGAGCTACAGAGAGAAGTTGGGCAAGCTAGGGCTTTATTCCTGGGAGCAAAGGAAGCTGAGGGATGGTCGTATAGAGGTGTATAAAATCACCGGGGCTTTATATAAGGTCAAAGTAGTCTTTTGCCCAGAGTAGGGAAATCTAGAACTAGAAGGTTAAGGTTTGAGGTGAGAGGGAAAAGATTTAATAGGTACCAGAGGGGCATCTTTTTCACACAGGTGGAACTAGTTGTCCGAGGTAGTTGAGGCCAGTACAATAACAACATTTAAAAGACATTCGGACGGGTACATGGATAGGAAATGTTTAGCGGAATATGGGCCAAACACGGGTAAATAGGACTAGCTTGGGGTATCTTGGTCGCCTGGGACAAGGTGGGCGAAGGTCCTGTTTCCATGCTGTCTGATAATAAATAAAAAGATGGGATGTACTTGGAGCAGACAGATAATTTTCCTCAGTTTGAAACAACATTATTATTGTATAAAGAGCAATTTAGTGGTCACCTAACAAATAGTAAATTAATAACAACATGTTTTCATTAGTGTAATATCACAACTTTTTCGAGGAAAAGTTGTTAACAAAAAAAATCACAATCTTGCAGTATGTAGATTTTGCTGTATATTTCACATTAACCAACCTGATCTCCTGGTTTCTCAGCACTTCAACTCCCCCTCCCATTCTGAAACCGACCTTTCTGTCCTGGACCTCAATCATGGCCAGTGAGTCCCACCGCAAATTGGAGGAGCAGTACTTCATGTTTTGCTTGGGCAGTTTACACCCCAGCGGTATGAACATTGACCCTCCTTTCTCCCTCATTCCCCTCCCCTTCCCAGCTCTCCCATAGCCCACTGTCTCCGCCTTTTCCTTTCTTCTTCCCGACCCCCCCACCCCCACATCAGTCTGAAGAAAGGTCTCGACCTGAAACGTCACCTGCTCCTTTGCTCCATTGATGCTGCCTCACCCGCTGAGTTTCTCCAGCATTTTTGTCTACCTTCGATTTTTCCAGCATCTGCAGTTCTTTATCACCTAGAATCAACC
The DNA here is from genome assembly GCA_963514005.1 of Raja brachyura. The sequence continues at coordinate 34,896,856 of OY740784.1, read as the reverse complement.
TGTTACTGCAGTCCGTCTGTCTTTTTTAATTTTCTTGTCTCATTTGAGGGTAGTTTATAGTGTTTTTTAAAACTGAGTATGTGGAGGGGGGGGGGATCTTTTAAAATCTTTTCCCTGTACAGAGGACCCAACCTTTTCTCTGTAGGGTCTCCATTGTCGTTGGGGTCAAGCACCGTGGAGCGGCCTCCAACCGGAACGACCTGGGGCTCACCATCACGGAGCTGGCTGAGTTCGGAACGGGAGGAGCTGTGGTGTCAAGCTGCTGCGGCCCGACCCTGGAGCTTCGGAGGCTCCAGCTGCAGGCCCGGTGGACGGTAACACCGGGAGCTCGCGGGTCCCTGGTGGGAGACCGCTTTTCGGAGCTTCCGCAACGGCTACTTCTCCCGCCCGAGTTGCGGGGTTGAAAATGACCTGAAGCGGGGCCTTGCATCGCCCGGCGCGACCTGAATGGCCGCGGGACTTATTTACCATCGCCCGCCAGGGGCTTTGACTTTGACATCGGAGGAGAATGTGGAGCGCAGGGGAGAGATAAGACTTTGCCTTCCATCGCAGTGAGGAGATTTGCTGTGATGGATGTTTGTGTAAATTGTGTTGTGTCTTGGTTTTTTTTTTCTTGTTGTATGACTGCAGAAACCAAATTTCTTTTGAACTTCAATGAGATTCAAATGACAACAAATACATTGTATCATTGTACCTGCCAGGAGATGTTTGAAGATCTAGTTCAGACCCAGTTTGACGAGGGGTTTCGACCCAAAACATCACCTACCCATGTTCTCCAGAGATGGTGCCTGACCTGCTCAGTTACTCCAGCACTTTGAGTCCTTTTGTGTATTACCTGCCAGGCTTTATCCTACCCCTCCTCTTTTCCAGCTTTCTTTCTACCCCCACTACAACCAGTCTGAAGAAAGGGCCCAAACCAAAATGTCACCGATCTGTTTCTCCACAGATGCTGCCAGACTTGCTAAGTTACTGCAGCATTTTGTGTCTTTTTTCTATGTATCATCGGTTCAGAATTCAGGCTTTTGGCCAGTGGCGCCTGGGACAGCGCAGTGACGCAGCGGTAGAGTTGTTGCCTTACAGCGCCAGAGACGTGTGTTTGATTCTGACTACGGGTGCTGTCTATGTGGAGTTTGCACATTCTCCCTGTGACCATGTGAGTTTTCTTCGGGTGCTCCGGTTTCCTCCGACATTCCAAAGACGTGCAGTTATGTAGGTTAATTGGCTTCGGTGAAAATTGTAAGTGTGCCAAGTGTGTACGATAGTGCTACTGTATGGAGTGATCTGTATGGATGGGCCGGTTTCCACACTTTATCTCTAATCTAAACTAACTTGAGACCCATGCTACCGTACTTTGTAGATATTATAGGAAAGGTAGTTAGTTTCTAAAATTTAGTTTATTATTATGTGGGTTAAACCAAAACTACTCGTGATATTTGATTGGTTTTTTTTCAACCTGTAGTGATAACTGAAGGTCCGGAGAACAAGACAGTATCTGAGCCAGAATCTGCTGACCAACATAACCATGATGTATCTCTTCCACGCAATACGTTTGCACCCATTGACCAGAAAGCTTGCTCCCCTATTACGTGCCCCAACTTAGAAGATAAGCCTGTTATGCATGAGGATTCAATGCAGACGAGATCAATGACACATTCAAGCATTAATAAGTCTAATGCGGTGTTCACAAAGGAATTTGCTGAAATGGCAGCTGAGGATAAACCATGCTTTGTATATCTTTACACGAGTTCCGTGAACCAGGATAAATCTGCGTTTGCTTACATTTGTCCAGATGCTTCTTTGGTTGAACAAGATAATAGATTAAGGAACGTTAACCAGGAACCAGCTCACCTTGACGTTACAGTGCCGAACGTGACCAATAGAGGCGCCCGCTCTAACTGCAGGCATTCGTCCAATGAATTCAGTAGCATTCCAATTTTGACTCGGATACAACAAGCCCAAGTTTATAAAAGCACAAACAGGCAAGTGCCTGTTCTCAAGAGTGGAAAGATGACTCGCAGATCAGAATCGTTTCCGGAGACTCGTTTGCTGCACAGTGTGCTTTCATCTGATGTGGCAGTGATCCAAAACCCAATCCATATGATTCACAAAGCAGTTCCCATTCATTCCGAGGCAATTGCAGCCTACGCGGAGCATATTCCCATTCTGTCCACTGACCTGTCGGTGCTGAATAGCTCCAAACAACATTTGCTTCCTTTGGCAGGTGATTCGTGTGCCACAGAGGTTGCGTCAGACGATAAGGAATTTGGTGAGAAGAACCTGCTCCCTCAAATTATTGATGCCACACCAGGAGACCACGGAGAGCATCTGGAGAAGTGCACTTCTCATGAATGCCTCTCACTTCCTGAAAGTGGAAAAATACCATGGTGGTCACCTGAAAACGGGCAGAACAGTGAGGAAACAAATGTGAATGATAAACATCCACATAGGATGGAATATGTTAAAGAAACTGGTAAGATTTTATTGATAAAAACCTTTGAACCTGAAATTAATGCAGCTTTTATTTAACATAGTTGATCATCAACTTCAGGTTTTACAGCAAAAGTAAACAGACTGCTGGAGGAACTCAGAGGGTCAGGAAGCATCTGTGGAGGGAAATGGTCAGTTGACATTTCGTGTCAAGACTTTTCCTGTGGAGTAGAAGGGTCTCAACCCGAAACGTTGGCTGCATTTCCGTCCACAGATGCTGCCTGACTACATCTGCAGTGTCATCAGATTTTTATATATATTGTCATAAAAGTAAAAGAAAACCTGTACTCCTTTGTATTTTGTCTTACCTTATACCCTTTACCTTGTATCTGTTACACTGTGGACGGCTAGACTGTAATCATGTATAGTATTTCTGTTGACTGGTTAGCACGCAACAAAAAAGCTTAACACTGTACATCGTTACATGGGACAAAAAACTAAACTCTAATTACATTAAAAGAGTAAAAAATAGAGCAATACTATTGCATTGTCGTATCGAAAAGTATATCGGTCTTAAAATATTTGAGTGGCTGGTATGATAGTTGATTCATCCTGTGGCATTCATGTAGATCAATAGATGTCCAGTGGTGAATTCAAGTAAATCAGCAATAGGGATAATTGCCCACTCCAGTCCTGAGCTGACACTTCACTGCAACAGCTGAGTTTAGTTCAGAAATACAGTGTGAAAACAGGCTGTAGGCCCCACCAAGTGCACTCCGACCATCAATCACCCATTCACATTAGTTCTATGTTATCCCACTTTCTAATCCGACACACTAGGGGCAATTTACAGAAGTCCCAATCCTACAAACCTGCACGTGTATGGAATGTGGGAGTAAACCAGAGAAAACCTGAAGAAAACCCACGCAGTCACAGGGTGAACGTACAAACACCATACTGACAGCACCTGTAATCTGGGTCTCTGGCACTGTGAGGCTGCAACTCTTAACACTGCGCCACTGTGCCACCCATTACTAAGTGTTTGGTGTGCTTTCAGAAATGTTCACTTGAATGAGGCATTAAACAAGTTTCCATCTGCTCTGATCAGCCTGAAGAAGAGTTCTGACCCAAAACCTCTATCTATTAACTTCAAAGATGCTTCCTGATTTGCTTAGTTAACATAGACCAGTGTTGACTTCCCCCCCCCCCCCACCCTGATTTCCAATTGCTGGCTCAACATCAACTGTCTTGCCATCTCCACTGCCCTTACCCACTCCAATCTCACCCCCTCTGAGAGCACCTCACCACTCGCTAAGAAGCAGTCTGAAGTAGAGTCCCAAACTGAAATATCACCTATCTATGTACTCCAGAAATAGAACAGTACAGCACAAGAACAGTCCCTTCAGCCCACAAGGTCTGTGCCAAACAGGATGCCAAGACCATCTCTTTACCTGCACATAATCCATATCCTTCCATCTCCTGCATATCCATGTGCCAATCCAAAAGTTTCTCTATGTGCCACCATTGTATCTTCCTCTACCACCACCATTTGGGCATATACATGGACATGAAAGGTTTAGAAGGATATGGGCCAAATGCAGGCAAGTTGGGCTATCCTAGCTAGGGTATCTTAGTTGGCATGGACAGGTTGGGCCGAAGGGCATGTTTCGGTGCTGTATGACTCTATAACTCTATCTGGTTGCAATTACTTGGTTCTTTGTGAATATTTCCTGTGCAGATGTTTGGGTGCCACAATTCTATATTATCAATGATTACCCTTCATAAATTCTTGACTGGTTGAAATCAGACAAGGCGTTGGGACAACTCAAAGACGTGCAGCCCACTAGTTCCGGACTTCAACATTATATCTTGGCACTAAATGTTGAACCCTTTACCTTTAATTGTGCACTGTGGACGGCTTGCTTGTATCATGTATAGTCCTTTCTTTGACTGGTTAGCGTGCAAACAAAAGTTTTGCATTGTATCTTGGTGCACGTAACAACAATAAACTAAACTAAACTTATGCACTTAGGTGGCACTAGAAAACTGTAGGCACTAGAAACCTACGACCTCCACGCTCTCGTTCCCTCCCCCAATCCACCTCGCCTTGCCCTCCAAATGACTGCATATGCCTGGAGCTGCCTCTGACGTTTGTAATGACTAATCCAGCAAGAACTCCTGTAATGAAGGGTAGACAACATGAGAAATAAGGACAGGGATGTTCTGTAGCCCCTCTGGCTTGCTGAGCCATTCATTAACATCATTATCACCCTTTAATGGCCGGCCTTAACTCCCGCTTCCTACCTACATCCCATAACCCTTGATTTCCCTGTAGTTCAATTAACTAGCTCTCTCGCCTTAATGAGGAAATATATGAAGATGTTGGGTGTTGCTATGGCAGCTGCCTCCGGGTGTTTTATTCATTAACTCATCTTATTGAACACCAGATCAACCAATGTCAACTAACAGGCAAATATTATTTAGTAAAGTACGTCTCCTTCCAACTGTAGGTACGATTTTGAAGAAGTCTGAAGAAGGGTCTCGACCCGAAACATCACCTTCTCCTTTTCTCAGGAGACGTTGTCTGACCTGCTGAGTTTCTCCAGCTTTTTGTGTCTATTTACAATTTTTCTGTTCACCTATCAGTTTGAAGTAATTTCGACAAACTTCCTTGAGACTTAAAAATAAAACTGCACTACTGTGCATGGAATCTCTTTGTGATCCAAAGAGCTCATTACGGTGACAAGACACAAAGTGGTGGAGTAACAGCAGGTCAGGCTGCATTTCTCGAGAATGTGTACAGGTGATGTTATGGGTTGGGACCCTTGTTCAGATATCCTGAAAGTAGTTTCAGAGGTAGATAGGGTGGTCACGAAACCTTTCGGCACATTGGCTTTCATTGGTCACAATATTGAGTATAGAAGTTGGAATGTTTTGTCACAGTTGTGCAAGACATTGGTGAGACCACATTTGAAATATTGTGTTCATTTTTGGTCACTCTGCTGGAAAGGGTGCTGAGAAGATTCATGAGAATGTTGCCAGGACTCGAGGGCATGAGCTGTAGGAAGAGGTTGGGCTGGTTAAGACTTTATACCTTGGAGCACACGATGATGAGAGGTGATCTCACAGGTTTATAAGATCATGAGGGGAATAGAGAGGTAAAATGCACAGAATCTATAACCCAGAGTGGGGGAATCAAGAACCCGAGGTTTAGGATGAGGGGGTAATGATTTATTGGAATCCTCAGGGACAACGTTTATACACAAAGGGTGGTGGGTATATGGAACAAGCTGCCAGAGGTGGTAGTTAGGGCAGGTGCTACCACAATATTTAAAAGGCATTTGGACCGGAAAGGTTTAGAGGGATATGGGTCAAACACAGGCAGGTGGCACCTGTGTAGATGGGGCATTTTGGTCGATCTTGAAAGTTGGGCCGAAGGGCCTGTTTTCATGTTGTGTGACAATGACATTGTAGTGGGGAGGAGAGAAACTGGAAAATAGTCAGGGCAGTACAAAGCCTGGCAAGTAATAGGTGAAGTGAAATGACAAAAAAGTGTGAGCTAAGTGTAGTAGAGGTGTGAAATGTGAAGCCAGAGGAAGGAATATAGGGGGAAGGAAAAAAAGAGAAATTGATGCATATCTGTGGGGTACAGGAAAGAAGGGGGTTGAAATGGAGGTCGAGGGGAGTTTGCAGATTAATTATCTAAAACTGGAGAATTAAATGCCCATACCTTTGGTGTTGTACGCAAAAGGAATATGAGGTGCTGTTGCTCCAGTTTACGTGTGGACTCACTCTGGGAATGGAGGAGGCCCAGGACAGTATTTTACTGGGGAAAAGATAATACTCCGAGCTGGTGTTCTTGGATTAGTGTCTTTTGAACTGTTCCATCTTGTTTGGAGGCAGTGGGTGATTAGGACAGAAAGGTTATTATGGGAAGAGGAGTTAAGATGGTTAGCAACCAGGAAATCCAGCAGGTCTTGGCGGACATACTCACTCTCCTTCCCCCTTCCTTACCTGTGCCCAATGCCTCTTCTATTCTGCACTTTGTATCTTCCCCATTGTTCTACCTATTGTACTTGAGTTTGACTTGATTTTATATATGAACAATATTATCTGATCTGTTTGGATAGCATGCAAAACCTCAGTACATGTGACAATAATAAAGCCAAACCATATATTTTCTGACACTTTTTGTCTTTTCATCTCTGGCCTTTGTACAAACATCTGCCAACCAAAACCTCCCCTCACATGTATCCACCTATCACTCACCAGGCTTTTTCCTGCCCCTCCTCACATCCAAGCTTTCTTCCCACTACTACAATCAGTCTGAAGAAGGGTCTCGACCCAAAATGGCACTTATCCGTGTTCTCTAAAAATGCTGCCGGAGCCACTGAGTTCCTCCAGCACTTTGTATCTTTTCTTGTAAACCAGCATCTACAGTTCTTTGTGAGTTCATTACAATGAAATGGAAAGGGTTTGGCTGCAGCTCATGTATTTTACTGGCAAAAAAATAATACTCCAAGCTGTTGTTCTTGGATTAGTGTCTTTTGAACTGTTCCGCCATGCTGAGAGGCAGTGGGTGATTAGGATTTGATTGGTGCTGCTTGACATAATGCTTTATGTAGGATTAGTAGTAGTCTATTGATTCACTTGTAGTCTACTTGTTGAATGTTACACCAGCTGTTAGAACAAGTTCCCCTCAGTAATGGATTAGAGAGTATTATCTAAAGGAGATGTTCGGCAAACTTGAATTGTTTTCTCTGGAACATCAGAGGCTGAGGGGAGACCTGATGTAAATTTATAAAATTCTGGGAGATATACTCTCATATAAAATTATGAGAGATATAGTTAGAAACATTTCCCCAAGCTGGGAATGTCAAAGACCAGATGGCAAGGCTTTAGGATCAAAGGGGGAAAGTTTTAAAGAGATGCGTGGGGCAAGGCGGTGAGTGCCTAGAACACGCGGCCAGTGCTGGTGGTGGAGGCATATACAATAGTGGCATTTAAAAGGCTTTTTGATAGGCTCATGGATATGCAGGCAATGGAGGGGTACGGTTCATGAGCAGGCAAAGGAGATTAGTTTAACTTGCATCCTTGGATTAGTTTAATTTGAATTATCCAAGTTTAGGTCATCCCTAACTAACCCCCCCCCCCCCCTCCAATAATCAGTCTGAAGATGGGTCTCGACCCGAAACGTCACCTATCCATGTTCTCCAGTGCTGCTACCTGACCCGCTGACACAAATTATGGTCTTTTTCCAAACAATATGAGTCTTTTTAAAACACTAGAGAGATTTTGAGGAACGAGATTATTAATCAGATTTTTACACCAATACACTGTTCTTAACAAAAAGCTACCCATATATGAAACCTTATGAATAACAGACATAAATTAGATAACTTCAAGACCGAAAATCGAAAACTTTTTCCATAACATACAAATTTTCATCATTTTACCACCATTTTGGACACCACAAATGTGACATTAAAAACTCTGCCACATTTAGTTGTGAATATTTAATTCATAAATAAACTTCATATGGCCCCTCATATATATATATATATATATATATATACGTTTTGATAATGATCTGGGGAAATATCTTTATCAATACCAGGAGAAAAATACAGTAACATATTTGGGATTCTGCCTAGCAAGGATCCCGTAACGGTCGTTGTGCTTGGTGTCCATTGTTACAACGACTGTTATCGGGGTCGGTGCCTTCCTAAGTTAAACCACGGAGGCTCCAAACCTCTAATGCTTTTCAAAAACCAACGAGATATCCTGTAGTAGTAGCGATTTTTGGGCGACTTAATTATTTTTTCTTATTTTCTAATTTAATATAACAAAAACATTGTGGTGTCAAAAATGCAATGACTGTTTACAATATATTTTCGGACTTTTTAAAATCAATTAAAAACATTTTTTGACATAAATTGGTCGTCAAAACTAAGAAACTGAGCCAATCTTCAATTTGGCAACATACTGTCTCTTTACCTTTCGTACGGACCATGTCGCCAACTTCATTGCTTCGTGTCAACTTCCGGAAGCTCCACAACGGCCGTTACGGAGACATTTTACTTGTTAAAAAATTATCCCAAATCAAACCTTCTGACAAATCATTGGCTTTCGATATAGCTCAAATCCATAAGGTAATGTACCGTTTAGATCACATTGGTGGAAATGTTTGGTTTTCACTAACAATGTAACGTTCGTTTTTTGGGACACTAAACCTTTGAGTGTCCACCGCAACATACGTTTGTGTGTATGATGCGTAACGTGCGTTGTGTTGTCCACTCAGATGGATGCAGTATTCTACTACATGATCAGGTGAATGAAGTGGAAACGGTGTTTGCAATTTGTTCCATGTGGTATTCATAAACATAGAAAGGAATAAGAAATATGTGCGCTTACTGTGCCAACCAGGTCAATGGTGGACACCACGTGACAACCGTTACACAAAATGTATTTGTGTATTGGAGAACAGGTGCAGGAGTAGGCCATTCGGCCCTTTGAGCCAGCACCGCCATTCAATGTGATCATGGCTCCATCTAACTTTTTGAAGGGGGCACCGTTGAGTATGGCTGCCCTGCCAGCAGCTGTTAGTCCTTTCACCCTTTAAAAAATTTTTTTAGTGAGTTCAAAAATTGCCAACCAATTTTCTATCCATGTCAGCACCCTACCCCCAATACCGTGTGCTCTAATTTTGCCCACTAATCTATGTGGGACCTCATCAAATGCTTTCTGAAAGTCCAGGTACACTACATCCACTGATGCCATTTTCGGAAACTTGCCACCTATATGTTATCTTTTCTTATATTTTTTGTTGATACTATGTTACTCATGAACCCAATAAAGTGCTTGTCAACTTTTTTGAAGGAATTTGAAATGTGACCCCCTTTGTCACATTATAGAAACATAGAAATTAGGTGCAGGAGTAGGCCATTCGGCCCTTCAAGCCTGCACCGCCATTCAATATGATCATGGCTGATCATCCAACTCGGTATCCCATGCCTGCCTTCTCTCCATACCCTCTGATCCCCTTCCCACAAGGGCCAAATCTAATTCCCTCTTAAATATAGCAAATTAACTGGCCTCAACTACCCTCTGTGGCAGAGAGTTCTAGAGACCCACCACTGTGTGAAAAAAATCCTTCTCATCTCGGTCCTAAAGGAATATCCCCCTTATCCTTAAGCTGTGATCCCTTGTCCTGGACTTCCCCAACATCGGAAACAATCTTCCTGCATCTAGCCTGTCCAACCCCTTAAGAATTTTGTAAGTTTCTAGGAGATTTCTAGTAAGTTTCTAGGAGTTTCTAGAATTTAAGAGATCCCCTCTCAATCTCCTAAATTCTAGACATTATGAACCGAGTCTATCCAGTCTTTCTTCATAAGACAGTCCTGACATCCCAGGAATCAATCTGGTGAACCTTCTCTGCACTCCCTCTATGGCAATAATGTCCTTCCTCAGATTTGGAGACCTGAACTGCACGCAATACTCCAGGTGTGGTCTCAACAAGACCCTATATAACTGAAGTAGAACCTCCCTGCTCCTATACTCAAATCCTTTTGCTATGAAAGCTAACATACCATTCGCTTTCTTCACTGCCTGCTGCACCTGCATGCCTACTTTCAATGACTGGTGTACCATGACACCCAGGTCGCGCTGCATCTCCCCTTTTCTTAATCGGCCACCATTTAGATAATAGTCTGTTTTCCTTTTTTTGCCACCAAAGTGGATAACCTCAAATTTATCCACATTATACTGCATCTGCCAAACATTTGCCCAGTTACCCAGATTATCCAAGTCACCTTGCAGTCTCCTAGCATCCTCCTCACAGCTAACACTGCCCCCCAGCTTAGTGTCATCCGCAAACTTGGAGATATTGCCTTCAATTCCCTCATCCAGATCATTAATGTATATTGTAAATAGCTGGGGTCCCAGCACTGAGCCTTGCGGAACCCCAGTAGTCACTGCCTGCCATTCTGAAAAGGACCCGTTTACTCCTACACTTTGCTTCCTGTTTGCTTCCAGTTCTCTATCCACATCAATACTGAACTCCCAATGCCGTATGCTTTAAGTTTGTATACTAATCCCTTATGTGGGACCTTGTCGAAAGCCTTTTGGAAGTCCAGATACACCACATCCACTGGTTCTCCCCTATCCATGCTACTAGTTACATCCTCGAAAAATTCCACAAGATTCATCAGACGTGATTTACCTTTCGTAAATCCATGCTGACTTTGTCCAATGATTTCACCACTTTCCAAATGTGCTGCTATCCCATCTTTAATAACTGACTCTAGCAGTTTCCCCAATACCGATGTTAGACTAACTGGTCTGTAATTCCTGGTTTTCTCTCTCTCTCCCTTCTTAAAAAGAGGGGTTACGTTTGCTACCCGCCAATCCTCAGGATCGACTCCAGAATCTAAAGAGTTTTGAAAGATTATCACTAATGCATCCACTATTTCCGGAGCTACTTCCTTAAGTACTCTGGGATGCAGCCTATCTGGCCCTGAGGATTTATCGGCCTTTAATCCATTCAATTTACCCAACACCACTTCCCGCAAGACCACTACACTTGTTCCTTCACCTCCCCCATCCACTCCTTTCAGGGACCCAAGCAGTCATTCCAAGTCCGACAGAGGTTCACCTGCACCTCCTCCAACCTCGTCTACTGCATCCGTTGCTCCAGATGCCAGCTAATCTACATCGGTGAGACCAAGCGGAGGCTAGGCGATCGTTTCGCCGAACACCTCCGCTCGGTCCGCAATAACCAACCCGACCTCCCGGTGGCTCAGCACTTCAACTCCCCCTCCCACTCCGTATCCGACCTCTCGGTCCTGGGCCTCCTCCATGGCCAGAGTGAACAACACTGCAAGTTTGAGGAACAACATCTCATATTCCGCTTGGGGAGTCTGCATCCTCTGGGCTTAAACATTGAATTTTCTCAATTCTGTTAACCCAGACTGCTCCTTTCCCCCCCCCCCACCCCCCCACCTCTCCCTCAGCCCTCGGGCCCTGACATTCCTTCTCCATCTCCCCCCCCCCCCCCCCAAGTCGCACTAGCTTCTCATTTTCACACCAGAAACAGCTTACAATGGCCTGCTTTCCTTATCACCAATACTTTTTTGCATATCTTTCACTCATTGTTCTTGCTTTATCTCTCCATATCACTGTTTATATCTCTCGTTTCCCTGATCCCTGACCAGTCTGAAGAAGGGTCTCGACCCGAAACGTCGCCTATCTCCTTCACTCCTTAGATGCTGCTGCACCCGCTGAGTTTCTCCAGCTTTTTGTGTAACCCTCGATTCTCCAGCATCTGCAGTTCCTTCTTTAACACCACTTCCCGACTAACCTGGATTTCACTCAATTCCTCCATTGACCAACGGTCCCCTGCTATTTCGGGCAGATTATTTATGTCTTCCATAGTGAAGATAGAACCAAAGTAGTTATTCAATTGGTCCGCCATATCCTTGTTCCCCATGATCAACTCACCTGTTTCTGACTGCAAGGGACCTACATTTGTTTTAACTAATCTCTTTCTCTTCACATATCTATAAAAACTTTTGCAGTAAGTTTTTATGTTCCCTGCCAGTTTTCCTTCATAATCTATTTTTCCTTTCCTAATTAAGCCCTTTGTCCTCCTCTGCTGGTCTCTGAATTTCTCCCAGTCCTCTGGTATGCTGCTTTTTCTGGCAACTTTGTACGCATCATCCTTTGCTTTGATACTATCCCTGATTTCTCTTGTTATCCACGGATGCACTACCTTCCCTGATTTATTCTTTTGCCAAACTGGGATGAACAATTTTTGTAGTTCACCCATGCAGTCTTTAAATGTCTTTCATTGCGTATCCACCGTCAACCCTTTTAGAATTGATTACCAGTCAATCTTGGCCAATTCATGTCTCATACCCTCAAAGTTACCTTTCTTTAAGTTCAGAACCATTGTTTCTGAATTAACAATGTCCCTCTCCATCTTAATGAAGAACTCGACCATTATGGTCACTCTTCACAAGAGTGCTAACGCACAACAAGACTGCTAACTAATCCTTTCTCATTACTCAATACCCAGTCTAAAATAGCCTGCTCTCTCGTTGGTTCTACATGTGATTTAGATAACTATCCTGCATACATTCCAAAAAATCCTCTTCCTCAGCGCCCCTGCCAATTTGATTCACCCAATCTATATGTAGATTGAAGTCACTCATTATAACTGTTTTGCCTTTGTCGCACGCCTTTCTAATTTCCTGTTTGATACCATCCCCAACTTCACTACTACTGTTAGGTGGCCTGTACACAACACCCACCAGAGTTTTCTGCCCCTTAGTGTTTCGCAGCTCTACCCATACCGATTCCACATCCTCCAAGGTAATGGCCTTCCTTTCCATTGCGTTAATCTCCTCTCTAACCAGCAACGCTACCCCACCTCCTTTTCCTTTCTCTCTATCCCTCCTGAATATTGAATATCTATGGATGTTCAGCTCCCAGCCTTGGTCACCCTGGAGCCGTGTCTCCGTGATCCCAACTATATCATAATCATTAATAGCTATCTGCACGTTCAACTCATCCACCTTATTGCAAATACTCCTTGCATTGAGACACAAAGCCTTCAGGCTTTTTACAACGCTCTTATCCCTTATACAATTATTGTGTGCAGTATTATAAAAAATCACATATGTATAAAAATACCGGCTAGGCTGTTAGAAGGCCACAATTGGTACTGTTCTAGTTTACTTTTCAAGTTGGAACAGTGATGCTGCAGGTAGAGTTGCTGCCTCAGTGCCAAAGACATTGGTTCGATCCTGATCTCAGATGCTGTCAGTGAATAGTTTGCACATTCTACCTATGACCGTGCTGTGCTCTGATTTCCTCCCATATCGCAAAACCGTGCGGATTTGTTAATTAATTGGCCCTCTGTAAATTGCTACAAGTATCTATTGATTGGCCGAATGCCCTAATTCTGCTCCTATAATGTATGAAGATGTATAGGCATGAAAGTGAGATAATATAGAACTAGTGTGAATGGGTGATTGTATGTCGGCGCGGACTCAGTGGGTATGCTGTATCTCTACACCAAATGGCTCGGTGGCACAGCGATAGGGTTGCTGCCTTGCAGCGCCAGAGACCCAGGTTCGATCCTGACTACAGGTGCTGTCTGTACGGAGTTTGTACATTCTCCCCGTGAACTGCACGCGTTTTCTCTTGGATCTCTGGTTTCCTCCCACACTCCAAAGACGTACAGGTTAATTGGCTTGGTTTAAATGTAAATTGTCCCTAGTGTAAGATAGTGTACGTGTGCAGGGATCGCTGGTCGGCATGGACCCGGTGTGCCAAAGGTTCTGTTTCCGTGCAGTATCTCTAAATTAGACACACAAAACATTGTCATGACTTTTCCCAAAATTGTATGTATGCCTTTTCCGATCTGCATTTTCCCTTTGCAGGTGTTGATGAAACTATAAATGAAGCACAGGATATGGAATCTATATTGACGCACTCCCAAAGTGATAGAAATTCCGAAAATGATTTTTATCCGCCCCTGACTTACTGTCAGGCAGCAAACCCACTGGATGTACACATGTTGCATTCGGAAACTCAGCAGGAGACACTTAGCATCATGACTGAAGTTTTCCACAAGATGCTGCTCCGACTGGATGATCTGGAACTCCGAGTGCAAGACATGGTGAATCGTCTCGAAGACCTGACTACCACCGTGAACGAAATACATAGTGCTATGAACATCACGGCAACAGGTGAAGCATTTAGTTGTAAGAGTTTTGATCAGCATGAGAGTTATTTCCCAAATTAATTATGAAGCATAGTTCCATGGTCATATCAGTGTCAATCTACTTAAGTCAAAGATCAGGAGACGAAAAAAATGTGATTTTCTGCAATAAAAATGGCTTTGTAATTCAATTATGCTTTATTGTCCAGTGTCCATCAGGTTTATAAGGTAACAGTCAATTCAGCAGATTGAGCCTCAATGCTCTAAAGATGAGATAAATCCTGCTAAACTATATATATTAAAAAATGAGAATGTGAATGTTTGTATACAAGGAGAACGTAGAACCAAAGGGATGCAGTCTCAGCATTGAGTTATAGGGAGAGGTTAGAAAGGCTTGGACTTTTTCCCTTGGAGCTTAGGGGCGACCTACAAATACTCCATACGAAGTGTCGGTCTTACACGACACGAAACGTGGCCTCCACGTTCTCCAGAGATACTGTCTGACCCACTAAGTTACTCCAGCACTTTGGGTGTTCTCCCATAAAACCTGTGATGTCAGGTTGCATCACAACTTGGTTTGTGACCAGCTCTGCCCAAGACTGCAAGAAATTATGGAAAGTTGTGAATGTAGACCAGTCCATCACAGAGTCCATGCTCCCATCCAGCAAAAGATAAAAAATCTTGAAGGCATGCACCACCAGACCCAGGAACAGCTTCTTCTCTGTTATCAGGCTTCTGAACAGTACTTCCATAAACTAGGGTCCTGTCCGATTCACCTCTACCCCACTTTGTCTATGGTACTAATGTGCTACAAAATATATTCTGCACTCTGTATCTTTTCCCTTGCTCTACCTATTGTACTCGAGTTTGAACATTGTATATGAGGGGCATGGATGAAATGAACTGTTTTTCCCCTACAGTTGTGAGTCTAAAACTGGAGGGCACAGGCATAAGGTCAGAGTGGAGATAATTAAGAGGGACCTCAGGAGAACTTTTTTTCACTCTGAGGGTGTCCGTATCTGAAACGAGCTGCCAGAGTAAGCTATGGAAGTGGACCAATTACGAATTTTATATGAAAAGGACGGGTTTAAAGAAACATTGGACAATTACAGACAATAGGTAGGTATGTTACAAAACTTAACTTCAGTGGCACTGCAGTTCTGCCACTGGCCGTGTGTGCGACTTTGGCGCCTTTGAGAGGGGGCGGGATTAAAATGCCGTTTTCTCCTGCCTGTCGGAGTCGATCTTTCTCAGGAGCTGCTGCAGAGAAATCGCTCCGACATCCGTGCTCTGAAGTTTTTTAAAAGCATCGCTGGATAATTTAATCGCTGGAGTAAAATAAAAATCGACTTCTAACGCCGTCAACGCCACCAAGGGACGGATCTCCCGTACGGGACAAATAGAGGTAAGCTGTTTATTTTACATATAACCTTGCTTCTTAGGATTACTTTAATCCAAATTTACGTTGTGAAAAGGTGATTTAGGCCTCATACGAACCGGCAGTGTTTTTCCTGCCGATATGGGGTTTAAATTCACCGCAAACCACAACGTTCCAAACGATCACTTCCACAAAAACCCACTCGCAAGATGATTTAAATGGCCATTAATTTACAGGAATTAAACACTAAATTCCTTCCATTTGGCCTATAAATTTAAAATCATGTTATATTGTGAATTCTTGTGTGAATGTTATTTGGACACTTAGGCTATTTAAAAATGTTAACCTTTTCTTAAGAAATAGATACATGTTTAGATCTAGTACTTTAATTAATTGTTGAGTATTTACTATTTGTTTTAGCGTTTAACTTTATCATTTCTACCTTTTTTCTAAAACTCTAAATAATAACTTGTTTCTGTTAATGCTGTTCAGTGTTTTTTAATTTACATTATAAACAGATGTCTCCAAAGAAGAAATGCAAAATTGTCAATCCAAAAGCCCAGACAGGCATAGCTAGAGTTCAACTTGAAGTGAAGTTCTGTCATGCCCGAGTCTAAGAGGGATCTTAAAAATGGACACATCTTGTACTTGTATACCTCATTTGGAAAAAGTCTGTCTGAAACAAAAATCGCTGAGTTCACATTTCTCTTTGTCGGATGCAGAAGGCTATTTATTCATTTGGTACTGTTTAGTTAAGAGTGAAGGCTCTCGTTAACCGGACTTTGCTTAAGTTTAAAAAACTCACCAATCCCAAGGAACTTGGAGCATTTATGGAAATTTGTGATTAAACTTTTAAACTTCCAGAAGGCAGTCAACACATTTCTTTAGATTACATTCCACTGCCTGGTGCTCAAGATCCTGAATCCTTGACATCAGCCGAAAGCCAAGTGCCCATATTTCAAGACACTGAGGACATGGGCGATGACAGTCATAGTCTGCATCCTCCACTGAATCTAGCAACGCCAACGACAGCTGCTGCGTCACCTGAACCAATGCCACTGACATCTAGTGTTTCAACAAGATGTAGCAGAGAATTTCTAAGTCTTTCACCAAGGAAACAGAAATTGAAGAAAAGACTAAACTTTCTGTCCGAATCCAGGGCTGCTCTTACAATAAAGTATCACACAAAGATCAGTGAACTTAGGGCATGGTTGAAAACTCCCAAACGTGTAGTTAATCAAGCCTTAAAGAGAAAGCAAAACCAAATAGATTTAAAGGACAGAAGGATTAAAGAACTCAAAACCAAATTACGTGGGAATACTTTGGCACGAGAGCTTTCTGACACCAAGGCAGAGCTTTTAAAAAAGCACAGACAATTGCTGATGTTTTGTGGCAGTACGAAAAAGAGCAAAACTGTTTCAATTCACCAGCACAGAAAAAATCATGAAAATCTAAAGGACAGGAAAGAGGATGTGAGACTCCTCGAATTTGACAATCTTGTCCTCAAAGAAACAATCAAAACTCTGCAGGCTGCCAGTATTGTCAAGGCAAAGGTGGGCCAGAAAACATACTCCTCAACAACAAGGATGCATGTGTTTGATTGTATTGCAAACAAAGCTCCCACAGCAAACATTCCAATCCTGATAAGCCAGTTCTACAAGCGGAGTGGACTTCATCTGGATCAAGTTCCTCGACGCAGTGCAGTTAAAGTTATGGCCTGAGAATTGGGAGCTATTGCTGAGTTGCAGACAGCAGAGATGATCCTAGCAACAAAGGGTTTCACTGTGGGTTTTGATGCAACTGCCCAGGAAGAGACCCACATTAACAGTGTTCATTTCATCACCACAAACAAATGTCTCTCTGCAGCAGTCGGCTGGTGGGACTGCTGAGGACTATGAATAACATATTTGCGAAACAGTTGACAATTTGTGTAAAACTTGCACTTATTTCAATGAGCAAGCAAATTTTCAAGATACCAGACAAAAGATAATCAACAACATTTCAAACACAATGAGTGACAGGTGTGCAGCTAATCATGCTGCTATTAGGATTGTGAGTAGTGAGTGGGGTAAATCATTGAACGAGCTCTACTGCCACTTGTATCCTCATGACTCCATTGCTACATCAGTTCGCTCAGCCCTCAAAATTCAGAAACAATCAGGAGGACAATTCTTGTTTGGGAAAGACTGTCTAGCAGTAAATGCCATTCTGCAGATGAGCAAACTTCGGTACAAAAACAGAAAAGAGGACCCAAAAGGATTTGTCGCATTTTTAGATGACAGGAACATCCCCCGAGGTGCCCTACCACGGTACCTTGGCAACAGAGTGCACATACTCTTTCATATTAGTGGCAAGCTCATAAAACATTCTGATGACTTTGTTGCCCTGCTGAATAGTGAAACATCCTGTGGGGGGTTGAAAAGCGCCATCCTCCATATCTTCACCCAGGCTGAAGCAAATATAGACCTTCCGATATTCGGCTCACTTGGTAAATATCTGACTGGGACTTGGATGAAGCGCTTCTACACTTCAAACCAGAATCAGATCAACTATGCTGATGGCATTAAAGGGGTAATTGCTGCTCTAAAGGAAGCCACAGAGAATCCAGAGAACTTGATATTGGCAAGGGAAGATTTCTTCGGTGAGGAGGTACATCTTGACGCCACATTGACAAAACCTTTGGAGCTACTAGTATATCCACAGTTCAGTTCAAAGATGAGGAGTTGTCTTCAAGCTGTCATCACTGTGTTGGAGAGGCAGTATAGTAAATACTTTGAACCTGAGAAACTGAAGGAGACTGCATCACACAACATTGATGTGGAGGAGGTAATGGGGATGTTTAGCTCATCAAAACAGAAATCTCCAAATGCCAACATGTGTTATTTGTCATGTAGGATGCAGGCCTGCAAGAATAGAACAGTCAATTACCTTGATAATCTCTAGGAGCATCGTAGAAAGGATTCTGTAAGGCAGTGGCAGTTTTTTTCCTTGTTTTTAATCTCTTTTTCCTTCCGCCCACAATATTTAATATGTAAAAGAACATGTGATTCTGTTCCATTCTGTTGTAGTTAGTTTGGTTGTTTGTTTGTTTTTTTGCACAAAGTCCACGAGCATTGTCACTTTTCATTTCACTGCACATCTCGTATGTGTATGTGACGAATAAACTTGACTTGACATGGGGGGGAGTGCAGAGGAACAGATGGAAGAAAAAACAGAAGGAATTGAGAGCAGAAATCATCAAGCGACAGAAAGACAAGGAGCATGCTCGGGACACGAAAGAGGAAAAAACTAGGGAAAAAATTGAAAGACTGAAACAGCAATCGCAGAGATTATCTGACTACAAATGTGATGATCTACAGGACATACTTAATGGGAAAGTAGTGGGCAGAAAGGCATGTCATGCATAGTTTGAAGAGCTAAAACGTGTAGTTTACAATGCCAAAATTGAAAAGTTGAGGAAAAACAAGGTGTACAGTTGCTTTATTGGTTGCAATCTGAGGAGTATGATGATGCTACTGAATTTGCTATACCGGTGTACCAGCTAGCAGCTGATATTCTCCATAAAGACTTGGTCTTTTGCTAGAAATTGTAAATTATTTACCTATCTAGAACGGACTTACAGCATATAATACAATAATATTAAAGTTCCGATCTTAAGAATATCACATTTTTTAATTTTCAAAGCAGTCTGGGTGTTTATTACTATTTCCATCATAATGGTCAATTTTGTAATTAGCTACAATTAAGTAACTAACTAATTATATGCTTTAGATTGTTTTATATTTGTTTCAGAATGCTTCAATCTATGATAACTGAAAATTTCATTCGTTTCTCTTAGTTTTTAAGAAAGTTATTGGCTTTTGACTGTCCTCGATCACAGTTTTTGAGTTAAGTCAATGGAAAAGCAATAGGGAACAAGATGCTAATTTCCGAGTATGAAAATGGCCATAACCTTTTAAATACTGAAGATATGAAAGTGAATTAGGTGTCAAATTAAACATTTTTATGCTTTATCTGATGGGATAAATTGCAGACTTGATTTTTAAAATCTCAAAATTTTGTGACATTGCTACAATGGGACTTGTCCCATATGTCAACTTGGACTAGGTAGGCCGAAGGGCCTGTTTTGGTGCTGTACAGCTCAATGGCTCTGTGACGGTGGAACAATTTAGACCAAGTTGGGGAGGAATTACTTTTTGGATTGTGACTCTTTGGCATTTTTTGCTCCAGTGGGCTTATTCCTTCCCCACCATCACTATTCCTATTCCTATCCATTTCTCGCCACCCTCACTGTAATTTAAAACCAACTTTATTTTCCCTTTTCCTCGGACAAAGGAACCTGAAAACATCACCTTTGTTTCTCTCTCCACAGATGCTGCCTGACCTGCCCGGTGTTTCCTACACTTTGTTTTTATTTCAGATTTCCAGCAGCTGCAGTTTTTCAAAAACATTTTCTCGATTGGTGACAGTGCAGTGGCGCAGCAGCAGAGTTGCTGTCTTACAGCGCCAGAGGCCCGTGTTCAATCGTGACTACGGGTGCTGTTTGTACAGAGCTTGTACCTTCTCCCTGGGACTTCATGGGTTTTCTTTGGGTGCTCCGGTTTCCTCGCACACTCGAAAAACATATAGGTTTGTAGGTTAATTGGCTATGGTA
Source organism: Raja brachyura (assembly GCA_963514005.1). The sequence goes on along the minus strand of OY740784.1, from coordinate 34,876,672 downwards.
AAACTGTGAATTGTCTCTAGTATGGAGGATAGTGCTAGTGTACACGGTGATCGCTGATTGGCGCAGACCCAGTGCGCTGAAAGACTTGTTTCCGCGCTGCATCTTTAAAGTCTATTTTAGACATTTAAGTATTCAAGTTTTTTTGTAAAGCCTTTATTTAGCAGCAATAACATTTTAGATACTTGCATTAAATGACAAAACAGTTGTTAACAATCCAACAGTGTTGCAATGTTACTTCTGAAATGTAAACTAGATACCTAGAAATACGTTACTTTAATTTAATCCAATACTCCACCAGTGGGAATGCTAAGAACAGACCCAGGAGGTACAGAGATTGATCTCAAGCCAGCTTCACATTCTCCAATGTTGAGAAATGAAAATAGAAAAAATATCAAGTGACCTAACAATCCAATCAGAAGTTTAATTGAATTCAGTGGCAATGCATCACTTACGTAAAACGTGCTGAAAGTTGAGGGATTGTTTTTTTTTTAAATTCCAATTATTTCATATTTTTGTACAAATTGGATGATGTGCACACATGTTGTCTGGGCCAATAATTGTTAGTATTTCACAATCAATTAAATTTATTGATTTAATTAAATATTGTTTAATTGATGATCGATTTACAGGGAAGATGAATTGTAAACCTGCAGAGAGTAGAATTCACCATTGTAGAATGGGAGCGTTTTGTCCAAATTGTTTATGATGTATAAAGCGGTCATTATCTCAAACATTGCAGCTTTAATATATGCAACCTCAGTTGTCTTTTTTTTAATTTAAGATTTTAGGAACTCAAGCTCTGATGTACTGTACAAATAATTACACAATTCTCTTTACACTTTTCTGCAATACAGCTTATCAAACTGGGGCCGCAAAGTTTGTCACGGCTTTAGAACTCCTGAGTAAAACACTATATGACAAGTCAAATTCAAAAACAAACACACATTAAATAAACAGAAAATAAATGTTATGATTTACTCATCGGCGGGGAGTACTTTGCACTAAGGTAACTATATACTTCCACACACACGCACACTTCTGGAGCGAGAGGTCCTTTACAGAGATAGCAATCTGAACACTTATTCATTCTATGTCCACCGAAGTAGATCAATTAATGGGCGACTGTTGCAGTTACTAATGGAAAATGTACTGTGTACAAAACAGTTTGAAGAGAGGGGGCTGCTTTATAATTACAGTCTTTATCTCTACAACCGATAGAACAAACGCTATATTCACTCCACCTTGCATGTTGTTGAAATACTGTAACATTATTAACATGATTTTAGAATGATTAAGTCAAATGCAAACGACTGGGTACAAACAGTAAAGTTATCAAACAATAATCTGTCTTAAAGTCCACAGACCAGTTATGCTCCAAGATCACCTTTCATGAAACCTGCCAGAGGTAGGTTGACGTTTTTATGCCTGGGTTTCAATAATTGTGCAAAAGCTGGAGAAACAGCAACAGGTTCTCAGTGAGAGAGTTATAGGGTAAATACTTGGCAGTACTTAATAACTCTCAAATGGACATTAGGTACTGGAAGAAATGAAACAGAAGTAGATTTGCAGTTGGTTGAGGTTGTACTGTTTTAAAAATATCTGTCCTGAAACTTGCCCACGGTAGTAAATAGAGAGACGCTGACAGAATCAATCTTCAGTGTTAATAAATGTCACAGCAACGCGAATAATTCCTGTCCCAATACCCTCCGGAGTACAGCCAGTCTGACGCACCTATGTATGGATTGGGCCCTTGATGGAACCACCTATAAAAAAATCGCATTAAAGTACGTGAAAGTTCAAAAAGAAAATGCAGCTGAATAAAAGTGGAATAAAAACAGAAACACTCAGGGTCAGGCAGTACATGTGTAAAGAGAAATGGAAATCGGCCCTCTGTAAATTGCCCAAGTGTGTAGGCAGTGGATGAGAGAGTGGGATAACAGCACTAGTGTGAACAGTTGATTGATGGTCGGAGTGGACTTGGTAGGCGTGTTTCCATGCTGTAGCTCCAAAACTAAACTAAACTTTTTAATAAAGGATTGGATATTGATTTTGGGCTTTATCTCATTTAAGTAAATGTGGCCAATCATTTCTCCAAATATTGGGTTTGGATTCTAATCAATAATCAAAAATACAATAAATTAATAACAGTAATACTCAGTAACCATAATGGTGCATAAACCGAAGTCCTTGGTGTAACCATGGATACGGTTCAGAGAACATCATAATTTAGACTTTACAGATACAATGTGGAAACAGGCCCTTCGCCCCCTGTGTCCGTGCTGACCAACAATCACCTCGAACACTAGTTCTATCCTACACTTGGGTCAATTTCGAGAAGCCGATTAACGTACAAACTTGCACGTCTTTGGAATGTGGGAGGAAACCGGAGCACCCAGAGGAAACCCACACGGTCACAGGGAGAACATGCAAACTGTACAGACAGCACACGTAGTCAGGATCGAATCCAGATCTCTGGTGCTGTAAGCTAGGAACTCTTGCCACCCCATTGTGCCACCCCCAATTGTCGACTGCGACATGCCTCTAGTGTGGCAGTGGGTCGGAAAAAAAAGGGAGAAGGTGATGAGTATGTGAGAGGGGATGGCATACAGGGCAATGAAATGGGGACTGACACTGCAAACAGATAAACTTTGTACAAACAGCACCCATAATCGAGATGGACCGGGTCTTTGGCACTCTAAAGCAGCAACTCTACCACTGCGCTACTTTGCATTTCAAGGAAAGTCAATATTTATTCCATTAAAAACACAGCAAGAGCAAACAGGATGCAAATGAGCCAAACCTGGGTCCCTCTGCCAACTGGTTCCTTGGGGGGTAATAGTAGAGAGAAACACAGATCATTAGACAATATTTGAACAACATTTAATTCAGCCAAACCTAAGTTCAACCTTCAAATCTACAAATAAAGAAAATCTAAATTCCAACACTGATTGTTTGATTGATTGAAAGTTACAGCATGGAAACAGGCCCATCAGCCGATCAAGTCCACACTGACCGTTGATCACCCGTTCACACTTAGACATGTAGGGATATGGATCATGTGCAGGCAGAGCAGAATAGTTAAACCTGTTTGAGTTTGGTGCAAACAATGTGAGCTGAAGGGCCTGTTCCTGTGCTATACTTTTTTTTATTGATTGAAAGATCCAGCATGGAAACGGGCCCATTGGCCCACACCAACCATCGATCAGTCGCTCACACTAGTTCTACGTTGTCCAGTTTCTCATCCACTCCCTATACACTCATGGCAATTTACAGAGAACCAACCAACCTACAAACCTGTATGTCCTTGGGATGTGGGCTGAAACCCGAGCATCCGGAGAAAAAAACTATCGCAGTTACAGGGAGAACGTGCAAACTCCACACATGCAGGCAGCACCCAAGGTCAGAATTAAACCCGGATCTAGTGTTGTGAGGAAGCCGTTCAACCAGCTGCACCACTGTGCTGCCCCGTAATATAGAATCTCGAGAATGATCCCGGGCATGATTGGGTTAACGTATGATGAGCGTTTGATGGCTCTGAGCCTGTACTCACTGGAGTTTAGAAGGATGACGGAGGACCTCATTGAAACTTACCGAATAGAGTGAATGTGGAGAGGATCCATCAGTTTCTACTCATGGGAGAATCTAGGACCAGAGGCCATGGCCTAAGAATGAAAGGACGTACCTTTACAATGGAGATGAGGAATTTATTTAGTCAGAGGGTGAATCTGTAGAATTCATTGCCATAGATGGCTGTGGAGGCCAAATCATTGGGTATTTTTTAAAGTGGAGATTGACAGATATTTGATTAGTAAGGGTGTCAAAGGTGATGGGGAGAAAGCAGGAGAATGGAGTTGAAAAGGAAAGATAAATCAGCATTGATTGAATGGTGGAGTGGACATAATGGGCTGAATGGCCTAATTCTACTCCGATGACTTATGAACATGAACATTTGACAAATGTATAATTTCAGGTCTTTACTGCAAGTTCAAGGCAGCCACTAGGGTTAATGTAACATGGGACACATCAACATTAAAATTACATATTCTTAGTCAATGAATGTCACGCTATAGAACATAGAAATTAGGTGCAGGAGTAGGCCATTCGGCCCTTCGAGCCTGCACCGCCATTCAATATGATCATGGCTGATCATCCAACTCAGTATCCCGTACCTGCCTTCTCTCCATACCCTCTGATCCCCTTAGCCACAAGGGCCACATCTAACTCCCTCTTAAATATAGCCAATGAACTGGCCTCAACTACCCTCTGTGGCAGAGAGTTCCAGAGACCCACCACTCTGTGTGAAAAAAGTCCTTCTCATCTCGGTCCTAAAGGATTTCCCCCTTATCCTTAAGCTGTGACCCCTTGTCCTGGACCTCCCCAACATCGGGAACAATCTTCCTGCATCTACCCTGTCCAACCCCTTAAGAATTTTGTAAGTTTCTATAAGATTGCCCACTTTCCCATCCACACCCTACACACTAGAGGACAATTCTTCTGCAAACCTGCATGTCTTTGGGATGTGACAGGAAACCGGAGCATCCAGAGGAAACCCACGTAGTCACAGGGAGAACATACAAACTCTGTACAGACAGCACCCATGGTCAGGATTGAACCCAGGTCTCTGAGAACAAAGAGCAGCACAGAAAAAAGACACAAAGTGCTGGAGTAACAGTGGGTCAGGCATCATCTCTGGAGAACATGGATAGGTGTTCACGGCTGGGACCTTTCTTCGGATCGAATCTTTCAGTCTCGACTCGAAATTTTACCTATCCATATTCTACAGAGATGCTGCGTGACACGCTGAGTTACACCAGAACTTTTGTGTATTTTTCTATAAACTAACATCTGCAGTTCCTTGTTCCTACATAGTGCAGCACAGGAACAGGCCCTTCGGCCCAGAATGATGCCAAGTTAAACTAATCTCTGCCTGCATGTGATCCATATGCCTCCATTCCCTACATATCCATGTACTTATCTAAAAACCTCTGAACACCACTACTATATCCACCACCACCCCTGGCAGCATGTTCCAGGCACACACCACTTTATGTATTATAAATTTACCCTGCACATCTCCTTTAAACTTTTCCCTTTTCACATTTCTTATGCATTATTTTCTTATCACGAAGCCGTGTCGGTTTGCATTCTCATTCCCCTTTTCATTGTCCAATCCCCCATCCCCTCTCACATGCTCATCACCTTCTCTCTGATTCTTCCTCCGACCCACTCCTACACTAGAGACACGTCGCAGTTGACAATTGGTGGTGGCACAGTGCTGCAGCAGTGTTGCTGCCTCACAGCGCCAGAGACCTGGGTTCAATCCTGACCATGGGTGCTGTCTGTACAGAGTTTGTATGTTCTCCCTGTGACTGCGTGGGTTTCCTCTGGATGCTCCGGTTTCCTGTCACATCCTAAAGACATGCAGATTTGCAGGAGAATTGTCCTCTAGTGTGTAGGGTGTGGATTGGAAAGTGGGACAACATAGATCGATGGTCGGCGCAGACTCAGTAAGCTGAAGGGTATGTTTCCAAGCTGTTTTTTTTCAATCAATGAATGCAGGGTTGAACATAATCATGAACAGCATCTACTAATGAGAACTTTAACACCAGTATGAACGGCCATTTTAAATCTGACATATGAAGGAATCATTCCAAATAGTAAGCCATCAGTCTTATTAAGTTATCTGGATCTATACAAATGAAGGTATCCGGGGGAGAATATTTTATTATCTTTTAAAACTAACAATAAGCTACAAAAACATAATGCAATTAAATTCAGCACTAACTTGTTTTTCCATTCAGTGTTAGACTTGGCGCGCTGTTTGCGGGCAGCTCTTTGCTTCTCTTCCAATCTCTTCTTCTCTTCGCTGGCTAAATCTGCAGAACAGGAAAGTCCACAGAGTCATACAGCACAGAAACAGGCTCTTCAGCCCAATTCATCCATGCCCACCAAGGTTCCCCATCTAAGATAGTCCCATTTACTTGCGTTTGATCCTTATCACTCCATAAACCTGTCCTATCCATGTACCTATCTGAATGTTTAGCTTAGTTTAGTTTAGAAATACACTGCGGAAACAGGCCCTTTTGGCACTGACCAGTGACCCCTGCACATTAACACTATCCTACACACACTTGGGACAATTTACAAGCCAATTAAACTACAAACCCGTACTTCTTTGGAGTGTGGGGGGAAACCGAAGATCTTGGGAGAAAACTCACGCGGTCACGGGGAGAAAGTACAAACATCGTACAGACAAACACCTGTAGTCAGAATCAAACCGGGGTCTCTTGCGCCTCAAGCGCTGTGCCACCCTGTCTTTTAAATTTTGTACGGTTCCTGCTTCAACTTTCCTCTGGCAGTTCATTCCACATATCCACCACCATCTGAGTGTAAAAGTTGTCCCTCAGGTTCGTATTGAATCTTTCTCTTCTCACCTTCCTAAATTCATAATTTATGGGAGCAGAACTAGGCCATTTGTCCCGTCAAGTCCACTCCACCATTCAATCTGGCTGATCTATTCCCTCTGGTTCTCGATTCCCGTACCCTGAGTAAAAGACTGCATTCACTCTATCTCTCCCCCCGACCCCCAATGATTCCATACACCTCTATTTGGTTTCACAGTAACCAAATGACAGGGCAAGTTGCAGGATTATAACTGCACTCAGTTTTTGAGCTCAAACATTCAACAATTATCCATACATTTCAGGAGGGTCAGCTCTTCCTCAAACTACTGCGTTTCTGCTATCATTTCTCATATTCACATCATGTTGTATCTGGTCCTGAAACGCCACGTCTGTGAAATAATACAGGGGTGGAAATGGATTCCTTGTAGCAGATGCTCCACCCAAGAGGACTATGGTTGGTGTTACTGTGACAGGAGTCAGTCATTTCATTATATGTAACCCACCCGCAGAGGAGTGACTGGTATGAAGCCCAGCAAGTCTTGTCTTTAGACTTTAGAGATACAGCGTGTAAATGGGTTCTTCGGCCCACCGATTCTGCGACGACCGGCGATCACCACGTATGTTAGGACTATCCTACACACTAGGGACAATTTACAATTTGCAGATGCCAATTAACCTACAACGCTGTAAGTATTTGGTGTGTGGGAGAAAACCCATATGGCCACAGGGAGAATGTACAAACTCCATACAGGCAGTACCAGTAGCCAGGAACGAACCTGGGTCTCTGGTGCTGTGAGGCAGCAACTCTACCACTGTGCAACCCCAAATGATAGGACTTTGGTTAGGCAGCATTTGGAGTATTGCGTGTGGTTTTAGTCACTCCATTACGGGAAGGATGTGGAGGCATTGGAAAGAGTGCAGACAAGATTTGCCAGAGTGCTGCCTGAATTAGAGGGCATTAAGGGCCTGTCTCACCAGCATGCAATTCTATGCGATTAGCGCGACCTAACGTGGTCGCTTGAGCCGTCCGGCGTCGCGGGGCTGGTCCCACTTCGATTGGCGGAGCCGCGCGGAATTGTGCGGAGTTCGTCCCAAGTTCGTCCCGACACCGCGCGGGGCTCCGAAAAACCGACTATGTCCAAAAATCCCGCGCGGCAACGGCTTGTCGGCTCGCAGTCGCCTCGACATTTACACACCGCCCGGACATCGTGCCTCCGTGAACCTATTTGTAAGTGCCTCCGTGACCCTCTATGTGTGTGGCTCCGTGGCCCTGTATGTGTGTGTGTCTCGGTGCCCCTCTCTGTGTGCCCCTCTAAGTCCTGGCGAACTTACCTTGGACTTGCTTCAAGTTCGCCTCGCTTTGCGCCGCGTTGCGCCACTCACCCGACCTCCGCGCGGCCCTCGCTGCCGGTTTAGTTGCGCTTGCCGCATGCAGGCACATGCTGGTGGGAACGGCCCTGTACAGGGGATCACCCGACCTCCGCGCGGCCCGCGCTGCCGGTTTGATCGCGTTCATCGCATAGAGTTGCATGTTGGTGGGACAGGCCCTCAAGTTACAGGGGCAGGTAGTTTTTCTGGAGCGTCGGAGACTGAATGGAGGCTTGCGAGAACAATATAAAATTATGAGAAGCATAGATAAGGTTCTCAGTCAGGCCTTTTTTCCAACGATAGAAATGTCAAAGAATTGAGGGCATTAAGTAGCTTTAAGGTGAGAGGGGCTAACTTTAAAGGAGATATGTGGGGCAAGTTTTTTTTTACATAGATGGATACCTGGAACGCGCTGCCAGGGGTGGTGGTGGAAGCAGACAAGATAGTGAGGTTTAAGAGACTTTTGAATAGATACTGGGATGTGCATGGAATGGAGGGATACGGATCCCATGCAGACAGAGGAGATTAGTTTATCTTGGCATCAGGTTCGGCACATACATTGTGGGCTGAAGGGCCTGTTCTTTGCTGTTCGCTCTGTGCTCTGTGCATGTATTCTCTGTGCTCTGTGCTTGTATAAGGTGCAAGCATGTGTGCTTGTACCTGGCAGATGCCAAATTTTGCGGTGTCATTGATGGATAATCATGGATAAGAGCGAGTACCTGGTTTAATCGTGAATTTGAGCCTACGTGGATTATTTCATAAATCAATGCGTCAATGGTTCGAAAGCATAAAAAAATTGGATGATCTCGAATGTGAAGGGGTCATATCGAGTTTCCTATGAGGTTTTCTTGCCTGTTCACCCATCACTCCTCCCTTCCTTTGTCCACCAGATGAACATCTTGAGTCTTTCAGCGACATTTGCAATTTGTTTTCAAACAATGAAACAGCTTAACCCGAGACGTTCAACTTTCATTGGCTTAAATGTGTCAGAGTACTGAAAAGGACACAAAGCTGAGGAGTAACTGCAGGTCAGCAGCAGCTCTGGAGAACATGGACAGGTGATGTTTCACGTCAAGAATGGTCTTCAGACTGGTCAGTCTCATAAATTCAAGGAGCAGGATTAGGACATTCGGTCCATCAATTCTACACCTTTTAATCATGGCTGATCTATCTTCCCATCTCAACCCCATTCTCCTTCCTTCTCTCCATTACCCCATACACCTGAATTATTCACTCAGCCTTTAAAATACCGAATTACGGCCTCCACAGCCGTCTGTGGCAATGAATTCCACAGATACACCACCCTCTGACTAAAGAAATTCCTCCTCATCTCCTTTCTAAAGGTACTTCCATTTATTCTGACCTGTGGCCTCTCGTCCACATCTGTCAATGCAGTTCTTTCACTATCCGGTAAGTTTCAATGAAGTCCCCCCCCTTATCCTTCACAGGCACAGTGCCATCAAACACTCATCAATCATTCCTGGGATCATTCTCATAAACCTCCTCTGGACATTCTCCAATGCCAGCACATCATTCCTCAGATATGGCTCCCAAAACTGCTCACAATACTCCAAATGCAACTGACCTGTGCCTTATAAAGCCTGAGAATTACTTCCCCGTTTCAACCCAAAACGTCACCTATCCATGTTCTCCAGAGATGCTGCCTGTCCCACTGTGTTACTCCAGCACTTTGTGGCCTTTTGTGTATTAACCAGCATCTGCAGTTCTTGGTTTTCTAGATAATGAAGACTGCTTTCTCACCACCTATGTGGCGTTACACCTGGTCATACCTATGTCTCCAGTTTCCATCGCTTTAATGTCGGGCCGCAATCGACAATCCGTGGGTGCAATGACGTTTTCCATTTCCTTATCCAGTTCGTTCAGTGACATTGCAAAGTTGGTGAAATTGTACATCTGTCCAAAAGATTTCAATAAAACTAATTACATCCTTGTGCAACTGAAATAGAAACTACTGACCTTTAACATCTGGATTTTGCAAGATAGAACTATCTTGATCAAGGAGGCCATTGCAGAACTAAATATTGACTGGAATTTAGGATTTATTTTGGAGATTCAGCATGGAAATAGGCCCTTCGGCCCATGTCAACCATCGACTATTCACACTGGTTCTTTATTCCACTTTTTCACATCCAGCAATTTACAGAGGGCCAATTAACCCACAAGCCCGTATATCTTTGGAATGTGTGAGGGAATCAGAGCACACAGAGGAAACCTACATGGTCACAGAGAGGACACGTAAACTCCATGGACAGGTTGGGGCAACACAGTGGCACAGCGGTAGAGCTGTTACCTTTCAGCGCCAGGGACCCGGGTTCGATCCTGATTACAGGTGCTGTCTGTCTGGAGTCTAAAGTCAGCACCCAATGTCAAGATTGAATCCGGGTCTCTAGAGCAGTGAGGCGACCACTGTGCCTCTGTGTCGCCCAACCACTATCAATTATTGTAAAGAGAACCGTCACACTTCTATCTACCGATTCCTCTCACGTTCAAGGCAGTCAAGATGCTGACCTGTTCAGAGTTTGGTGGCCTTGGTGCTATTCTCCACAGCAACCGACTTCCGGGTATAACTTGTACACTCTCCGAGGTATCTGGCAGTGGCATGTCATCCAGGTCCGGTTTCTCCGACTAGGAGAGTCATACAGATCATAGATTCATACAGTGTGAAAACATGCCCACCTAACTGCGTTTGGCCTATATCCCTCTAACCCTGTCTTATACATGCACCTGTCTAAATGTTTCTTAAATGTTGTTCAGAAGTTATAGGAGCAGAATTAGGCCATTAGGCCCATCAAGTCTACTCCGCCATTCGATCATGGCTGATCTATCTTTCCCTCTCAACATCATTCTCCTGCCTTCACCCCATAACTCCTGACAATGGCCGAGTAGACATGAAGGGCCGAATGTCCTAATTCTGCTCCTTGATCTTACGAGCACAGACATTGTGGGCTGAAGGGCCTGTTCCTGCGCTGCACCTTTTGTACATTCTATGTTATATGGAAATGCGGGGAATGGCGTGATATGGATCATGTGCAGGCAGTGGAGATTAGTTTATATTAGCATCATGTTCGGCAGGGACATTGTGGGCTGAAGGGGCCTGTTCATGTGCTGTCCTGTTCTGTGATCCAGTTACAGCACAGACGTGAAGCTACATGTTCGGAGCAGAGTAACGGCAGCCAATCGGCCAAACATGGAACAAACATCCCGGCAGCAATTTAAATTAATTCACCATTTACCGATTTAGTCAATTTCTTCTCCTCCGCGTTTCTCTTGTCATTCTTCTTGTAGGTGTCGAAGGTACTGGGGTCGACGGCCCACAGACACTCTGTCCATTTGCCATAGATGGCACAGAGCTTCCTCTTACTGCAACAGAGCAGGGAACAACATTCAGCACGTCCCCAACAACTCTCACCAACTTCTACAGATGTGCCACTGGATGCATCACAGCATGGTTTGGGAACAACTCCATCCAAGACCGTAAAAAATTGCAGAGAATTGTGGACGTAGCCCCGACCATCACACAAACCTACCTCCCTTCCATTAACTCCATCTACACCTCACGCTGCCTCGGCAAGGCCAGCAGTATAATCCCCCCCCCCCCCCCCCCCGTTCCCTTTGGGCAAAAGGTATAGAAGCGTGAAAACGCACACATCCAGTTTCAGACACAGTTTCTTCCCAGCTGTTATCAGGCAACTGAACCATCCTTCCAATGTAGATTTATCTTGCACTAAACATTATCTTGCACTAAACTGGCTTTATCTTGCACTAAATATTATTCCCTTTATCATGTATCTGTATACTGTGAACGGCTCGATTGTATCGAGTCCTGGGATGTCAGGACTTTCATATGAGGAAAGATTGGATAGACTCGGCTTGTACTCGCTGGAATTTAGAAGATTGAGGGGGGATCTTATAGAATCTTACAAAATTCTTAAGGGGTTGGACAAGCTAGATGCTGGAAGAGTGTTCCCGATGTTGGGGGAGTCCAGAACAAGGGGTCACAGTCTAAGGATAAGGGGGAATTCCTTTAGGACCGAGATGAGGAAAACATTCTTTACACAGAGAGTGGTGAGTCTCTGGAATTCTCTGCCACAGAAGGTCGTTGAGGCCAGTTCATTGGCTATATTTAAGAGGGCGTTAGATGCGGCACTTGTGGCTAAAGGGATCGGGGTATGGAGAGAAGGCAGGTACGGGATACTGCGTTGGATGATCAGCCATGATCACATTGAATGGCGGTGCAGGCTCGAATGGCCTACTCCTGCACCTATTTTTCTATGTTTCTATGTAATCATGTATAGTCATTCCGCTGACTGCTTAGTACACAACAAAAACTTTTCATTGTAGCTCAGTACATGTGACAATAAATTAAACTAAAGTGTGAAGTACAATAAACCCTCGCGTTTTGGAGGGATTTAGAAAACCCTTCTTACGTTTTTTCCTAATACGATCCCTTTCCCCTCTCCCATTGAATCCCACGTTATAAGTGGAGAGGTGTTCCCACAGGAAGTTCTTCTCAACATAAACATAAACACACATCTGATGCAAAACAAAGCTTTTCACTGTACCTTGATACAAGTGACAATAATAAACCTAAACCAAATGGGAGGCGGATTTACTTTGGAAACTTTAAACCCACAAGTCTTGGAGTTCAGGAGAATGAGGGCCAATCTTATAGAGGTGTACAAGATGACGAAGGGAATAGACCAAATCTTTTACCCAGGGTAAGGGAATCAGGAACCAGAGGACAAAGGTTTACGGTGAGGAAGGGAAAAGATTTAATGCCACTTCGGTGTGCGGTCTAATACAAACGGAATTCTGATTGTACATGAAGGAACTGCAGATGCCCGTTTACACTGAAGATAGACACAAAGTGCTCTAGCTACTCAGCAGATCAAACAGCATCTCTGGAGAAAAGGAATAGGTGACTTTTTGGGTCGAGACCCTTCTTCATTCTGATTGTATTGCAGGCAGAAGAGAAAGGATTATATTTATTTTTAAACACACAAATTCTGTAAGAGTGAATTAAGAATTCTGGTCACAATTTGTGACCTTGATAAGGTGACATTTCTGTTATCCAAACTGCCGTAACACAGGGGAGGACTGTACGAGAGCAATATTAAGAGCAAAGTGGTTTGACGCATTGTAACAAAATGGGCAGAAAGAATCATCCTACCTTTTGTCCTGAATATAGCCTTCAACTTTATGCAATTCTTTGCCAAAGAGACCACATGGTTTAAAGTTCAGAATACATTTCTCTCCTGACCTGTACACAGACAAACACAGTTCATAAGTCACCACTGTTGATCAATCAACTTTTGATTGATTGAAAGTTACAGCATGGAAACAGGCCCTTCCGCCCACCGAGTTATCGTCGACCATCCGCTCACACTAGTTCTATGATATTCCACCTTCGCATCCACTCCCTACACACTGGGGGCAGCCTAAAGCTGTCAATTAACCTACAAACCTGCAAGTCTTGGGGTGCAGGAAAATGAACGGTAATCTTATAGAGGTCTATAAAGGGAATAGATTGGGTGAATGCACCGAGTCTTACCCTGGATAGTGGAGTCAAGAAGCAGAGGGCATAGCTTTAAGGTGAGAGGTGAAGATTTAATTGGAACCTGAGGGGCAACCTTTTAACAGAGTGTGGGTGGGTGTATGGAATCAGCTGCCAGAGGTGGCGGTTGAGGCAGGTACTATAACAGCATTTAAATGACACTTGGACATGTACGTGGATAGGAAAGGCTTGGAGAGATATGGGCCAATTGTAGGCATATGGGTCCAGCATATGTGGACAGGACATCTTGGTCGGTGTGGGCGAGTCTGGCCGAGGGCCTGTTTCAACGTTCTATAACTCAACGAAACCAGAGCACCCAGAGGAAACCCACGCGGTCACAGGGAGAATGCGCAAACTCCACAAAGACCAGAGCACCCAAGGTCAGTGTTGAAGACAGGTGTCAGGCGCTGTGAGGCAGCGGCTCTACCCGCTGCGCCACTGTGTCGTGGTTACAATGAAGTTGAACACGACAAAGTTCTTACTTGTGATTGACTATCTCCACGTTTCCGTACTGTTCAATCCACAAACGGCCAACGATGATGTTATGCACACAGCAGGTCGGGTTTGACCATGTGTAAGATTCGTTGTGTCTGTAAGAAGAACACAGCAATCGCTAGCAAGTGCAATAGGTAGGAATGTTACAAAACTTACCTTGAGCAGCGCTGCAGTTCTGCCGCTCCCCGTGTGCGTGACTTTGGCGCCTTTCAGAGGGGGGCGGGCTTAAAGTGACGTTTTTCTACAGACTGGGAAAATCGATCCATGTCAGGCGATTTCGTTGCGGAAGAAAAATCGCTCCGACATTTAATTCATAAAGGTATTTTTAAATTACACTAGATTATTTATTAACTAAGTTAAAAATCACCTTCAAAAGCCGTAAGCGCCGACAACGGGAAGGATTTTGCGTAGTGGAGAAAAAAAGGTACACAGTTTATTTTTATATGAAAAGTTGTTTTTTAGGGAGGCTTTAATAACATTTTCATGTTGCGAATTGGGTCCAAAAAAATGTATGAACCAACAGTATTTTTCCTCCCAATTTCACCGCAAACCGCAATGTTCCAATCCACTGCATTCCACTAAAACCCACTCGCTAGTTGATTTAAATGGCCATTAATTTACAGGCATTAAACACTAAATTCCTTCCATTTGGCCTAGAAATTAATGAAAATGAGATTTAAAAATTATGTTATATTGTGGATTATTGTGTGAATGCTATTTAGACACTGAGGCAATTTAAAAAAAGTTTATCTTTTCTTAAGAAATGGATAGATGTTTAGATCTACTCATTGAATTTTGTAATTAGCTACAATTAGATAACTAACTAATTATATGCTTTAATTTCAGGTCATCCAAGTAAGATTGTTTCATATTTGTTTCAGAATGCTTCAATCTATAATAACTGAAAATTTCATTGAGTTCTCTTACTTTTTAAGAAAGTTATGGGCTTTTAACTGTTCCAGATCACAGCTTTTGAGTTAAGTCAATTGAAAGGCAATGGGGAACAAGATACTAATTTCCGAGTATGAAAATGGCCATAACTTTCTTAATACTGAAGATATGAAAGTGAATTAGGTGTCAAATTAAACTTATTTTTATGCTTTATTTGATGGGATAAATTGCAGACTTGATTTTTAAAATCTCAAAATTTTGTAACATTGCTACAATAGGTATATCGCTAGCCCACTCTCCGCTATCATATCTGCCTCCACCATCACCCCCTGGCAACGCATGCAAGGCTCTCAACATCCTCTGTGTAAAAACCTTCCCCGCACCTCTCCTTGAAATATTGCTCCTCTCACCTTAAATCTATGCCCTCTAGTATTCCATCTGGGAAGAAGATTCTAACTGTCAACCATATCTATGCCGCTCATAATTTTATAATCTCCTCCTATAAATGTGCAAACTCCGCACAGACAGCACCTGTAGTCAGGATCAAATCCCGGTCTCAGGTGCTGTGTCTTTAGTTGGACTACAGACTTCGGTTTTTGCACTATTATGGTTAACTAGTGTTACTGATCTTTAATTATTGCATTCCTGATTATTATTATTAGCTGTGATATTGTGTTTACAGGCCTGGTAAGCTGCAACTAGTACGAGCTTCATTCTTCCATTGTCGGAACATATGACAATTAAACATTCTAGACTCTCTTGCATTTGGCACTTATACAGTTAATGCAAACACTGGCATTTACGCAGTCGACTAGGATTTAAAATGGAAACAAATTAACTATTTATCTTGCACTGAGCCTACAGGAACACACGATTATTTCCCAAAGATAGACACAAAGTGCTGGAGTAACTCAGTGGGTCAGGCAGCATCTCTGGAGAAAAAAGACGGGTGATGTTTCAGGTCAGGGCCCTTCTTCAGACCTATGATTATTTCCTAAACTAGATAATGTCATAAGTAATAGGAGCAGAATTCGGCCCATAATGTGCATTTCTGATGGACTCACTGTTTTGCTGTTTAGTTCAACCATTGTGATCGGCATGTCTCGGTTCCACGATTCTCCGTTAACCAACGGAACCCGCTACTTACTTGTTAAGTTCTAATGTTATAATTCCTTTTGGTTCGGCTTCCACGCTCTTCCCCCAAAATTTCAGTTTGGGATATATGGATCCATGGAAAACAAACTTCTGATGGAGTCCCTCAGCATGGAATGCACTGACTGGAGGATGGTGGCTAACTTGTTCTGATATCAGCTTGAATCCCAGATCCTGTCTGTGGAAAGAGGCCGTTCATTAACTTAGAGATGAGACGCAAGGAACTGCAGATGCTAGTTTACAACAAAAAAAAGTGCTGGAGTAACTGGCAGCACTGTGGTGCAGTGGTAGATTTGCTGCCTTACATCGCCAGAGACCCGAGATTGATCCTGACTATGGGTGCTGTCTATACAGAGTTTGCACGTTCTCCTTGTGACTACAAGGGTTTTCTCCGGGTGCTCCAGTTTCCTCCCACACTTCAAAGACGTACAGGTTTGTAGGTTAATTGGCATCTGTAAATCGTTACATATACCCACCACCCACTGTGTGAAAAGGTTGCCCCTAAGGTTCCTATTAAATCTTTCCCCTCTCACCTTAAACCTTTACCCTCTGGTTCTTGATTCCCCTACTCTGCGTAAAAGACTGCACATTCACCCTATCCATCCCCCTCGTGATTTTATACACCTTTATAAGATCTGCTGGGACTGTTCTTTCTGGAGCACAGGAGGCTGAGGGGTGACCTTGTAAAGGATGTTTTAAAGTCATGAGGGACATAGATGAAGTGGTGGTCTTTATCCCAGTACAGGGTAGTCTAAAACTAGGGAGTACAGGTTTAAGTTGAGAGGGAAAAGATTTAATATGAACTCGAGGGACCACTTTTGTTCTCCCACACAGTGTGATGGGTATATGGAACAAGCTGCCAGAGGAGGTAGTTGAGGAGGAAAAACAATTACAATATTTAAAAGACAATTGGACAAGTACGTGGATATGAAAGGATTAGAGGGATATGGGTAAAAAGCATGCAATTGGTGCTAGGGTTATCCTGGTCGGCATGGACCAGTTGGGCCAAAGGGCCTGTTCCATGCTCTATGGCTCTACAACAGTACAGATGTCGTATAAAGGTCTTGCTTGCTTTTCCATGTGTTTTGCCGGCTTCTCATAGAGACATACAGCATGGAAACAGCAGCTTGGCCCCACTTCCCCACATGTCCCAGCTACATTAGTCCCACCTACCTGTGTTTGGTCCATATCCCACTGAACCTATCCAATCCATGTCCCTTTCCATATGTTTTTTAAACATTGTGATAACACCTGCCTCAACTACCTCCTCTGGCAACTCGATCCATATATCTACCACCTTTTTTATGTGAAAAAGCTGCCCCTCATTCCTATTAAATCTTTCCCTCTTCACCTTAAACCCATTTTGATTCCCTTTCTCCGAGTCTATCTAGCCCTCTAATGATCGTGTACACTTCTATACGATCTCCCCTCAACCTCCTGCACTCCAAGGAGTATAGTCCTAGCCTGCTCAAACTCTCCCTATAGCTCAGGCTCTAACGTCCTGGAAACATCCTCACAAATCCTCTCTGCACCCATTCCAGCTTAAATACATATTTCCTATAACAGGGTGACCAAAACTGAACAGGATACTTTAAATGTAGCCTCGCCAATGTTTTGTACAACAGTAACATAAAGTCCCAACATCTGTACTCAATACTGATGAAGGCAAATATGCCAAAAGCATTCTTGACCACCCTATCTACATGTGACGTCACTTTCACCTCCTTCTGCAAGGAACTGATGTTCAGATTAGTTTAGATACAGCGCGGAATGAGGCCCTGTGGCCAACTGAGTCCGTGCCACCCAGTGATCCCTGCACGCTAACACTATCCTATGCACTGGGGACAATTTATAATTATACCAAGCCAATTAACCTACAAACCTGCACGTCTTTGGAGTGTGGGAGGAAACCGGAACACCCGGAGAAAACCCACGCAGTCATGGGGAGAATGTCCAAGCTCCGTACAGACAACCCTGGAATATTGCGTACAGTTTTGGTCTCCAAATCTGAGGAAGGACATTATTGCCATAGAGGGAGTGCAGAGAAGGTTCACCAGACTGATTCCTGGGATGTCAGGACTGTCTTATGAAGAAAGACTGGATAGACTCGGTTTATAATCTTTAGAATTTAGGAGATTGAGAGGGGATCTTAGAGAAACTTACAAAATTCTTAATGGGTTGGACAGGCTAGATGCAGGAAGATTGTTCCCGATGTTGGGGAGGTCCAGAAGAAGGGGTCACAGCTTAAGGATAAGGGGGAATTCCTTTATGACCGAGATGAGAAAGAATTTTTTCACACAGAGAGTGGTGAGTCTCTGGAACACTCTGCCACAGAAGGTAGTTGAGGCCAGTTCATTGGCTATATTTATGAGGGAGTTAGATGTGGCCCTTGTGGCTAAGGGGATCAGAGGGTATGGAGAGAAGGCAGGTACGGGATACTGAGTTGGATGATCAGCCATGATCATATTGAATGGGGGTGCAGGCTCGAAGGGCCGAATGGCCTACTCCTGCACCTAATTTCTATTCTATGTTCTATGTAACCCCCTTAGTGAGAATCGAACCCGGGTCTCTGCGACTGTGAAGCAGCAACTCTACCGCTGCGCCACCTTGCCGCCCTAATGATCTTTGCCTCCAAAACTTGTAGTGGTGAATTGACACATTGGCAGTGCATCACTGAAACACTGGTCAAGGTGAATGAGTGAAGCGAACATATTGCTCACCTGATAAGTTCATAGGTCTCACCGAGGAGAGGGTTAAATGGCTTCCCCGTTCTCTCCCACTGAGACGCCACGGCTGAAACCGCAAAGGCTGCCACACACTGTTGTCCGAAAAATAAGAAGTACAGAAAGGATCTATTAGAGTTGGACAATCATACAGCACGGAAACAGGCCCTTCGGAGACCAAGATGCTCCATCTGCACCAGTCTGCGTTTGGTCCACATCCCTCTAAACCTTAAATGGACACTGTACTGGAGTGACTCAGCGGGTCAGGCAGCTTCTCTGGAAGACAGGTAACCTTTTTGGTCGGGACACTTCTTCAGACCCGACCCAAAATCTCTCCATTTTCTCCAGAGATGCTGCCTGACCTGCTGAGTTACTCCAGCATTTTGTGTCTATATTTGGTATAAAACAGCATCTGCAGTTCATTTCTACACGTTCTCTCTAAACCTTAGCTGGACACAAAATGCTGGAGTAGTTCAGTGAGTCAGGCAGCATCTCCAGAGATCATGGTGACATTTTGGGTCGGGTTTGAATCCAAATCATCACCTATCCATTTTCTCCATGGATGCTGCCTGACCCGCCGAGTTACTCTAGCATTTCTGTGGTTCTTTGTTTCTACATCCCTCTGAACCTTACCTATCCATGTACTCTCCAAATGTCTTTTCAATGTTGTTCCCTCAGGTCCCTATTAAATCTTTACCCTCTCATGTTAAACAATGCCCTCTAGTTCTTGGTTCCTCTACCTTGGGGAAAATACTGTTCATTCATCCTATCTATTCCCCTTTATCCCAGGGTAAGCCAATCCAATCTAAAACAAGAGCGTAGGTTTAAAGTTAGAGGGGAAAGATTTAATAGGAACCTGTGGGGCAAATTATTTCTATACAGAGGAAGTAAGCATTCACTAATGAAGGGAGAGGCGAGTCAGGAGTAGAAAAAGCATAAAGAGGGGCTTAAAACAGAAATGAGGAAGGGAAAGGGGAGTCACGAGAAATAATTAGCAAGTAACTGGCAAAATTAAACAAGTAGATGGAGTGGTATAGTTCATACGTTCATATTCATAATCATAAGTGATAGGAGCAGAATTAGGCCATTCGGCCCATCAAGTCTACTCCGGCATTCAATCTGTCTTTCCCTCCTAACCGCATTCTCCTGCCTTCTCCCCATAACCCCTGACACCCTTACTCATCAAGAATCTATCTATTCCTGCCTTAAAAATATCCATTGACGGCCTCCACAGCCTACTGTAAAGACAGTATATGCTTGCATAGGTAGTGTAATAGTCAGGAATAGTATTACTTGCATAGGTAGTGTAATAGTCTGGAAGTCATGCAGCTTTATCGGTTAGTCAGCATTTGGAATATTGTGTCAGTTTTGGTTGCCCTGTTACAAGAAGGATGTGGTGATTTTGGAGAGGGTGCATGGGGTTTACTATAATGATGTAGAAACAAGGAACTGCAGATGCTGATTATATCAAAAATAGACACAAAGTGCTGGAGTAACTCAATGCGTCAAGCAGCATCTCTGGAGCAAAAGGGTAGGTGATGTTTCGGATCGGGACCCTTCAGAAGAAGAAGTGTTCTGACCAGAAAAGTCACCTATTCCTTTTTCTCCAGAGACGCAGCCTGTCACACTGATTTGCTACAACATTTTGTATCTATCATTACCATAATGATGCCTGGACTAGGAGGTCTTTGCTATAAAGAGAGGTTTAGTTCAGAGATACAATGTGGAAGCAAACCCTTCGGCCAGCCAAGTCCGTGCCGCCCAACACTAGTTTTATCCTACACACTAGTGACAATTTACAGAGGCCAATTAACCTACACACCTGCACACCTTTGTAATACTGGGAAGAAACTGGAGCACCCAGAGAAAACCGACACGGTGAAGATTAGTTTCACTTGAGAAAGACGCAAAATGCTGGAGCAACTCAGCGGGTCAGGCAGCATGTCTGGAGAAAAGGAGATACCTTCACTCATGGTGCCTGTTCACTGGTGGCTTGGTGGCGCAGCCAGTGACCCGGGTTTGATCCGGACTACGGGTGTTGTCTGTACCGAGTTTATACATTCTCCCCGTGACTGCATGGGTTTTTCCCGGGTGCTCCGGTTTCCTTCCACACTTCACAGACATGCAGGTTTTGCAGGTTCATTTGACTTTAGTAAAAATTGTAAATTCTCCTTGGTGTAGGATGGTGCTAGTGTACAGGGTGATCGCTGGTCTGTGTGGACTACATGGGAGGCGGAGCCTGCCTCCATGCTGTATCTCTAAAGTATACTAAAAGATGCTGCCTGACCCATTGAGTTACTCCAGCACTTTGTCTCTATTTTAGTATAAACCAGCATCTGCAGTTCTTTCATACAAATTTATTTTACCAGACATCATTGGGCATGGACATTGTGAGCCAAAGGTCCAGTCCCTGTGCTATACTGGTCCATATCCTTTGCCAGTGTGTGGAACAGAAACTTTGTGGTACACAGCAGTGTTTCAGCAAACAGGAGACATACCTGCATCCTGTCCAGTGAAGTCCGGGAGCTGATTGCTTCATGGATGAGGTACGTATGCTCCATGTATTCTGTGAGTCGCTGGAGAAAGCTCAGTGGCTCGTTAAATATCACTGGCATCGCAATCTTCGACAGCTCCTACAACAGAGAATTTGCAGGTGACCTTGCTGTGACCTTTACACAGAAAATACACCTAAATAGAGTGAGAGTCAGGCAGCATGGAAACAGGCCCTTCCACGCAACTTGCCCTCGCCGACCAACACGCCCCATCCACACTAATCCCACCTTCCCCGCGTTTGCCCCATATCGCTATAAACTTTGAGTATAGAAGTTGGGAGGTCATGTTGCGGTTATCTAAGACGTTGGTTAGGCCACATTTAGAGTATTGTGTTCAGTGAAGATAGACACAAAATGCCGGAGTAACTCAGCGGGTCAGGAGAAAAGGAATAGGTGATGTTTCAGGTCGAGACCCTTCTTCACTATTGTGTTCAGTTTTGGGCACCATATTATAGGAAAGTTGTTGCCAAGCTGGAATAGGTGCAGAGAAGATTTATGAGGATATTGCCAGGACTCGAGGACCTGAGATAGAGGGAGAGTTTAACAGGTTGGGACTGTCTTCCTTGGAGCACAGGAGTATGTGAGGTGATCTTATAGAGTTGTATAAAATCATGACAAGGGTGGACGCACAGAGTCTCTTGTCCGGAATCGAGAACCAGAAGACAGAGGTTTAAGGTGAAGGGAGAAATAATTAATAGGAACCCGAGGGTAATTTGTTCACACAGAGGGTGGTGGATGTATGGAACGACCTGCCGGAGGAGGTAGTTGAGGCAAGTACTATCGCAATGTTTAAGAAACAGTTAGACAGGTACATGGATAGGATAGGTTTAGAGGGATATGGGCCAAACATAAAGAGGCAGGACTAGTGTAGATGGGATATGTTGGTTGAAGAGGGCAGGTTAGGCCGAAGGGCCTGTTTCCACACCATATGTCTATGACTCATCCTATCCATGTACCTGTCCAATTGTCTCTTAAATATTCAGTCTTATTCCCAGGTTAGAGGATTCTGAACACTCAGTCATCTTCCCCTACAGTGGTGAGTCTAAAACTGGAGGACACAGGCTTAAGGAGAGAGGGAAGAGATCAGGACCTCAGGAACATTTTTTGTCAGTCAGAGGGTAGTCCATAACTGGAAGGAGCTGCCAAAGGAAGTTGGTCTCTGAAGTCAAATAACACCACTTGGAGTTCTATCCACTGAGTAAATTCTGTTGAAGGCTCCACAGACATTTTAATAGAACATGGAATCTAGGAATAGGGAATCAATGGATATTGTGGAAAAAGCAGGGTACTGATTTTGGATGATCAGCCATGATCATATTGAATGGTACCATGAATGCTTCCCATGACACAGCTTGAAGGGCCGAATAGCCTACTCTTATCCCTGCACCTATTTTTCTCTGCCTCCACCACCTGCTGAACATGACGTGAAGTTCAACTAATCTCCTCTGCCTGCACATGATCCATATCCCTCCATATTCATGCACCTACCTAAAAACCTCTTGTGCTGGCCCACCTGAAAAACATCCCAAACCCCCTGCTGGACACCCTGCAGTTTGCTTACTGGGCAAATAGATCAGTGGATGGCGCAGCCACGCTAGGCCTGCACTTCACCCTCCAGCACCTAGACCACCAGGGGACCTATGCAAGATTTTGTTTGTGGATTTTAGCTCTGCATTCAACACCATTGAGCCAGATCTACTACTCTTCAAACTTTCCGAGTTGACTGCGCCTGAACCCCTCTGTCAGTGGATCACCAACTTCCTGATAGACAGGAAGCAGCACGTGACGCTGGGAAAGCACATCTTGAACCCGCTGACCCTCAGCATAGGAGCACCGCAAGGCTGCGTACTCTCCCCTCTCCTCTACTCTCTCTACACCAACGACTGCACCTCCACAGACTCTGTCAAGCTTCTCAACTTTGCGGACGACACAACCCTGATTGGATTGATCCAGGATGGGGAGGAATCTGCGTACAGACAGGAAGTGACACAGCTGGCGTCCTGATGCCATCGCAACAACCTAGAGCTCAATGCTCTTAAGACGGTGGAATTGATTGTAGATTTTAGGACAGCTCCCCCTCTCCTCACCCCACTCACCATCAACAACACCACAGTCACATCTGTGGAGTCTTTTAAGTTCCTTGGAACCATCATCACCAGGGACCTTAAATGGGAGGCCACTATAGACTCCACAGTCAAAAAGGGACAACAGAGGATGTACGCCCTGCGGCAGCTGAGAAAACACAATCTGCCACAGGCAATGATGGTCCAGTTTTATACTGCCGTCATGTCCTCACCTTCTCCATCATGGTCTGGTTTGGCTCAGCCACCAAGCATGGCATCTGGTGGCTGAAGCGCACCGTCCGATCTGCCGAGAAGGTTATTGGCTGCAACCTTTCCCGCAGCGAGAAACTTTACACTGCAAGGGCCAGGAAGCAAGCGGGCAAGATCATCTCTGACCCGTGTCACCCTGGCCACAAACTCTTTGAAGCACTTCCCTCCGCAAGGCGACTCCGGACTGTCAAAGCCGCCACAGCCAGACATAAAAACATTTTTTTTTGACGAGCAGTAGCTTTACTCAACAACCAAATGTCTGTAGCCTCATTTTGCTCTGGTATTTCATTTCATTCTTCACATGTTTAAATTATGTTTTATTTTTAATTGTCGACTCTATATCGTGTTGTTACTTCCGAGCAAAGCACCAAGGCAAATTCTTTGTATGTATACGTACTTGGCTAATAAAATGTATTCAATTAAATTCAATGAAATCTTCTCCGATTTGCATCTATAAACTCCCACGCAACCACTAGTTGTGCTCACCATTCCGATGCACTTGCGCAGAATGCTCCAAATACTGAAGTCATCTCTGGAAAACATCGGTGCTGGCAAGCTTGTTCTGAAACAGAGTAGAGAGCAAAAAATTCTCTTAGAACGTAATTAATAGCTCAATCTGACCTCCAGCTACAAACACAATTTAACTCGGCACGGTGGCGCAGCAGTAGAGTTGCTGCCTTACATCTCTTGCAGCGCCGGAGACCCGGGTTCCATCCCAACTACGGGTGCTGTGTGTACGGAGTTTACACGTTCTCCCCATGATCTGCATGGGTTTTCTCCAAGATCTTCGGTTTACTCCCACACTCTAAAGACATACAGGTATGGAGGTTCATTGGTTTGGTATAAGTGTAAATTGTCCCTAGTGTGTCTAGGATAGTATTAATATGCGGGGATTGCTGGTCGGCACACACCCGGTGGGCCGAAGGACCTGTTTCCGCGCTGTATCTCTAAACTAAACTAAATTAATTTCTTTGGTTGGATGACACAGTAGAGCTACTGCCCCACAGTGCCAGAGACACGGGTTCATTCCTGACCTCGGGTGCTGTCCGTGTGGAGTTTGCGCATTTATTCCTTGTGACCGCGAGGGTTTCCTCCAACATCCTAAAGCCGTGCGGGTTTGTGGGTTAATTGGGCCTCTGTAAATTACCCCCTAGGGTGTTGGGAGTGGTTGAGAAAGTGGGATAATATAGAGCATGAGGATTTGACGGTCTGAGCTACAGGAAGAGGTTGAGCAGGCTGTGCTCTATTCCCTGGAGTCCAGCAGGAGGGGTGATTTTACAGAGGTGTATAAAATCATGAGAGGAATAGATCGGCTAGACGCACAGCATCTCTTGCCCAGACTAGTAAACAGAGGTCAAAGGTTTAAGATGAAAGGGGAAAGATTTTATAGGAATTTGAGGGTTTACTTTTTCACGCAAAGGGTTGTAGATGTAAGGAACAGAAGGTAGTTGAGGAAGAGACTGTCGTAATGTTTATGAAACAATTAGACACGTACATGGTTAGGACAGGTTTAGAGGAATATCGGCTAAACACAGGCAAGTCAGACTAGTGTTGATGGGACATTTTGGTCTGCGTGGGCAAGTTGTGCCGAAGTGCCTGTTTCCGTGCTGTATAAATCTATAACTAGTGTGAACCAGTTGATCGATGATTGGCGTGGACTTGGTGGGCCAAAGGGCCTGTTTCCATGCTATGCCTTTCCAACAATTAAGCTCACGGAACAGATGAACTTGCAAACGAAGCTTGGCAAATTTGATCAGCTCTCAATGATCAGAAAGATTCATTTAATTGGTGTTTATATGCAACCTCTTTCAAACGGCGATGAGACATCAATCCAGTTCATTGTCTCTCTGTGTTCACTCACCATCAACGAACTGAAGAGGACACAAAATTACTCTAAACACACAAGACGCCTGGTGTTGGAGACACAAGGAATTGCAGATGTTGGAATCTTGAGTAAAACAGAAAGTGCTGGAGCAACTCAGTGGGTCAGGCAGAAGAGGTAGTTGAGGCACATACTATCACATTTTAAAATACATTTAGACAGGTGCATGGATAGGAAAGGTTTAGTCTAGTTTATTGTCACGGGCACCGAGGTATTGTGAAAAGATTTTGTTAAGGGCTAACCAGTTAGCGGAAATACTATAGATGATTACAATCGAGCTAGCCACAGTGTACAGATACAAAATAAAGAGAATAACATGAATAATGTTTAGTGCAAGATAAATTCCAATAAAGTCCAAGCAATGATGGTCCGAGGGTCTCCTATTAAGTAGATAGTAGTTCAGCTCAGTTTATAGGGATATGGGCCAAACATGGACAGTTACGACTAACGTAGATGGGGCACCTTAGTCAGCATGGGCAATTAGGGCCAAAGGGTCTGTTTCTGTGTGTATGACTATTTCGGGAGTCATAGAGTGATACAATGTGGAAACAGGCCCTTCGGCCCAACTTGCCCACACCGGCCAACAATGTCCCAGCTACACTAGTCCCACTTGCCTGCACTTGTTCCATATCCCTCCAAACCTGTCGCATCCATGTACCTGTCTAATTGTTAAACGATGGGATAGTCCCAGCCTCAACTACCTCCTCTGGCAGCTTATTCCATACACCCACCACCCTTTGTGTGAAAAAGTTACCCCTCGGATTCCTATTAAATCTTTTCCCTTTCACCTTAACCTATGTCCTCTGGTCCTCAATTCCCCTCCTCTGGTCCTCGATTCCCTGGTAGAGAGGCAATGTTTTGGGTCAGGACCCTTCTTCAAACTTCCAGTGTTCATGAACGGTGCAAGAAAGGTCATGGCTAATCATAACTTGGGCTAAATTTCACCATCTGACTGATTTTCTGACTGAGTCCAACTCATCCACGCTGAGCAAGCTGCCCAACCAAACGAGTCCTACTTGCCTGCACCCAAAACCTTTGGATGCATTTGGCCCAGATACCTCTCAATTATTCCTATCCATGAACCTGCCCCAATGTATTTTAAGTGTTGTTATGGTACCTGCCTCACCTACCTCCTCTGGCAGCTCTTAGGAAAAGGCCAGAACAAATCAGGGTTGGCAACCGATGACCAACGGCTTTTGACTGTCACAATAAACTCAAGAGAGGGTGGAGCCCATAATGGCCCATTGTTGGCTGGGGACGATATGATAACAAGATGGATGCAGGGATGGATGTGAATAGTAGAACTGGTAGGACAACTGGGGGGGGGGGAGGGTATGCAGGGGTTACTTGAAATTACAGAAATCAGCGTTCATACCGCTGGGTTGTAAGCTGGGCACAAATAGACCTTGAAATCTGGGCAAATAAGCCAGATAAAGAGCTGCAATCACTTGTAGAGCAAATGCACAACAACTATCATCGCACCAGCTGTATTATTTATACAGTCTGACATGACATATCAGCCAGCACTTCATTGTTAGACTGTTCAACACAGGCAGCTTCAAATTACACAGATTGGCTTTCCAATTTTTCCTTGACACTTTGCCAATTAGTCTCAATATCTAAACATCCACAATGCAAACAATACCGAAATTGAAGAATTTAGTTTAGAGACACAACGCAGAAACAGTCCCTTCGGCCCACCGAGTCTGCACCGACCAGCGATCCCCACACACTAATACTATCCTACATACACGAGTAGCAATTTATAATTATACAAAGCCAATTAACCTACAAACCTGCGCATCTTTGGAGTATGAGAGGGAGCTGGCGATTCCAGAGAAAACCCAAGCAGGTCACAGGGAGAACATATAAACTCCGTACCGACAGCACCCGTGGTCAGGATCAAACCCAGGTCTCTGGCGCTGTAAGGCAGCAACACTACCGCTGCGCCGCCATCTTTAATCTGGGTCAATTCAACGTAAACGCACGGACTCCCCTCAACCCCAAAGTGCTTTAGAGTTTTAAACTCTAAGGAGAGATAGGACAGACTTGTATACTGGACCATATTTGCACTGAACACGATGCCAGGCTAATCTCCTCTGCCTGCACATGATCCATATCCCCCCATTCCCTGCATATCCGTGGTCTGGAGCATTGGATGTTGAGGGGAGATCTGATTAATTATGTAAAATTATGAGAGGCATAGATGAGGTCAACAGCAGAACCTTTTTCAACCAGGGTGAAAATGCAAAGACCAAAGGGCAGAGCTTTATGGCGAGAGAGGCAAAGTTTGAAGGAGTTGTGCAGGCATTTAAAAAAAAAAAATGTTTTTACACAGAGGGTGCTAGGAACACACTGCCAGAGATGGTGATGGAGGCTGATACGAAAGTGATGTTTGACTTTTGGAAAGGCAGGGTATGGATTATGTACAGGCAGATAAAAGCCTAAGGTGAGAGGGGCAAAGTTTAAAGGAGATGTGCGGGGCATGTATTTGTTTACACAGTGGTGAGGGCCTGGAACGCATTGCAACGGGGGTGGTGGTGGTGGTGGAGGCAGAGGTGTTTAAGAGGCTTTTGGATAGGCACGGATATGCAGGGAATGGGGGGATATGGATCATGTGCAGACAGAGGAGATTAGCCTGGCATCGTGTTCAGTGCAAATATTGTACTCAGCCCAAAAGGCCTGTTCCTGTGCTCGACTATTCTATTAGAGGATTTAAAAATGTCCATGGAGCCTTAAACAGATTTTAATACTGTGGACGGAACTCCAAATAGTGTTCTTTACGTTTCGAAACCCATCTCTAGCATCAGGTCCAGAGTCACAGTCATGGTATCAGGCCCTTCAGCCCAACTCAACCAAGCTGACCAAGATGTCACATCTAAGCTGGATTCATTTACTTGCATTTGGCCCATATACCTCTAAACCTTTCTCATCCATGTACCTGTCCCAAAGACTTAAGTATTTATCTATCTGCCTCAATTACCACTTCTGGCAGCTTGTTCCATTCACCCACCACCGTCTGTGAGAAAAGTTGCCCCTCGGGTTCCTATTAAATCATCCCCCTCTCACCTTTAATCCAAAGTGTCCAGTACTTGATTTACATAGAAACATAGAAAAATAGGTGCAGGAGTAGGCCATTCGGCCCTTTGAGCCTGCACCGCCATTCAATGTGATCATGGCTGATCATCCAACTCAGTATCCCGTACCTGCCTTCTCTCCATACCCCCTGATCCCTTTAGCCACAAGTGCCACATCTAACGCCCTCTTAAATATAGCCAATGAACTGGCCTCCACGACCTTCTGTGGCAGAGAATTCCAGAAACTCACCTCACTCTCTGTGTAAAGAATGTTTTCCTCATCTCGGTCCTAAAGGAATTCCCCCTTATCCTTAGACTGTGACCCCTTGTTCTGGACTCCCCCAACATCGGGAACAATCTTCCAGCATCTAGCTTGTCCAACCCCTTAAGAATTTTGTAAGTTTACCTCTGCTGGGAAAATGTCTGCGCATTCACCCTATCTTATTCCCCTCATGATTTTATACACCTGTATCGGATCATCCCTAGCCTCCTACGGTCCAAGGAAAACAAGTTCTAGCCTGCCAAACCTCTCCCTGTAGCTCAAGCCCTCTAGTCTGTGCAACAGAATTGTAAATCTTCTCTGCACTCTTTACAGTTTAATGACATCCTTCCTATAACAGGGTGACCAAAACTGAACACTATACTCCAAATGCGGCCTCACCAACGCCTTGTACAACTAAATGGAAGATCCCAACTTCTATGTAAAAACAAAGAAATACAGATGCTGGTTAATACACAACAGGACACAAGGTGCTGGAGTAACTCAGTAGGTCAGGAAGCATCTCTGGAGAACACACTGGAGTCTGAAGAAGGGCCGTGACCCGAAATGTGACCTACCAGAGATGCCACTTTCAGGGAACTATGCAGCACTCTTAGATCACTCTGTCCCACAATATTCTTCAGATTACCAAAAAGTGTGTTCCTAACAGCCCTTCTATCAAGTTGATTCAACGGGAAAATGGACAAAGTTTTGGGTTTGCCTTTCATTATTGTTGAATCGGTCTCTGGTGAAGCATCATCTGCAGACAACACATCAAAGAGTTTCAAGAGCAAAGATACAAATGTCAGCATCTCTTCTCTCTCTTAAAGCACCAAGACACACTACCTCCAAATCTCAAACTGGCCTTGAAGTTTAGATTTTAGTTTAGTTTATAGATATAGCCCGGCAACAAGCCCTTTGACCTGCCGAGTCTGCCAACCAGAGATCACCCCGTACACTAGCACTATCCCACACATTAGGGACAATTTACAATTTTTACTGAAGCCAGATTAACCTACAACCTGCACGTCTTTGGAATGTGGGAGGAATCCGGAGCTCCCAGAGAATGCCCACATGGTCATGGGGAGAACATACAAACTCCGTACAGACAGCACCCATAGTTAGGATTGAACCCGGGTTAACAGTAGACAATAAGCTATGGCGCTGTTTCTGGCGCTGTAAGGCATTAACTCTACCGCCACCCGCTGAATATGTTTCTAAAGATCTAAGCACGGGTCCTCCACCATATTCAGTGATTCAGTCTTTATCTTGTGGAGATTTAAGTTGAGTCCCACACCACCACATTCAGGAACAGCTGTTTTCCCCACAACCATCAAGTTCTTGAGCGAAACCTGCACAACCCTAACCCTACCGCGGCAATGGAACACTACGTATCACCGCTTGCACTAACGTCGACTTGTTTTGTTTTCTAATTGTGTCATTTGCACTAACATCTTGGTTTTTGTCTAATTGCGTTTTGCGTTGCTGACCAGCTTTTTAAAAAAAATCAGTCTTTGTTTTTACTGTGTGGAGAACTTTGTGTAATTTATATATAAGCTGCATACAATTCCTGTTTAGTGCATTGTCTGAGTCTATGTGCCTGTGTTACTGCTGCAAACAAGATTGTCATTGTACCTGTACCTCACCGTAGTTGTACAGATGACAATAAACTTAACTCGACTTAAACTTTAATCCATTCACTTCCTTCGATATTCCCCCTTTCGGTTTTGATCGTGGAGACACAAAGATTGTCATGGCTCTGGAGTGTTTCATCTTCCAACCTACCTCAGTGCAGACCTTTCACTTTTTTTCTGTAACTAACACTATATAATGCATGGTAGACACAAAGTGCTGGAGTAACTCAGCGGGTGAGGCAGAATCTCTGGAAAGAAGGAATGAGCGACGTTTCATCTTCACTCCAGAGATGCTGCCTCACCCGCTGAGTTATTCTTGCATTTTGTGTCTACCTTCGATTTAAACCAGCATCTGCAGTTCTTTGTTACTATATAATGCACTATTGATGCTGACTCTGGCGTGTACTGATCCGAACCTGAAACTTCACCTATTCACCTGTTCTCCAGAGATTTTGCCTGACCCACTGCATCAATCTAGTACTTTGAGTCTTTTCCAATAGCTTGCTCCTTCATCTAGTAGCAATGTTACAAAATTTTGAGATTTTAAAAATCAAGTCTGCAATTTATCCCATCAGATAAAGCATAAAAAGAAGTTTAATTTGACACCTAATTTACTTTCATATCTTCAGTATTAAGAAAGTTATGGCCATTTTCATGCTCGGAAATGAGCATCTTGCTTCCCATTGCCTTTCAATTGACTTAACTCAAAAGCTGTGATCTGGAAAAGTTAAAAGTCCATAACATTCTTAAAAATTAAGAGAACTCAATGAAATTTTCAGTTATTATAGATTGAAGCATTCTGAAACAAATATTAAACAATCTTACTTGGATGACCTGAAATTAAAGCATATAATTAGTTAGTTATCTAATTGTAGCTAATTACAAAATTCAATGAGTAGATCTAAACATCTATCAATTTCTCAAGAAAAGATAAACTTTTTTTAAATTGCCTAAGTGTCCAAATAACATTCACACAATAATCCACAATATAACATAATTTTTAAATCTCATTTTCATGAATTTCTGGGCCAAATGGAAGGAATTTAGTGTTTTATGCCTGTAAATTAATGGCCATTTAAATCAACTAGCGAGTGGGTTTTAGTGGAATGCGGTGGATTGGAACGTTGCGGTTAGCGGTGAAGTCCGGGGGAAAAATACTGGGGGTTCATACATTTTTTGGGACCCCATTTCGCAACATTAAAATATTATTAAAGCCTCCCGAAAAACCAACTTTTAATATAAAAATAAAGTATTTACCTTTTTTTCTCCCCTACGCAAAATGCTTCCGGTTGTCAGTGCTCACGGCTTTTGAAGGTGATTTTTAAATTACTCTAGTTAATAAATAATCTAGAGTAATTTAAAAATACCTTCATTGATGAAATGTTGGAGCGATTTTTCTTCAGCAACCAAATCGCCCGACATTCATCGATTATCCAGGCCTGTGGAAAAACGGCACTTTAAGCCCGCCCCCCTCTGCAAGGCGCGAAAGTCGCGCACACGGTGAGCGGCAGAAGTGCAGCGCCGCTAAAGGTAAGTTTTGTAACATACCTACATCTAGCAGACACGGAGCGAGAGTTTGGGATCCAATGGGATCAATATTTATGCTAAAATCGGTCTCAGTTAAACTAAATTGATGATTCAAGTCTGAAGAATGGTCCTCCAATGAAACGTTGACTTGTCCATTTCCCTCCACAGATGAACATCAGTTGCTGTACCCCACTGCAACAGGCCCTTCAGCCCACAATATCTGTGTCAACCATGATGCCAAGACCAGCTCTTATCTGCATGCACATAATCTATATCCCTCCAACTCCTGCGTATATGTGCCTATCCAAAAGTCTTAAACACCACTATTGTATCTGCCTCCACCACCACCCCTGGCGCAGCACGTTCCAGGCACCCACCACCCACTATGTGAAAAAAAAAACTTAGACCGCACAACTCCTTTGAACTTTGCCCCTCTCACCTTAAAGCTATGCCCTCTAATCATTGACATTTCCAACCTGGAGAAAAGGTTCCGACTGTCTACCCTATCTGTGCCTCATAATTTCATATACTTCTATCAGGTGTCCCCTCAAACCTCTAGAAACTGCCTGACTTGCTGAGATCCTCCAGCAGTTTGTGTTTTTATATTAGTTTATGTATTTTTAAAATTTTCAAGGGCAAAATGCTAACTGTAAATAATGTATTTACAATTTCTAAATTTTTCCGCAGAGCTCAGTTCTGCTTACTCACTGTGAAAGCACTTGGGCAATATCTTTAAAAAAAAGAACATAGAACAGTACAGCACAGGGAGGGGCCCTTCGGCCCACAATGTTTGTGCTGAACATGATGCCAAGTTAAACTGATCCCATCCGTCTGTACATGATCTAAAATCTTCCACTGCCCGCACTTCTATGTACCTATTCAAAAGCCTCTTAAAGGCCGCTGTTGTATTTGACCCCACCACTACCCCTGGCAGCGCCTTCCAGGCACCCACCACACTCTGGGTAAACGACTTGCCCCACACATCACTTTTAAAACTCCCACCTCTCACTTTAAAGCTATGCACTCTAGTGATGGACATTTCCACCCTGGGAGAAAGGTTCAGACTGTCTACCCTATCTAAGACAAGCATCACGTTCAAATACTGACTTTAGCTCCAATATGTGAACTTCATTTGAGTAAAGCAGTAACTGCATATTACGTCGATGTTTAGGTTACAGAACGCTGAGATATTTTCTGCCACTATTGGACCACTTCAAGGACTCCTGACACCCGTACTAATCAATAATCTGTCAATCTCCGCCTTACAATATCCATTGACTTGGCCTCCTAAACTGCCCAACCTCTCCCTATAACTCAGGCCCTCCAGTCCTGGCAACATCTTCGTAAATCTAATGAAATCCACATGTACAAAAAATGGATCCAACATAAAGAATACATCTGATTAAATAATACAAACTGATACAACACAACTGATCTGGAACTCTAGGTTTTCACTAATAGAATTCTAGAACAGGAAAAGAGGCCCTTTGGCACAGCTTAATACCAACTAAGATGTGCCTATGTTTCAACCATATGCCTCTAAATCTTTCCTGTACATGTTCATAAGTTAGAGGTGCAGAATTTACATCCATTCAGCCCATTGAGTCTACTCAGCCGTTCAATCATGGCTGATGTATCTTTCCCTCTTAACCTAATTTCCCTGCCTTCTCCCCATAACCCATGACACCCGTACTAATCATATTTTTAAGGTGAAGATTGACACATTCTGGAATAGTATATGTCAGGGGATATGGGGAGAAGGCAGGAGAATGGGATTGAGAGGGAAAGATAGATCAACCATGATTGAATGACGGAGTAGACTTGATTGGCTTAAATCTGCTCCTGCAACTTATGAACTTATGCAGCCTGATCCACTGAGTTCCTCTGCACTTTGTGTTTTGATTTTGAGCATTTTCAATATCTTTTGGTTGTCAGAAGATTGAATTGAGCAAAACCACTGATAAAATGGGAGAAACATTAAGGTGGAAACTTATCTTTTAAGCAGTTTTTATGATTTATTTTGCTAGTTGATAGTGTACAGTATTCTCTACTACAGGGTACGATGGCAGCACAGCAGCATAGAGTTGCTGCCTCACAGTGCCAGAGACCCGGTTTGATTCTGACGATGGGTGCTGTCTGTACAGAGTTTGCACGTTCTTCCAGTGACTGTGTGGGTTTTCTCCAGTTTCCTCCCACATTCTAAAGACATGCAGGTTTGTAGATTAATCAGCCTCCACAGGATGCAGGGAATGCATGATAAAGTGGGATAACATAGAACTAGTGCGAACGGGAGATCGATGTTCGGCATGGACTTGGTGGGCCGTGGGCAAGAGATCCAATTCAGTCAAGCAATCCAAACTTTCCTCCCCAAAGCCTCAGTATCTTGGATCTAATATTCATAGATACATAGAAAATAGGTGCAGGAGGAGGCCATTTGGCCCTTCGAGCCAGCACCGCCATTCACTGTGATCATGGCTGATCGTCCCTAATCAATAACCCGTGCCTGCCTTCTCCCCATATTCCTTGATTCCACCAGTCCCTAGAGTTCTATCCAACTCTCTCTTAAATCCGTCCAGTGATTTGGCCTCCACTGCCCTCTGTGGCAGGGAATTCCACAAATTCACAACTCTCTGGGTGAAAAACGTTTTTTCTCACCTCAGTCTTAAATGGCCTCCCCTTTAATCTAAGACTGTGGCCCCTGGTTCTGGACGCCCAACATTGGGAACATTTTTCCTGCATCTAGCTTGTCCAGTCCTTTTATAATTTTATATGTTTCTATATTAATATTAATAACGCTGCTAATATTATAAAACCTTCCAAGCTCCCAACAAAAGAGTTGCCCCATATCCTCACCAAGATGATCAAAAGCTTTGTCAAAGAGGTGGATTTTACAAAGCACTTCATGGGAGGATAGAAAGACTTAGGAATCACCAGTCCTTAAGACAGAGTAATTAAACCGAGATGTCCCAGAACTGGAGCGATGAATCTCAGAGGATTAAGTCTTAAAAGATTACAACCCAAGGACCAGATGACCTACAAACCAGAGTCTTAAAAGAGGTGAGTCATCAAAATTCCTTACATTCTGGATTGTGTCCTGTAGTTTCTGCATGTCGCAAACATCTTCCGAGGTTTACAGCGGGGCATGGATCGGGTACAGAAATGGGCGGAGAAACGGCAGATGGAGTTTAATGCGAGCAAGTGTGAAGTGTTGCACTTTGTGAGGTCAAATGTAAGGGGAAAATGAACAATTAATGATATGACTCTTAACATCATTGATGGACAGAGGGACCTTGGCGTCCAAGTCCATACCTCCTAAAAAGTGGCAACACAAGTAGATTGAGAGGTAAAGGTGGCAGATGTTATGCTTGTTTTCGTCGGTCATGGCATTTGAGTACAAGAGTCAGGAAGGGTATGATTCATGTCCATAATGATAGGAGCAGAATTAGGCCATTCGGCCCACCAAGTCTACTTCACCATTCAATCATGGCTGATCTATCTTTCCCTCTCAACCCCATTATCCTACCTTTTCCCCATAACTCCTGACACCGTGATGCACCTCTGTAGGACTTTGGTTATACCAAATTGCGTGCAGTTCCTGATGCCTCATTACAGGATATGGAGGCTTTGGAGAGGATGCAGAGGAGGGTTACCAGAATGCTGGCAGAATGATTAGGGGGTATTAGCTGCAGTGAGTGGTTGGACAGACTTGGATTGTTTTCTCCGGAATGCTAGAGGTCGCAGGGAGACTTGATAGAAATATATAAAATTATGAGGGGCATAGACATGGTAGTCAGTCAGAACCTTTTCCCCAAGATGTAAAAAATGAAAACTAGTGGGCATAACCTGAAAGTGAGAGGGGCAAAGTTTAAAGGAGGTTTTTTTTACACCGAGGGTGGTGCGTGACTGGAACGCATTGCCAGGGGTGTGGGTGAGGAAGATACAATAGTGGCGTTTAAGATGCTTTTGGAGAAGCACATGGATGAATGGGGAATAGAGGGCTATAGATTATGTGGTAGATAACAGTTGGTCTTGGCATCATGTTCGACACAGACATTTAGACTTTGCAGATTCAGCAAAGAAACAGGCCATTTGGCCCATCGAGTCCTTGCTGACCAGTGATCCCCATCCACTAGTACTATCCTACATACGAAGGACAATTTACAATTTTGTTGGACGTCAATTAACCTACAAACCTGTACGTCTTTGAAGTGTGGGAGAAAACTGAAGCACCTAGAAAAACCCCATGCCGTCATGGGGAGAACGTACAATCTCTGTACAGACAGCTCCCATAGTCAGGATCGAACCCGGGTCATTGGCGCTATAAGGCAGCAACTCTACTGCTGCGCCACCGTGCAACACCAAAAACACTGTGGGCCAAAAGGCCTGTTCTTGCGCTGCACTGCCCCATGTTCTATGATCTATGTATTAAAATTATTGCATTTGTATAAAATCATGAGAGGAATTGATAGCGTGAATGGCCTTTTATACACGGTTGTGGAATCAAAAACAAGAGAACGTAGGTTTAAGTGAGACGAGAAAGATTTAATAGGAACCCAAGGGGAAAGTGTTTTTCATAGATTGGTGGGTATATGGAATGAGCTGCCAGAGGAGGCATTTGAGGCAGGTACAAATCATCCCGAGCCGCTGTGAGGACTCTCCCGACGCCGGAACACCAACACCCAGCGAGAACAGCCTTGAACATCGGGCCGCCGTAGCGCCGACTGCGCAGGACTCAATAGGCCTGACTATGGGTGGACTTGGGGATGGGGCTGGACTTTGTGCCTCCCCCCACAGTGGGAACCATTGTGGGGGGATGATTTTATGTTCATTGATAATTCTTTAGTGTTGTGTCTTATCTTTATTTGTGTGCTGCATTGGCAAGTCAAATTTCACTACACCAATTGGCGTATGTGACAATAAATGTCCTTTGTCCCTTGTCCCTCTGAGTGAAAAGTTGGCCCGAGGTTCCCCTTAAATCTCTCTCCTCTCACAAGCCTCTGCCCTCTAGTTTTAGAATCCTCCACTCTGGGAAAGAGGCTGTGAGCGTTCACTTTATCCATACACCTCAAAAAGGTCACTCCACAGCCTACTACGCTCCCAAGGGAAAAAAGTCCCAGTCTATTTAACCACTCCCTAGAACTCAAGCCCCCAAACTCAGGTAACATCCTGGAGTCCAAACCAAACACAACAGTTTATTCTTTGTCATCTGTCCTATTGGAGTGGCACAGTGGCGCAGCTGGTAGAGCTACTGCCTCACAGCGCCAGACACCCGGGTTCGATCCCGACCTCGGGTGCCATCTGTGTGTAAGATTACGCGTTCTCCATGTGACCACGTGGGTTTCCTCCAGGTGCTCTGGTTTCCTTCCAAGGACGTGCGGGTTTGTAGGTTAATTGGCTTCTGTAAATTGCCCCTAGTGTGTAGGGAGTGACTCAAAGATGGGATAACATAGAACTCGTGTAAACGGGTCACCAATGGTTGACGTGGACTCAGTGGGCCAAAGGGCCCAGTTATATGGAGTGGTAGCATTGCTGCCTTACAGCGCCAGAGACATGGGCTCCACGCCGTACCTTTCATTTCAATATATTTAGAGCCATTAAGAAACCTGCACAATACAATCAAAAATACTAACAGTAGCAGGCTTGAAGAGGTAACCAGATCAGAGGAGAGTGAACCACAGATGACACTGGAGCAGAGAATATCTCTTACATTCATTAAAATTTAAGTCTTGGTATCAAGTTTGTTCTTTCAAATATACTACAGGATAAAAAAGCAAAGAATACATTCGTAGACACGAGGAACTGCACGTGCTGGAATCTTGCATAGAACACAAAGTGCTGGAGGAACTCGGCGGGTCAGGCAGCATCTGGGGAGGGAAATGGACAGGCGACCTTTTGGGTCGGGGCCCTTCTTCAGACTAATGAAGTAAGGGGGGAGAAAGCTGGAAAAGAGAGGTGGGGGCAGGACAAAGACTGGTGAGTGATAGGTGGATACTTGTGGTGGGGAGGTTTACTTGGCTGATGAATGGACAAAGGCCAAGTTTATGTCCATAACAAGCAGAATAAGGCCATTCAGCCCATCAAGTCTACTCTGCCATTCAATCATGGCTGATCTATTTTAAACCTCTCAACCCCATTCTCCTGCCTTCTCCCCATAACCCTCATAATTTTATATACTTCTATTAGGTCTCCCCCGCAGACTCCGACCGAACAACCAAGGGGCTACACAGTGGCGCAGTGGTAGCATTGCTGCCTTACAGCGTCAGATACTTGGGTTCAATCCTGACTATGGGTGTCGTTTGCACCGAGTTTGTACGTTCTCCCTGTGACCACGTGGGTTTTCTCCGGGTGCTCTAGTTGCTTTCCACATTCCAAAGATGTGCAGGCCTGGCGGTTAATTGGCTTTGATGAATTGTAAATTGTCCCTAGTGTGTAGGACTGTGCTGGTGTACAAGGATCGCAGGTCGGCGCGGACCTGGTGGGCCGAAGGACCTGTATCTGCGCTGTATTTCTAAAGTATACGTATAGACTTTGCTGTTTTTAGTCGCCTTTCAAACTCAGTCTGGACCGATGTAACGGCCAGTAACACACTACTTGTATCCATAATATCACTGTCAATATTACAATGTTTTGCACTAAATTAGTTTGGTTTATTATTGTCACGTGTACCGAGGTACAGTGAAACGCTTTTGTTTAGAGCAAAGAAAAGACTAAACATAATTACAATCAAGCTGTCCATAGTGCACGGTGATTGATAAATGGTATAATATTTAGCAGAAGATAAAGTCTGCTAAAAGATGGTCAAAGGTCTCCAATGAGGTAGATGGGAGGTCAGGACCGCCCTCTAGTTGTTGGTAGGATGGTTCCGTTGCCCAATAACAGCTGGGAAGAAACTGCCCATGAATCTGGACAGGGGGAGGATGAGGGGGAATCTTATAGAAACATATAAAATTATAAAAGGACAGGACAAGCTAGATGCAGGAAAAATGTTCCCAATGTTGGGCGAGTCGAGAACTAGGGGCCACAGTCTTAGAATAAAGGGGAATCCATTTAAGACTGAGGTGAGAAAAAACGTTTTCACCCAGACAGTTGCGAATTTGTGGAATTCCCTGCCACAGAGGGCAGTGGAGGCCAAGTCTCAGGATGGATTTAAGAGAGAGTTAGAGAGCTAGAGCTCTAGGGGCTAGTGGAATCAAGGGATATGGGGAGAAGGCAG
This sequence comes from Raja brachyura, assembly GCA_963514005.1. Next base: position 34,837,587 of record OY740784.1, on the reverse strand, counting down.
GCTTGGATTATTGATTGGGGATGATCAGCCATGATCACAATGAATGGCAGTGTTGGCTCGTAGGGCCGAATGGCCTCCTCCTGCACCTATTTTCTGTTTCTAATCTGGAGGTGTGCGTTTTCACACTTTTGTACCTCCTGCCCGATGGGAGAGGGTGGTGAATCTGTGGAATTCATTGTCACGGACGGCGGTGGAGGCCAAGTTATTGAGTATTTTTAAAGCAGAGATTGATTAGCAAGGGTGTCAAAGATCATTGGGAAAAGGCAGGAGAATGAAGTTGAGGGGAAAAATAGATCCCCATCATCGGAGGGTGGAGTAGTATGGACGGCCCAATTCTGCTCCTATGACTTATGAACGTAACATTTTGTAGAACTAAATTTGCAGGCTGGCATTCTACTCTATGTATTATGGTTTTATTGGGTGATCGATGGCCAGCATGGATATGATGGGGCGAAGGGCCTGTTTCCTTGCTGTATCTCCACACTGAGACTAATCTCCCTGTGTGTAGTTTCATGACTCACCTGTATTTGGTGAGGCCATTGGTCTGGGCTAGATTTTCCTTCTCCGACATGTTTGACTGCTCCGTGTTGCTACAGTTCAAAGGCTCTTCGTCAGCGGAGTAGCTCGCTACCGTTTCAAATCCACTCAACGAGTCCGCCGAGTCAGAATCTGCAGCCAAACACACTACCGTCAATATGCCCCCTTTACAATGGTTCAATGGTACTTTATTGGCGCGTCAATATGAGAGGAATAGATGAGCAATAGGGAGAGGTTGAGCAGGCTAGGACATTATTCCTTGGAGTGCAGGAAGGTGAGGGGTGATCTTATAGAGGTGTATAAAATCGTGAGAGGAATAGATCTGGTGGACGCAGAGTCTCTTACCCAGAGTAGAGGAATCGAGAACCAGAGGACATAGGTTTAAGGTGGGGAAAGATTTAATAGGGACCTGAGGGGTAACTTACATAAAGGGTGGTTGGTGTACGGAACGAGCAGCCAGAGGAGGTAGTTGATGCAGGTAGTATTACAATGTTGAAGGATATGGGCCAAATGGAGGCAGGTGGGACTATGTAGACAATAGACAATGGGTGCAGGAGTAGGCCATTCGGCCCTTCAAGCCAGCACCCCTATTCAATGTGATCATTGCTGATCATCCACAATCAGTACTCCGTTCCTGCCTTCTCACCATATCCCCAGGCTCTCCTATCTTTAAGAGCCCTATCTAGCTCTCTCTTGAAAGTATCCGGAGAACCGGCCTCCACCGCCCTCTGAGGCAGAGAATTCCACAGACTCACAACTCTGTGAAAAAGTGTTTCCTCATCCCCGTTCTAAATGGCTTAACCCTTATTCTTAAACTGTGGCCCCTGGTTCTGGACTCCCCCCAACATCGGGAACATGTTTCCTGCCTCAAGTGTGTCCAAATCCTTAATAATCTTATATGTTTCAATAAGATCCCCTCTCATCCTCCTAAATTCCAGAGTATACAAGCCCAGCCGTTCCATTCTCTCAGCATATGACAGCCCTGCCATCCCGGGAATTAACCTTGTAAACCTACGCTGCACTCCCTCAATAGCGAGGATGTCCTTCCTCAAATTTTGAGACCAAAACTGCACACAATACTCCAGGTGTGGTCTCACTAGGGCCCTGTACAACTGCAGGAGGACCTCTTTGCTCCTATACTCAACTCCTCTTGTTATGAAGGCCAACATGCCATTCGCTTTTTTCCACTGCCTGCTGTACCTGCATGTATACTTTCATTGACTGATGAAACATAGAAAAAAATAGGTGCAGGAGTAGGCCATTCGGCCCTTCGAGCCTGTACCACCATTCAATGTGATCATGGCTGATCATCCAACTCAGTATCCCGTACCTGCCTTCTCTCCATACCCCCTGATCCCTTTAGCCACAAGTGCCACATCTAACGCCCTCTTAAATATAGCCAATGAACTGGCCTCAACTACCTTCTGTGGCAGAGAATTCCACAGACTCACCACTCTCTGTGTAAAGAATGTTTTCCTCATCTCGGTCCTAAAGGAATTCCCCCTTATCCTTAGACTGTGACCCCTTGTTCTGGACTCCCCCAACATCGGGAACAATCTTCCAGCATCTAGCTTGTCCAACCCCTTAAGAATTTTGTATGTTTCTATAAGATCCCCCCTCAATCTTCTAAATTCCAGCGAGTACAAGCCGAGTCTATCCAATCTTTCCTCATATGAAAGTCCTGTCATCCCATGAACAAGGACTCCCAGATCCCGTTGTACTTCCCCTTTTCCCAACTTGACACCATTTAGATAATAATCTGCCTTCCAGTTTTTGCTACCAATGTGGATAACCACATTTATCCACGTGCCATGCATCTGCTCACTCACCCAACCTGTCCAAGTCACCCTGCATGCTCATAGCATCCTCCTCATAGTTCACACTGCCACCCAGTTTTGTGTCATCTGCAAATTTGCTAATGTTACTTTGAATCCTTTCATCTAAACTATTGATGTTAGTTGTAAATAGCTGCGGTCCCAGCACCGAGCAATGTAGATTGGAAATGTTGGTCGGTGTGAGCAAGTTGGGCCGAAGGGCCTGTTTGCATGCTGGAAGACTCTATACTCTATTTACCGAGGTACAGTGAGATTCATTTTTTGTACACATTTCAGTACAAGTATCACAATACGTAAGCTCTTAGATACATCTCAGATAAGCATCTCAGATACTATACATGTGTTTAACAGTAATACAATGAGAAATACAAATTTGGTGCCATTTAAGTCTCAATCGTTATACGTATTGTTCTTGACTTTAGGGATACAGCGCAGAAACGGGGCCTTCACCCACCGAGTCCGCGCCGTCCAGTGATCACCCCGTACACTAGCATTATCCTAAACACTAGGGACAATTTACAATTTTACTGAAGCTAATTCACCTACAAACCTGTACCTCTTTGGAGCGTAGGAAGAAACCAGAATACCTGGGGAATATCCACGTGGTCAAAGGGAGAACATACAAACTCCGTACAGACAGCACCCAGTCAGTATTGAACCCGGGTCTCTGGCGCAGTAATGCAGCAACTCTACCGCTGCACCACTGTGCTGTCCCAAGCCGGACCATGATGGCCCGTTGTGCTGGCGGCGTTGCAGGGTCGGCTTGGCCAAGCATGGCAATTGGAGTCATCCACCGCTGTTCCACTGCTCTGTGCCACTGCATGCCATGTCCGATCCACAAGCAAAGTCTGCACTGTTGTAACACCCAGTACCACTCCCTCTGCACCAAACTTTGTAACATTACCGTGATCAATACTGTGTAAACCCTGGCACCTGCCCACATATAAACCCTCAAAAAGGGAGACATCAGCGAGGGTGGGACAGAACCAGGGTACAGGTGATCGTTGGTCAGTTCGGACTCAGTGGGCCACAGAGCCCGTTTCCATGCTGTATCTCTAAAACTAAATGCACAGAAGCCAGAAAGCACACACCACCAGACTCAGGAACAGCTTCTTCCCCTCTGTTATCAGGCTTCTGAACGGTCCTTCCATAAGCTAGGGTATTGTCCGATTCACCTCTACCCCATTGTGGACATTGGACTTTGTCTCTGGAACTGGTGCACCACAATGCTGAGGACTATATTCTGCACTCTGTATCTCCTCCCCCGCTCTACCTTTTGCACTTGAGTTTGTCTTGATTGTATTTATGTTGGTATATCTGATCTGTTTGAATAATATTTTCAGTGCACATTTCATTGTTCCGTTTTGGTACATATGACAATTGAACTCTCTGGACTCTCTCTTGATGTCTGGACAAATGCAGAGATGACGTTTCAGCTCGGGACGCTTCTTCAGACTGATTGTGGCGGGGATGGTGGGGGGGGGGGGGGAGAGAAAGTTGGAAAAGAGACGTGGGTGTGGGAGAGCAGCAGGAATCACAGAGGGGGAGCAGTAAGGGAGGCTCTCACAGAACTCCCTTCGGAGAGAGGAGGACAGCTTCTTCAAGGTGGGCATACTGAGATAGTAGGGACAGACAGCTGTGGAGGCCAACTCAATGGATATTTTCCAGGTGGAGATTGATAGATCCTTGATTAGTAAGGGTGTCATGAGGAGAAGGCAGGAGAATGGGGTTGAGAGGGAAAGATAGATCAGCCATGATTGAATGGTGGAGTAGACGGGCCGAATGGCCGACTTCTACTCCTGGGACTTATATGAACTTAAAATTCTGTAGAAATTCTCAGAATGGCAATGAACTGAAATGTATACTAAATATTTGTCAAGTAAATTTACAATCAAACAACATGGAAACATAGGACCAACTTGTTTATGCCGACCAAGGTGCCCATCTAAGCTAATCCCATCTGCTTTCATAGAAACATAGAAAATAGGTGCAGGAGTAGGCCATTCGGCCCTTCGAGCTTGCACTGAAATTCAATATGATCATGGCTGATCATCCAATTCAGTATCCCTTACCTGCCTTCTCTCCATACCCCCTGATCCCTTTAGCCACAAGGGCCACATCTAACTCCCTCTTAAATATAGCCAACGAACTGACCTCAACTACCTTCTGTGGCAGAGAATTCCAGAGATTTACCACTCTCTGTGTGAAAAATGTTTTTCTCATCTCGGTGCTAAAGGATTTCCCCCTTATCCTTGAAATGTGACCCCTTGTCCTGGACTTCCCAAACATCGGGAACAATCTTCCTGCATCTAGCCTGTCCAACCCCTTAAGGATTTTGTAAGTTTCTATAAGACCAACAACCCTCTGTAACATTTCCTTTCCATGTATTTGTCCGAATGTCTTTTAAATGTTGTCATTGTACCTGCCTTAACTACCTCCTCTGGCAGCTCGTCCCATACACCCACCACACTGTGTGTGGAAAAGTTACCCCTCGTGTTCCTTTTAAATCTTTTCTCTGCCATCTTAAACCTATGCCCTTAGGTTCTTGATTCCCCGACTCTCGGCAAGAGACTGTGCATGTTCCCCTATCTCTCCCTCTCATGTACACCTCTATAAGATCACCACTCATCTTCCTGCTCTCCAAGAATGAAGTGCTAGCCTGCCCAACCTCTCCCTGTAGCTCAGGCTCTCGAGTCCTGGCAACATCCTCATTTGAAGGACATAAAAGGGACCATTTGAAGGGCATGAAGGTTATTGCTGGCAAGTTATCGCGCGGCGCGGTCTGCTTTCTGTACAACTATTGATCAGATAACAAGGTTGCTCAAATCGAACATTCACCGCAGAACACACAAATGCCTTGTTGAATTTTGTGGCCAAAGCTTGCTTTTCATTAGAACACAATCCCAATTCCTTCAGTTGAGATAGCTGTTGATCAGAACTCCCAAATCCCAAACTGAAAGTTAAGACACAAGGAACTGCAGAGGCTGGTTTACAACAAAAGACACAAAGTACTGCAGTAGCTCAGCGGGTCAGGCAGCATTTCCAGAGAACATGGATAGACGACGTTTCATGTCGGAACCCTTCTTCAGACTAATAGAGTCCCAATCTGAAACATTGCCTATCCATGTTCTCCAGAGGTGCTGCCAGACGCGCTAAGTTACTCCACCACTCTGTGTCGATTGAAGATCAGAACGTGTACATCAATGTTGCCTCTCTCCGGCACCATCTCTTTAAAGAAAGATCTACCAGTCACTCTCATTTCCAAAGCACGGTCAAACAAAATACCTAAAAAAATTAATCACAGTAATAAATATTTCCTAGCACAAAGTGACTTTTTTTTTCCCCAAAAGAGTTAAATTGCAAGTTAAAAAGTTCAATGAAACAAAGTCACTTTGAGGGATATGGATTGTTTTGCACAATATGGTAGCTTGTTAATGTGTAATGAGACCAAGCCGTATTAAACACACAGATTTTAAGTATTTCCCAAGAGGAGGCAACAATGAGGAAAATAAACTCAAACAATTCCTGTGCTGGAGGGCACAGACCACAGTAACGCTCATTGTCAGATGTACAAGTACAGTGAGGTCAGGTACAATGGAAACGGTGCTTGCAGCAGCATCACAGGCACAACGACTCAGACAACACACAGAAACAAATGTGACATGCACACACACACAGACAGACACACACAGACAGACACACACCGAGACAGACACACACCGAGACAGACACACACACACCGAGACAGACACACACACACCGAGACAGACACACACACACACCGAGACAGACACACACACACCGAGACAGACACACACACACCGAGACAGACACACACACACCGAGACAGACACACACACACCGAGACAGACACACACACACCGAGACAGACACACACACACCGAGACAGACACACACACACCGAGACAGACACACACCGAGACAGACACACACACACACACACAGACAGACACACACACACACACAGAGACAGACACACACACAGAGACACACACACACACACACATAGATGAAGACACAAGGACGTTTTTATACTTTTACCATCACAGGAGATAACTAGAGAGAAAATAAACTTCAGATGCTGGTTTACACAACAGGAAGCAGTGTTGGTGTAAGTCAGCAGCTCAGGCAGCATCCCCAGAGAGGCAACAGGAAGACCAACATATTAACCACACAAGTTCTGCAATTCAATTAAATGAAAGCCTGTGAAAAGGGAGAGGCGAGTACGTGCTATTACAGAGGGCGAGGTCAGTGTGGTCCACACTTGACCTGCCCACTGCACCGCCACCCTGGCGAAAGAGACAGTGTGGGTCTACGCTCTCCACAGGAGCCGCGGGGAGGTTTGGAGCCGAGCGGGGCACGGGATGCCCGGAGTAGCGGACAGGCACCCACCGTTGACGGGAGATCCCGGCGCAGAGACTGGAGGCTCCATCCACCGAGGGTGGAGACGGCAGGCACGTAGCTGGCACGAGTCCCACTGCCCCGCACTTGGTGGGGAAGCTGATGATCAAGGCACGCAGAGTACTCCACACAGCACCTTCACACCGGGGGGGGGGGGGGGGCAGCTTCACCAAGCTCCAGATCACCCGATACTCTGAGGACGAACAATATATTTCCCTCTCAACTCAAGTGCCTGAAGCTGTGCAGACGGGAATGAGATGCCTCGTGTCAGGGGCAAGGTCACAATCAGGTCCTGCACGGGTTATCATGCCACAATATCCAAGCCTTCTCCTGGTCCCAAACACCTCGGGGCTGGAGGGTCCGAGTGGGCTGGCGGGTCCGAGTGGGCCGGCCCGCACCGTCTGCAGGAACTGGGAACGTGGCCAAGGGAAGAGATTGTTACCCGGTTGTCATGGTGCATCTTTGACGAGAACAGAATGGAAACAGCTCCGGTGACACTGATCCCTGTCCCCGCCCACAGGACCCAAGGACAATAACATAACATCTCTAAACATCAGGGTGAAAACAACATGTGCCCAATATTGCACCTGCTCCCCCAGACCACAGTGTGATGTAGCCTGACAGTATGGTTTCTTGAAAAAAGTACACTCAGACTACTTTCTTTAAAAAGTAGACTCAGATGCTGCCTCAGAGTCTTTAAAAAGTAGACTCAGATGGAGTAACTCAGCGGCTCAGGCAGCATCTCTGAAGAAGGGTCCCAATACAAAATGTCACCGATCATTTGTCTCCAGGGATGCTGCCTGACCAGCCGAGTTACTCCAGCACTTTGTGTCTGTCTTTGGTATAAACCAGCATCTGCTGTTTTTGTTTCTGCTTTTAAAAAAAATTGGTCAGGTAAGCATCTCTGGTGAACATGGATAGGCAACATTTCGGATCAGGTAGTGTTTCGTGACCCTCGGACTATCTTTGATCGGACTTTCACTTGCACTAACCGTTATTCGTGTTATTCCCTTTATCATGTATTGTCTTTACACTGTGGACGGCTCAATTGTAATCATGTGTTGTCTTTCCGCCGACTGGTTATCACGCAACTAAAGATTTTCAACTGTAACCCAGTACACGTGATAATAAGCTAAACTCAAACTCATTACGAAGAAGGGCCCAGATCCGAATCATCACCTATCCATGTTCTCCAGAGATGTTGCCCGACTCGTAAAGTTACTCCAGCATTTTGTGTTTAGTTTAGAGATACAGCGCGGAAACACGCCCTCCGGCCCACTGAGTCCACACTGACCAGTGATCCCCGTATATTAACACTATCCTACACACACTGGGGACAATTTACATTTATAGGAAGCCAATCGACCTAAGAACCTGTACGTCAGTGTGGGAGGACACCGAAGATCGCGGTGAAAACCCATGTAGTTACGTGGAAAACGTACAAACTCCATACAGACAGAACCCGTAGTCGGGATTGAACCCGGGTCTCTGGCTCTGAAAGCGCTGTAAGGCAGCAACTCTACCGCTGTGCCATCGTGCCGTCCCTAAGTGTTATTTAGTTAGTGTTGTTCAGCTTAGTTTAGAGATACAGTGTGGAAACAGGCCCTTCGGCCCAACAGGTCTGTGCCGACCAGCAATCACCCGTTCACACCAGTTTCGATTAGAGATGTGGAAATAGATCTTTTGGCTCACCGAGTCCACCAAGTAACATTAGCAAATTTGCAGATGACACAAAGCTGGGTGGCAGTGTGAACTGTGAGGAGGATGCTATGAGGATGCAGGGTGACTTGGACAGTTTGGGTGAGTGATTCAAGATTCAAGAGACATTTATTGTCACATGCACCAATTGGCACAGTGAAATTTGGGGTCACCATACAGCCATACGAATAAAAAAAAGAACAAAACACGATAGTATTTTAACATAAACATCCCCTGCACAGAGGAATCAAAGTTTCCTACTGTGAGGGAAGGCCCAAAGTTCAGTCATCCTCCTCTTTGATGTTGTATAATGTACACCCGTGGTTGGGGCCTCTCGAGCCCTCCGCAGCCCTCTGCAGTCGCCGCTACGGGTGGCCCGATGCTCAGGCCCTCTCGCGGGGATGACGGAACTCTGATGTTGGAACGGGAGAACAACCTCAGCAGCTTGGACCTCCGAATCGGCCACTTCCTACCGGAGTCCGTGGCTCCCGAAGGCCACAGGCCGTGCCAAGCAGAGACCCACGCTGGCGGCCCTCGGCAAAGGGCCCCAGGGCACCGCGATGTTGAAGTCAGCACCGCCCGTGCTGGAAGCTCTTCAAACCACTGCCCCGCGATGTTGCTGCAGCAGGCCCAGCACTCTGGAGCTTCAAACGGCGATCCCAGGTGAGGCATCGCCAATGTGTCCAGCGCTGCGCCGCCGCTGCTGGTGCTCTGGTCCGGTCCACGGCAGGAAAGGCCGCGCCAATCCAGTTGGTAGGCCGCGGGGAGGGGGGCAAGGACGCGACTCGGAGAATAGTCGCATCCTCACCAGGAGGCGACTGGGAGATGGTTTCCCCCTCCCCCACATAGATAAACTAAAGAATCCTCCTCAACATACTTTTAAACAAAATAAAAAATAAAAAAGATGGAAAAAAACGGACAGGCTGTAGGCAGAGGCAGCCTTCATGTGGCCCCCCCCTGGTGGATGGGTAGATGCATTGCAGATGCTGTTTAATGTGGATAAATGTGAGGTTATCCACTTTGGTGGCAAGAACAGGAAGGCAGCTTATTATCTAAATGGTGACAAATTAGGAAAAGGGGAAGTACAATGCGATCTGGGGGTCCGTGTTCATCAGTCACTGAAAGTAAACATGCAGGTACAGCAGACAGTGAAGAAAGCAAATGGCATGTGGCCTTCATAACAAGAGGAGTTGAGTATAGGAGCAAAGAGGTCCTTCTGCAGTTGTACAGGGCCCTAATGAGATCACACCTGGAGTATTGTGTGCAGTTTTGGTCTCCAAATTTTAGAAAGGACATTCTTGCTATTGATGGCGGGACTGTCAAATGTTGATCGAATGGAGCGACTGGGTTTGTATACACTGGAATTTAGAAGGATGAGAGGATATCTTATTGAAACATATAAGATTATTAAGGGATTGGACATGCTAGAGGCAGGAAACATGTTCCCGATGTTGGGGGGAGTCCAAAACCAGGGGCCACAGTTTAAGAATAAAGGGTCGGCCATTTCGAACGGAGATGAGGAAAAACGTTTTCACCCAGACAGTTGTGAATCTGTGGAATTCTCTGCCTCAGAAGGCAGTGGAGGCCAATTCTCTGGATGCTTTTAAGAGAGAGTTAGATAGAGCTCTTAAAGATAACGGAGTCAAGGGATATGGGGAGATGGCAGGAACGGGGTACTGATTGTGGATGATCAGCGTGATCACATTGAATGGCGGTGCTGGCTCGAAGGACCGAATGGCCTACTCCTGCCCCTATTGTCTATTTGGTCCACGTTGACCAGCAATCACCCGTTCTCATTAGTTTCTTTTAGTTTAGAGATACAGTGTGAAAATAGGCCTTTCGGCCTACTGAATCCACACTGACCATTGATAACCCATAGACTAGTTCTGTCTACATTCCAGGGACAATTTACAGTCAAATTAACTTAAAACCTGTACGACTTTGGAATGTTGGAGGAAAACGGAGCACCTGGAGAAAACCCACGAGGTCGCACGGAGAACACAAAAACTCCATACAGACAGCACCCGTAGGATCGAGCCAGGGTCTCTGGCGCTGTGAGGCAGCAACTCTACCGCTGCGCCACCGCTGATCAACCAAAATACAAGCTGAATGCTACAAAACCCAGCAGCACAACATCTCCAGGGGTTAACAGGGTAGATGTGGAGGTGGAGGCACAAGGAACTGCAAATGCTGGAATCTTTAGCAAAAATCAAAGTGCCGGAGGAACTCGGTAGGTCAGATGGTATCCGTGGAGGGGATGGACAGGTGACGTGCATGGCGGGACCCTTCCTCAGACTGAAGGTGGATCTCAACCTGAAAGGTCATCTGTCCATTCCCTCCATTGATGCTGCCTGACTCGTTGAGTTCCACCAGCACTTTGTTAGACGTTGAGATGCTTCCACTGAAGGAAGAATCACAAACACGGGGACATAGTTACAAGACTGTCCAAGTCCGTCAAAGTAATTGAAAATAGAAGTACAGGACAAGCTAGTTACACAGCGGGAGGTGGGTGCCAGGAAAACACTCTGCCAGGGGTGGTGGTGGAGGCAGATATACGATAGTGGTGTTTAAGAAGATTTTAGATAGGCAGATGGATATGCAGGGAATGGAAGAAAACAGATCACGTGCAGGCAGGGGAGATTAGTTTAACAGCATCTTGTTCAGCACAGACATAGTGGGCCGAAGGGCCTGTTCCTGTGCTTTACTGTTGAATGGACTGAGGCCACACACAAACTGCAGGAACAGCACCTCGTATTCCGCTTGGGCAACTTACAACCCAACAGTATGAACACTGAATTCTCCAATTTTAGATAACTAAGCAAACCCCCCTCGCTGTACCCCAACCCATTCTCCCACATCTCTTCCCTGCGCCCCATGTGGACAAATGCCCAACTTGCCCATGCCAACCAACATGCCTCATCTACACTAGCTCCACCTGCCCGTGTTTGGCCTATATCCCTCTAACCCTCTCATTCCAAGTACTTGTGTACAGTGCATTCACAAGTATTCAGACCCCTTAGCTTTTTCCACATTTTGTTACGTTACAGCCTTCATCTAAAATGGATTAGATTCTTTTTTTTTTAAATGATGGTGGAAGTTCCTTTCACAGCATGTGGGGAGTCTGGCCAGGAATAAAGTTGCGGGGAGGGCAGGAGCGTTGAGAAGGAGGGGGTTGAGGATCATGCCAGCAACTCACTCACTCACTGTTGCCGCGGCGCTCTGGGCACGGAGCCACCGCATTGTGGCCGGGGAGGGAAGTAGCTCGGGTGGCTGCGAGAGGCCGTCGGAACCGGACAGCAGACGCCACCTCAGCGCCTTCTGCCAGCCCGCTCACCTCTGGCAATGTTCTCCGTCTGAACACCTCTCTCCTGCTGCTCATGTCAGCCACTTCCCGCAAATCAGTAAATTGCGACTGCTGCCGGGAGCAGGACATGGCCGCACTTGCTGCACTGGGTGACACTGCATGGCATTCACAGCCCAGACCGTGTCTTTCAATGTAGACCGGACAGTGAGGGGGCCAGCTCAAGCGCGGGTCAACGGGCGATGGATAACAGGACAGCGGGCGACGGAGCTTACTCCTGTGTCAGCGCGAGTAACCACAATTGGTCCCTTGCTCGGCCCGTTAAGAGATATGGCTTTTGAAGACAAATTACTTAATAAAAGTCGACTGACAAGTTATGGTGAACAAAACAATCTGCGCATGCGCAGTTTAAGATTTTTAAAGTCGACTGACTGCTACCCCGAGTAATTACTCACGGCACGTGCCTGCTCTGGAGAGAAGGAATGGGTGAAGTTTCAGGTCGTGAAAGAAGGGCCTCGACCCGAAACGTCACCCATTCCTTCTCTCCAGAGATGCTGCCTGACCCGCTGTGTTACTCCAGCATTGTGTGTCTAACCGTTGGGTTAAACCAGCATCTGCAGTTCCTTCATACATAACCTACAAACCCGCACTTCTTTGGGACATGGGAGGAAACCGGAGCATCCGGAGGGAACTCACACGGTCACAGGGGGAACGCACAAACTCCACACAAACAGACAGCACCCAAGGTCATGATCAAACCCAGGTCTCTGGTGCTGTGAGGCAGCGGCTCTACCCACTGTGCCACTGTGCCACTCCAATAGGACAGAAGTCAAAGAATAAACCATTGTGTTTGGTTTGGTCTCTGGGCTTGCGGGTTTGTGTTACAGGGAGAGCTGTGATAAGCTGCGACCTTTCTCTTTGTAGATGGCTGAGGGGTGACCTTATTGAGGTGTACAAGATCATGATGGGACATCCATAAAGTGAACGCTCGCAGTCTCTTTCCCAGGGAAGAGGATTCCAAAGCTAGAGGGCATAGGCATAAGATAAGGGGGGAGAGATTTAAGAGGGAACTCAGGGGCAACTATTTGACTCAGAGCGTAGTCCGTATCTGAAATGAACTACAAGAGGAAGCTGTTGAAGTAGTTACAATTATGACTTTTAGAAGACATTTGGACAGATATTTGGATAAGGAAGAGTCTGAAGAAGGGTCTCAGCCCAAAACATCACCCCTTCCTTCTCACCAGAGTTGCTGTGTGTCCCGCTGAGTTACTCCAGCATTATGCATCTACCTTTGATAAGGAAGCATCGAGGGCGATATAAATTCATAGGTTCTAGGAACAGAATTAGGCCATTCGGCCCACCAAGTCCACTCTGCCATTCAATCTATCTTTCTCTCAACCC
>OY740784.1:34566893-34821893 GCA_963514005.1 Raja brachyura | reverse complement strand
ACCTAAGCCTGTGCCCTCTAATTTTGGAATCCTCTACCCTGGGAAAAATGACTGTGTGCTTTCACTTTATCCAGGCCCCTCATGATCTTGTACATCTTCATAAGGTCACCTCCTCTACTTCCAACAAGAGTCCCAGCCTGTCCAGCCTCTCCCTGTACTCAAGCCCACAAGCCCAGGTAACATCCTGGTGAATCTCTTTTGCACCCTTTCCAACTTAATGACATCCTTCTTGTAGCTGGGTGACCAGAACAGCGCACAATACAGCAACTGAACAATTCAATATGAAAATATAGAAAGCTGAGTAATACAGCTAATAAATATGTTCCTAACCTACATTAACCGTCAAGCAAACATCTTTAAAACCATTTTAATCTCCCCACGTTCCATCACCAATCCCCAGCCCCATCCAAGACCGCAAGAAATTTCAGAGGGTTGTGGACGAAGCCCAGACCATCATACAAACCAACCTCCCTTCCATCGGCTCAATTTACGCAGGTCCACCATGATAATCAAGGACCAGTTTCACTCCCTTTTCTACCCTCTCCCACCAAGCAAGAGGTACAGAAGTGTGAAACACACACCTCCAGATTCAGGGACAGTTTCTTCCCAGCTGTTATCAGGCAACTGAACCATCCTACCACCAACTAGAGAGCGATCCTGAACAACCATCCACCTCATTGGAAACTCTCGGACTATTTCTGATCGGCTTTTACTGACCGTTATCTTGTACCAAACACTATTCACATAATTTCCTTTATCCTGAATACGTACACTGTGGACGGCTCGATTGTAATTATGTTTTGTCTTTCCGCTGACTGGAAAGCATACAACAAAAGCTTTTCACTGTATCTCGGTACACGTGACATAAACTAAACAAACTCAAACCTCTCAACACTACTCCTCACCTAAACACTCATGGGTATTTAAAGAGGCCAACTAACCCACACCTATTTGGGATGTGGGAGGAACCCGGAGAAACCCATGCGGTCACAGGGAGAACAGTCAAACTCCACACAGACAGCACCCAAAGTCAGGATCAAACCCGGGTCTTTGTTGCTGTGAGGCAGCAATTCTACACTGAACCTGAAAGAGGGGAAAAAAGGGGAGGGGGGTGGTTACCTGAAACTGGAGAATGATAACTAGTTTGATCCAATGTGGTTCTTCCATTGCCCTTTGTGTTTTTTTACCCTGTATTTCTAACTTATACTTTCCTGATTTAATTCACCGAGGATCCTTCAATCTAATCGCTTCTCAGGACGCCCTTGGCGGGAGCCGAGTTCCCGATCTCTCGCGCACAGTGTCATCCTGAAATCGACCACACTCAGCGCTTGCGGACTGCTCCTGACCACAGGACTCCAATCACTCAACGCTGACCACAAAGTCGACGCTAACCTACTTAACTAAACCTCTCTAAAGACACCTCGGACATCTGCCAAGATTTGACGTAACAGTCAGCACAGTTTATACATGAGCTAGACACAAAGTGCTGGAGTAATTCAGCGGGTGAGGCAGCTTTTCTGGAGAAAAGGAATAGGTGACATTTCGGGCCAAGACCCTGCTTCAGACTGAGAGTCAGGGGATTGAGTAAACTAGAGGTATGAAAAGGTACAAAGAACAAATGAATGACAGGTACGAACAGGACAAATCAAAGCAATACACCAGCTACTCAGGAACAGCTTCTTCCCCTCTATTATCAGCCTTCTGAACAGTCCTTCCATACTGTCCGATTCACCTCTACCCCATTGCGGACGTTGGACTTTGTCTCTGGAACTGATGCGCTACAATGCTGAGAACCATATTCTGCACTCTGTATCTTCCCCTTTACTCTACCTATTGTACTTGAGTTTGACTTGATTGTATTTGTGTATAGTATTAACAATCTCATTGAATAGCATGCAAAACAAAGCTTTTCACTGTACCACAGTACACGTGACAATAATAAACCTGAACCAAAATCTCTACAATTATAGTTCAATCCTGACTACAGGTGCATAGGAAAGAACTGCAGATGCTGGTTTAAATCAAAGGTGGACACAAGATGCTGTAGCTCAGCGGGACAGAAGGAATGGGTGACATTTCGGGTCGAGCCCCTTCTTCAGACACAGGGTCTGAAGAAGGATCTCCGACTCCAGGTGCTGTCTGTATGGAGTTTGCACGTTCTTTTTCCGGGCGCTCCGGTTTCCTCCCACATGCCAAAGATGTGCAGGTTTGTAGGTTAATTGGTTTCTGTAAAATCATTCCTAGTATGTAGGACAAAACTAGTGTATGGGGGTGATCGCTGGTTAGCAAGGACTCGGCAGGCCGAAGGGTCTGTTTTGGTGCTGTAATCTAAACCAACCTCAAATCGAATTGTCCGACCATCTGCCTTTCAAACACCCAATCACCTGTATCCACCTGCAACACTTTTCATACCCCTCCCAGCTTTCTTCACCGCCCCCCCCCCCCAATCACGCTAGAGGCAGGAAACATGTTCCCGATGTTGGGGGAGTCCAGAACCAGGGGCCACAGTTTCAGAATAAGGGGTGAGCCATTTAGAACTGAGAGTTGTGAATTTGCGGAATTCCCTGCCTCAGAAGGCAGTGGAGTCCGATACACTGGATGCATTCAAAAGTGAGTTAGATAGTGCTCTTAGGCCTAGTGGAATCAAGGGGTATGGGAAGAAGGCAGGAACGGGGTACTGATTGTGGATGATCAGTCATTATCACATTGAATGGCGGTGCTGGCTCGAAGGGACGAATGGCCTACTCCTGCTCCTATTGTCTATGTATCTATGTTTCAGTCTGAATCATTCCCCACATCAAATCTACACTCAGCTCGTTTATCTATAAAGACCACCTCAAGGAGCTGAAGCAATCCATTACATCTAATAGTGAGTTGGAACAAGGGCATGATACTGATTGCAGCCTGGTTTAAATACTGTGGGGATTATGTATTCATGATCCATTTCAGAATGTAAGTAGCTAATCCCGGTTATTATTCCAGTGCACATCCTTCCTGCGTCATTCTTTCCCACAGTGGAACAGCGGGTAAGGCAGCTCCCTCCCAGCGTCTCAGACCTGGTTTCAATCCTGACTACGGATGCTGTCTGTGTGGAGTTTGCATCCGCACTAACCCGCACAAGTTCGATCCTGATCTCAGGTGTGGAGTTTGCATATTCTCCGTGACCACGTGGGTTTCCTCTGGGTGCTCCGACTTCCTCCCACATCCCAAGGACGTGCGGGTTTATAAATTAGTTGGCCTCGTTGTGAGAAGTTTCAAGTCCCACCCCCACCACCATAGTGTTGACAAAATATAGAGACAAAATGCTGGAGTAACCCAGCAGGACAGGCAGCATCTATGGAGAACATGGGTAGGTGACGTTTCAGGTCGGGACCCTTCTTCAGGCTGACTGTAGGTGGAGGAGCGGGGGATGGGGGAGTAATCTGGAAGAGATGAGAGCAGGACATTGCCTGGAAAGTGATAGGTGAGGGGTGTTTATGATAGGCAGATAGTTGGACAATGTCCAGAGATGAAAAACCAGAAGGTGTGAGACAAAGAGTTCCCAATTGTAAAGCCGGAGGAAGGATGGGGTGAGAGGGGAAAGATACCTGTGGGTGCAGGTGGGCATGGTGGAGGAGGGGGGGTTGTTAGAGGTAACGTAACGTTGGAAAATTCAATGTTCATGCTGCTGGGTTGTAAGCTGACCAAATGGAATATGAGGTGCTGTTCCTCCAGTTTGTGTGTGGCCTCACTTTGGCAATGGAGGAGGCCCAGGACAGAAAGGTCAGCGTGGGAACGGGATGGCGATTTATAATGGTTAGCAACCAGGAGATCCAGCAGGACTTGGCGGACCGAGCGTAATCGTTCAATGAAATGGTCGACCAGTCTACGCTTGATCTCGCCGATGTTTCTACCGGATAAATTGAAAGCTAGGCTCACCTTTAGACTTCTGCGTGGAAACAGGCCCTTCGGCCCACCAAGTCCTCGCTGACCAGCGATTACCCCGTACACTAGCACTATCCTACACACTAATAATTTTAACAAAGCCAATTAACCTACAAGTGTGGGAATGAACCGGAGTACCTGGAAAGAAAAACCCATGTAGTCACAGGGAGAATATACAAACTCCGTACAGACTGCACCCGTAGTCAGAATCGAACCCCAGTCTCTGGCGCTGCAAGGCAGCATCTCTACTGCTGTGCCACCCTGGTTGTGGAGATTTCGGTTTAAGCTTTATTATTGTCATGTGTACCGAGGTACAGTGACAAGCTTTGTTGTGCCTGCTCTCCAAACAGATCAGCTAATACTATACATTATTACAACCAAGCCAACTCAAGTACAATAGGTAGAGCGACGGTCTACGCGATAACTGTTTCCGTTTTTGCTTGAAGGCAGTGTGAGGGACTGATCCTTGGCTCACCTACCCGAGACGGCATCGTAGAACTCATCATCACTCAGCACGCTGTGCGGCGGTGAGCCCTTGACGACAGATTGCTCCAGTTCATGGTGCTCGCAGGCCAGAGTCTGCAGTGCCTCCGACAGGATCCTGTTCTTCTCCTGCTCCTGCTCCAATCGCTGATTCCGCACCTGTGGAGACAGGAAATGGAAATTACAAGCCCACGAACTGGGGGGGGGGGGGGGGGGGGGGAAGAGAGAGGGAGTGAAACTACGTAGATGCCAAGACCATCACAAATCTACCTGCACATGGTCCACATCCCACCATATCCTTGTGCCTATCCAAATGTCTAGTAAATGCCACTATCGTATCTGCCACCACCACCACCTCTTGTACTACCACGGACTCGTTTTTCTCCCGGGTTTTGCTTTTGCACTAATGTTTTGTCCTTTGCACAGAATTATTTGTAGAATGTTATGTGTAATTGATGTATCATTTGTTTTTGTGTGCTTGTGTGAATCCATGCAGCTCCCTAAGACTTTGGTCAGGCTGCATTTGGAGTATTGAGTGCTCAAAGTTGAGGGGCGATCTGTAAAAATATATAAAATCATGAGTCATGGATAGGATAGACAGTCAAAGCCTTTTCTCCCAGGGTGGGTATGTCAGCGGCTAGAGGGCATAGCTTTAAGGTGAAACGGGCCAAATTTAAAGGGATGTGCAGGGCAAGTTTTTGTTTTAGAGTGGTGAGTGTTTATAACATACTGCCGGGGGTGATGGTGGAGGCACGTACAAAGGTGGCTTTTAATAAGCTTCTAGATAAGCACATGGGTGTGGATCACATGTAGGCTGAGGAGTAGTTTAATTTGACATCATGTTCAGCACAGATATTGTGGGCCGAAGGGCCTGTTCGTGTTGTACGTGCCTGTGAAGCTGCTGCAAGCAAGATTTTCATTGTACCTGTACCTCACCCTAGTTGTTCATACAACAGTACATTTGAACCATCTGTAAGAAGCTTGCCCTAACACAAGAACTGTTCCTGTACAGTGAACTTAACTCCATCTAGTGGTGCTGAGGAGAGCTTTAGGCTTTTGAGAACCAGCAAAGAAACAGGCCTTTCGGTCCGTGCCGACCAGTGATCACCCTGTACACTTGCACTATATTAGGCACTAGGGACAATTTACAATTTTATCAAAGCCAATTAACGTACAAACATGTACGTCTTTGGAGCATGGGAGGAAACTGGAGCACCCAGAGTAAACCCAGGTGGCACAGGGAGAATGTGCAAACTCCGTACAGACAGTACCCATAGTCAGGGTCGAACCTGCGTATCTGGCGCTGTGAGACAGCAACTCTACCACTGCTCCTCCGTGCTGCCCTTTGTGTTTTTTTTCTAAATTTACATGCTGCTGGTTAGGTTACTTTGAATCTTCAGCATGTTTTGGGATGAGTCAGGTGCGCTCATACACACGCTCACACAGGTGCCTCATCTGTGCACTGAACCAAGAGCAAGTAAACAGCATCCCATTCAAATGCAACACAGCAAGGATAATCATCAGTAAATGATTCAAATAAATCAGCAGGCGTTGGCTGGCCAACTGCAGTGTTTGGCTCATTTAGTGCAGAGTGAGAGTCACAAGGGAAACTATCCCTAGACAGCTTCAGATACAATAACATTTTTTTAATGCTGGAGCCACTCAGTGCATCAGCCAGCGTCTATGGAGAGGGGAACATTTCAGGTCCGAAACCCTTTGTTAAAACAGAAACATGCTCAGTTTAGAGTTACAGCATGGAAACAGCTCCTTCCGCCCACCAAGTCTGCGCAGACCAGCAATTCCTGCTCACACCAGTTCTATCATCTCAATGTCTTAAGCTGCAGGGGAAGAGGAGGAAAAGAGATTGATCATAGAACAATACAGCACAGCAACAGGCCCTTCGGCCCACAATGTCCATGCCGAACATGATGCCAAGTTAAACCTATGCGTACACGTGATCCGTAATGCTCCATTCCCTGCGCATCCATGCGCCTGTGCTGGAGTAACTCAGCGGGTCAGGCAGAATCTCTGGAGAAAAAGGATGGGCGACGTTTCGTGTTAGGAGCCTTCTCTTAACTAACACGCTCCTCGCAAAAGCTTCTACACGCAGAGAGCAAGTTTTGACAAAAGAGGGAACATGGTGCAGCCACAGTCACAGTCACCCTCAGCTATGATCCGGAAGCTCACGGAGGGCCTTGTTCTCCATTTCAAAGCCAGCAGCCGTATTGTCCCGCTGCTTCTGAAAGATAATTACTTCTCTTATCAACAGCACAAAAACAGATTGTTTTTTATATATATCTATATATATATATTATATAGATATATATATATTATATAGAGATATATATATAACATTTGGTAAGGTGTCAAAGTATCTCCGACTGGGAACATAAATCTTACAAAAGTGACTCACAGCCATGTTCATAGAACGTAAGGAGATATCCACTTCAAGTTGAGACAACTTTAATAAAAACCTTTGACCATAGAAACTAGCCACAGAGGTTCAGCTGAATCAACGACGCGCTTTATTTCCCTGCATCAATCTCTCCTGTGATCAAAATAGAAACAAGCACTACTATTTTTGTGGATTTGCCCGGCACACAACCAGATTTGACCGGGTGTGAAATTTAACACCGTAGCACAAGCTAAAACCGAGGGTCACTAAATAATTACACCGCTTTTAGATTCAATAAATTCGAGCCCGGCCCTTCCTAGAAAAAAAATGTTAGATCTTCGTCTAAATCATGGGGGGGAATAGATAATAGATAAGGTGGACGCACAGAGTCTTTTTACCCTAAGGTAGGGGAAAACAAGAACTAAAGAGCATAGGTTAACGTGAGAGGGAAATCAGGAGGGCAACAGATAGGGTACATGAGGTTATAAAACTATGAGAGGCATAGATACGATAGACACAGAAATGTTTTCTCCCAGGGTGGAAATATCAAGGACTAGAGGGCATAGCTTTAAGATCAGGGAAGCTTTCAGTTAAGGGGTGTGCCAGAATGAGGCCACACACAAACTGGAGAAACAGCACCTCATATTCCACAGGAAGCTTACAACCCAGTGGTATGAATGTTTAATTCTCTAACTTTAAGTAACTTCTACTTACACTCCCTTCCTCCTCCCCTCTTGCCTATTGCACCCTTCTTCCCCCCCCCCCCCCCCCCCCCCCTCCCCCCCCCCCCCCCCCTAGCTGTTTCACCAGTTCCACAGTTCTCAACATTGTTTTCCTCTTGAGATCACGCCTTCCCCAGCCAACAATGGGCCCACCTGCCTCTGGTCTTTTCTCACCCCCAGCACTTCTCCCCTCCCCCACTCAGTCTGAAGAAGGGTCCAAACTTGAAATGTCATCCCCCTTTTTATCCAGAGATGTTGCCTCACCCGCTGAGTTACCCCAGCACTTTCTGGTACAAACCAAAATCTGCAGTTCCTTGTTTCCACTGAATGTTTAAAGGAGATGTGCAGGGTAATTTATTGATGTTTTTACCCCAAGTGTGGTGAGTGCCTGGAACACACTGCCAGGGGTAGTGGTGGAGGCAGATACGATAGTGGCATTTAAAAGCTTTTAGATAGGGACATGAATATGCAGGGATTGGAGGGATATGGATCACATGCAGACACAGGTTAGTTGATCTTGGCATTGTATCCAGCACAGCCATTGTGGGCTGAAGGGCCTGTTCTTGTGCTGTACTGTACTATAGACACAAAGTGCTGGAGTAACTCATCAGGTCAGGCAACATGTCTGGAGAAAAAGGATGGCCCTGAAAAAAAAGGGACCCGACCGGAAAAGTTACCCATATGTTTTCTCCTGCCTGACTCACTGAGTTAATCCAGCACTTTGTGTCTATCTTTAGTATAAACCAGCATTTGCAGTTCCTTGTTGTACTGTACTGTACTGTGGTATGTTTAATGTCCTCTTTACCCACTGTGTTATTTGAATTGCTGCGATCCCAGAGGCTAACCCATCCACCATCATTACCTCTTTGCATGTGGATGCCGAAAGCATATTTTACAGCACAAAAACAATTTTAATCCCCACCTGTCACTCCCTTGTGATTTGACTTATTTGGTTAAATTCTACCACTGACAACATACAGTGGCTTGCAAAAGTATTCATACCCCTTGAACTTTTCCACATTTTGTCACGTTACAACCACAAGCGTAAATGTATTTTATTGGGATTTTATGTGATAGACCAACACAAAGTGGTGCATAATTGTGAAGTGGAACAAAATTGATACATGGCTTCCAAATTTTATTACAAATAAAAAATTGAAAAGTGTGGCATGCAAAAGTATTCAGCCCCCCTGAGTCAATACTTTGTAGAACCACCTTTCGCTGCAATTATAGCTGCAAGTCTTTTGGGTTATGTCTCTACCAGCTTTGCACATCTAGAGACTGAAATTTTTGCCCATTCTTCTTTGCAAAATAGCCCAAGCTCAGTCAGATTGGATGGAGAGCGTCTGTGAACAGCAATTTTCAAGTCTTGCCAGGGATTCTCAATTGGATTTAGGTCTGGACTTTGACTCGGCCATTCTAACACATGAATATGCTTTGATCTAAACCATTCCATTGTAGCTCTGGCTGTATGTTTAGGGTCGTTGTCCTGCTGGAAGGTGAACCTCCGCCCCAGTCTCAAGTCTTTTGCAGACTCGAACCGGTTTTCTTCCAAGATTGCCCTGTATTTGGCTCCAATCTTCTTCCCATCAACTCTGACCAGCTTCCCTGTCCCTGCTGAAGAAAAGCATCCCCACAGCATGATGCTGCCACCACCATGTTTTACAGTGGGGATGGTGTGTTCAGGGTGATGTGCAGTGTTTTCCGCCACACATAGCGTTTTGCATTTAGGCCAAAAACTTCAATGTTGGTCTCATCAGACCAGAGCACCTTCCTCCACATGTTTGTTGTGTCCCCCACATGGCTTGTGGCAAGCTGCAAACGGGACTTCTTATGGCTTTGTTTCAAACATGGCTTTCTTCTTGCCACTCTTCCATAAAGGCCCGATTTGTGGAGTGCACGACTAATAGTTGTCCTGTGGACAGGTTCTCCCACCTGAGCTGAGGATCACTGCAGCTCCTCCAGAGTTACCATGGGCCTCTTGGCTGCTTCTCTGATCAATGCTCTCCTTGCCCGGCCTGTCATTTTAGGTGGACGGCCATGTCTTGGTAGGTTTGCAGTTGTGCCATACTCTTTCCATTTTCGGATGATGGATTGAACAGTGCTCCGTGAGATGTTCAAAGCTTGGGATATTTTTTTATAACCTAACCCTGCTTTAAACTTCTCCACAACTTTATCCCTGATCTGTCTGGTGTGTTCCTTGGGGTTCATGATGCGGTTTGTTCACTAATGTTCTCTAACTAACCTCTGAGGCCTTCACAGAACAGCTGTATTTATACTGAGATTAGATTACACACAAGTGGACTCTATTTACTAATTAGGTGACTTCTGATGGCAATTGGTTGCACTGGATTTTATTTAGGTGTATCAGAGTAAAGGGGGCTGAATACCTTTGCACGCCACACTTTTCAGTTTTTTATTTGTAAAAAAATTTGAAAACAATGTATCATTTTCCTTCCACTTCACAATTATGCACCACTTTGTGTTGGTCTATCACATAAAATTCCAATAAAATACATTTACGTTTGTGGTTGTAACGTGACAAAATGTGGAAAAATTCAAGGGGTATGAATACTTTTGCAAGCCACTGTACATAACCCCAAGATGAGTTAATCTCCAACATAGCAATGAAAGGCTATCCGTGTGCAGCATTATAAAACCAGATAATAAAGCTATTGCAAAGTCAATACATTTGGGCATCTGTAACAACATTGAGTAGGAAGGAATTGCAGATTCCTTTACACCAAAGATAGACACAAAAAACAGTGGTAACTCAGTGGGCCAGGCATCATCTGTGGAGAAAAGGAATAGGTGACATTTCGGGTCGAGACCTTTCTTCAGACTGATAGTCAGGGAGAGGGAAACAAGAGATATGAAAAGGTGCAAACAACAAATGTATGAAAGGTATGAAAAAGGACATCTGACAAAGGGGTTTGGAGATATGTGAGCAGATGATCAATGGTCAGCGTGGACTCGATGGGCCAAAGGGCCTGATTTCATGCTGTATGACTATGATTCTAGACAGGAGGCATTTAAGAGGCTTTTAGATAGGCACATGGATATGCAGGGAATGGAGGGATATGGATCACGTGTGGGCAGAGGAGATTGGTTTAACTTGGCATTATGGTCAGCACAGCCATGGTGGGCCGCAGTGCCTGTTCTATACTGTAACCGCGTTTATAGTTCAGAAGTAATCTTCCTTTGGGAGATCTTGGAGTTATAATGGGGGAGACTAAAGCTGTGGAAGATGTCGAAATGGAACTATAAGGGAAAAAGTTCCTCAATACTTGCAAATGTGGGCCATATGCCAGAGAAGCCAAGCATAACAATTTTTTTACAGAGACGGCTTGCTCAGTGCATACTGCATTGCATTAATATTTTTTGGTTACACCGTCTTACAGGAAATTGCTTTATGTATTCTACGTTCCAAAACTTAGCAGGGTTGAGAAATACGATCATATCAATTCAAGCAAACCATAGACAAAGAACTTCCCCGAGACTTAGAGGACAGCGGTTTACGGTGAGGAGAGAAAGATTTAATAGGAACCTAAGGGGTAACTTTCTTTACACAAAGGGTCATCATAAGGTTATACTCATAAGTGATAGGAGTAGAATTATTCTCCCCATAACCCCTGCCACCCGTACAAATCAAGAATCATCTATCTCTGCTTTAAAAATATCCGTTGACAGCCTCCACAGCCTTCTGTGGCAAAGAATTCCACATATTCACCACCCTTTAACTAAAGAAATCCCTTCTACTTTTTTTCCTAAAGGAGCATCCTTTAATTCTGAGGCTACGACCTCTAGTCCTAGACTCTCCCACTGGTGGAAACACCCTCTCCACATCCACTCTATCCAAGCCTTTCACTATTCGGCACGTTTCAATGAGGTCGCCACTCATTCTTCCAAATTACAGCAGGTACAGGCCCAGGTCCGTCAAACGCTCATCATAGGCTAACCTACTCATTCTTGTGATCATTCCTGTAAACCTCCTCTGAACCCTCTC
The DNA here is from genome assembly GCA_963514005.1 of Raja brachyura. Next base: position 34,810,363 of record OY740784.1, on the reverse strand, counting down.
CTGGGCCAGCACATGCTTCCTAAGATTTGGTGCCAAAATTGCTCACAATATTCCAAATGCCCCTGACCAGCGCCTTGAGTGCATGGAACGAGCTGCCAGAAGAGGTAGTTAGAAACATAGAAACATAGAAAATAGGTGCAGGAGTAGGCCATTCGGCCCTTCGAGCCTGCACCGCCATTCAATGTGATCATGGCTGATCATCCAACTCAGTATCCCGTACCTGCCTTCTCTCCATACCCCCTGATCCCTTTAGCCACAAGTGCCACATCTAACGCCCTCTTAAATATAGCCAATGAACTGGCCTCAACTACCTTCTGTGGCAGAGAATTCCAGAGACTCACCACTCTCTGTGTAAAGAATGTTTTCCTCATTTCGGTCCTAAAGGAATTCCCCCTTATCCTTAGACTGTGACCCCTTGTTCTGGACTCCCCCAACATCGGGAACAATCTTCCAGCATCTAGCTTGTCCAACCCCTTAAGAATTTTGTAGGTTTCTATAAGATCCCCCCTCAATCTTCTAAATTCCATCGAGTACAAACCGAGTCTATCCAATCTTTCCTCATATGAAAGTCCTGACATCCCAGGAATCAGTCTGGTGAATCTTCTCTGTACCCCCTCTATGGCAAGGATGTCTTTCCTCAGATTTGGAGACCAAAACTGTACACAGTACTCCAGGTGTGGCCTCACCAAAACCCTGTACAACTGCAGTAGAACCTCCCTGCTCCTATACTCAAATCCTTTCGCTATGAATGCTAACATACCATTTGCTTTCTTCACTGCCTGCTGCACCTGCATGCCTACTTTCAATGACTGGTGTACCATGACACCCAGGTCTCGTTGCATCTCCCCCTTACCTAATCTGCCACCATTCAGATAATAGTCTACCCTCATGTTTTTGCCACCAAAGTGGATAACCTCACATTTATCCACATTGTACTGCATCTGCCATGCATCTGCCCATTCACTCAGCCTATCCAAATCACCCTGCAGCCTCCAAGCATCCTCCTCACACCTAACTATACCCCCCAGCTTGGTATCATCTGCAAATTTGGAGATGTTGCATTGAATTCCCTCGTCCAAATCATTAATATATATTGTAAATAGCTGGGGTCCCAGCACTGAGCCTTGCGGCACCCCACTAGTCACTGCCTGCCATTCTGAAAAGGACCCGTTTACTCCTACCCTTTGCCTCCTGTCTGCTAGCCAGTTCTCTATCCACATCAATACTGAACCCCCAATACCGTGTGCTTTAAGTTTGTATGCTAATCTCTTATGCGGGACCTTGTCGAAAGCCTTCTGAAAGTCTAGATATAACACATCCACTGGTTCTCCCTTATCCACTCTACTAGTTACATCCTCGAAAAATTCTATCAGATTTGTCAGACATGATTTACCTTTCGTAAATCCATGCTGACTTTGTCCAATGATTTCACCACTTTCCAAATGCGCTGCTATCCCATCTTTAATAACTGACTCTAGCAGTTTCCCCACTACCGATGTTAGACTAACTGGTCTGTAATTCCCCGCTTTCTCTCTCCCTCCTTTTTTAAAAAGTGGGGTTACATTAGCTACCCTCCTTAGTTGAGGCAGGTACATAGATACATAGACAATAGGTGCAGGGATGGGCCATTCGGCCCTTTGAGCCAGCACCACCATTCAATATGATCATGGCTGATCATCCACAATCAGTACCCCGTTCCTACCTTCTCCCCATATCCCTTGATTCCTATCACAACGTTTCGGATAGGGCAGATTTAGAGGGATGTGGTACACATGCAGGCAGGTGGGACTAGTGTAGACAGGACGTTGGGATGGCGTGGGCAAGTTGGGCTGGAGGACCTGTTTCCCATGGCCCAAATAGGACTTTATGGCATGTGCAACTGGGATAAAGACCTATCCAATATCCAATGAGGTGGGAAGAGCAAAGTTTAAAGAGAGATTTTCTGGGCAAGTGTTTTTTTTTAAAGTGGTGGGTGCCTGGAGTGGTGGTGGAGGCAGATAAGATGGTGGTGTTTAAGAGACTTTTGGACAGTCACAAGGATATACAGGGAATGGAGGGATATGGATCATGTCCAGGCATAGGAGATTTAACTGCATTATGTTTGGCACAGACATTGTGGGCTTAAAGGTCTGTTCCTGGGCTCATTGAGTCATATATCACAGAAGCAGGTTCCTCCCTCCAACTTGCCCATGCCAAACCTAAAGTTTCAAGTTGAGGATCCAAAGGAAAGAATGTCGGGGGAGGGGAGGAGGAGAAATAGATGCCATTTCATATCGGGCGATGCCTCACTCTCCCTTTTCTCCCCCCTCTACCCTACCCCTCCTCGACACACCCAGGGGTGGTGGTGGAGGCAGATGCAACAGTGGTGTTTAAGGGGATTCTAGATAGACACATGGATATGCAGGGAATGGAGGGATATGGATCATGTGCAGGCAGAGGAGATTAGTTTAACTTGGCATTGTGTTCAGCATGGACATTGTGGGCCGAAGGGCCTGTTCCTGTGCTGTACTACATTCTAAGTGTAGGAAAATTCAAGGAGGAAAACGTTACAATCACACAAGAGTAATACAGAGGGAGAAATCGCTGGTATCACACAACTGACATTCAATTATAACAACGTTTACAAAAGAACTTAGACAGGTAAATGGATAGAAAAGGTTTAGAGGGATCTGGGCCAAACACAGGCAGGTGGGAATAGTGCAGATGGGCATCTTGGTCGCTCGGGCCGAAGGGCCTGATTCCGTGCGGTACGACTAGTTGTCTGACTGTATATTAGGCTGCACCCAATACTTCATACAGTGTAGACTTCAGTAATCCTGCGGTTTTTATGCATTCTTTTTCTACATTTATATAGGATTATCCGGCATTGCAATTTTTACTTACATTATCCCTACACTGTCCCACTCTGCACAGAGTAACACATGCATCACAAACAACATAATGCCATAGAAAGCATTTTATCAGGATGTATCAAGGCACGTTTTGGGAACAGCTCCATCCAAGACCGCAAGAAATTGCAGCGAATTGTGGGCATAGCCCAGACCATCACACAAACAAACCTCCCTTCCCTTAACTCCATTTACATCTCACCCTGCCTCGGCAAGGCCACCAGAGTAATCAAGGACCAATCTCACCCTGGTCACTCCTCCTTCTGCCCTCTCTCATCAGGCAAGAGGTACAGAAGTGCAAAAACACACACCTCCAGCTTCAGCGACAGTTTCTTCCCAGCTGTTATCAGGTAACTGAACCATCCACCTCATTGGAGACCCTTGGACTATCTGTAGTCGGACTTTACCTGGCACTAAACATTATTCCATTTATCCTGTATCTGTACGCTGTGGACAGCTCAATTGTAATCACGCATAGTTTTTTCACTGACTGGTTTGCACACAACAAAAGACTTTTCACTTGGTACACATGACAATAAATAAATAAATTAAACTCAATACTTCCTGTTAAACATTTGTCCATGGGTCTTGCAGTAAAATCTCCTGAAGATTTTCGCAGGGTGCAGTTGGAATCCCAGTAAGCCAACCTGATCAGACAGAAATCTTAAGAATGTGTAGGGACTGCAGATGCTGACTTAAACCGAAGATAGACACAGAAAACTAGAGCAACTCAGCGGGTCCGATAGCATCTCTGGAGAAAAGGAATTGGTGACGTTTCGGGTCGAGGTCTTTCTTCAGACTTCAAATCTTCAAAGGAACACACTGCAGGTCTTTGGATGAAAATCAAAGTCGCCCGAATGACTGAAGCTTTTCAGAGTCACTGTGGCTGACTGGAATAAACAGACGGTACATTTGCCGCACCTTGCTACGAATCGCTAGCATGCTGCCATTTAAAGGATCCCGTGCCTATGTTTCCCGACAGAGTTTTCCCTGTCTCCGCGAGCTGCTAACACTCTGCTGTTTGTTCCTACCGTCCGATCCACACAGGTACCCAGGTGCACAGCGGGGAAATGCAGCCAACAGCACACAAGCAGCTCCCACATCAATCAGGTGATGGGTTGGAGTCACTCAACAGAATGTAATTAAGACACACCCACCTTCCATCAAACAGAAACCACACACACTGTGCACGACAAACAGAACTGCACTGGCACAAACAATCAGAACCCTTTTCCCAGGGAGGCAAGATCAAATACTAGAGGGCATAGCTTTAAGGTGAGAGAGGCAAAGTTTAAAAGAGATGTTCAGGGCAAGTTTTAGAATGCAGCACAGCACAAGAACAATGTTGCATCTGCCAATAGATCAGCCATGATTGAATGACGGAATAGACACAATGGGCCGAATGGCCTCATTCTGCTCCTATGACATGAATCTTCTGCACTATCTATGATTCAGCTGATTTTTTAATGTTTTCTGCTAACTTACTAATCAGACCACCAACATTCTCATCCAAGGCATTTATATACAGGACAAACAACAAGACAGATGTAAAGTGCTGGAGTAACTCGGCGCAAAGTTTAAAGGAGGTATCCAGGGCAGGTTTTCTAACCACAATGGATGTAGATTTTTCTTGATTATCCCTCCTTTTTTAAATAGTTGTAGAACATAAGCCAGTATAGTGCAAGAACAGGCCCTTCAGCCCACATGTCTGTGCCAAACATTATGCCATGACCATCGCTTAACTAGGATCAATGAACTGCAGATGCTGCTTTACACAAAAGGACACAAAGTGCTGGAGTAACACAGCGGGTCAGGCAGCATCCCTGGAGAACATGGATATGTGAAGTTTCAGGTTGGGACCCTTCTTCAGACTGATTGTGTGGGTTGGGGTGGGAGCTGGGAGAGAGATGAGGCAGAACAAAGCATGACAGGTAATATAGAAACATAGAAAAATAGGTGCAGGAGTAGGCCATTCGGCCCTTCGAGCCTGCACCGCCATTCCATGTGATCATGGCTGATCATCCAACTCAGTATCCCGTACCTGCCTTCTCTCCATACCCCATAATCCCTTTAGCCACAAGTGCCACATCTAACGCCCTCTTAAATATAGCCAATTAACTGGGCTCACTACCTTCTGTGGCAGAGAATTCCAGAGACTCACCACTCTCTGTGTAAAGAATGTTTTCCTCATCTCGGTCCTAAAGGAATTCCCCCTTATCCTTAGACTGTGACCCCTTGTTCTGGACTCTCCCAACAACGGGGACAATCTTCCAGCATCTAGCTTGTCCAACCCCTTAAGAATTCTGTAAGTTTCTATAAGATCCCCCTTCAATCTTCTAAATTCCAGCGAGTACAAGTCGAGTCTATCCAGTCTTTCCTCATGTGAAAGTCCTGACATCCCAGGAATCAGTCTGGTGAATCTTCTCTGTACCCCCTCTATGGCAAGAATGTCTTTCCTCAGTTTAATTCAGCATCGTAATCAGCACGGACATTGTGGGCCCAAGGGCCTGTTCTTGTACTATACTGTTACCAACTCCTCCATCTCTGCAGTTAGAGCAATTGAGATATAATAGGCGACAATAACAGGATGAGTAAAGACGGATTTGATTTACAAACAGACGCCTGTTTGAAAAATCCAAGGGGTCTCAAACAGAAATGATCCAACATTTGAAAGTGAAAGCACATTAACCATGTATATGAACTATAACCTTCCTCATTAGTTTAGTTTAGAGACCCAGGGCGGAAACAGGCCCTTCTGCCCACCGAGTCCGCACCGCCCACTGATCCTCGCACACGAGCACCATCCTACACACTGGAAACAGTTTACATTTTTTACCTAAGCCAATTAACCTACAAACCTGTTCGTCTTTGGAGCGTGGGAGGAAACCGGAGATCCCGGGGAAAACACACGCGGTCACGGGGATAACGTACAAACTCCATTCAGACAGCACCCATAGTCAGGATCGAACCTGGGTCTCTGGCGCTGTGAGGCAGCAACTCTACCGCTGCGCCACCTTGCGCCCCTGACAACTACATTTTAACTTGAGCAAATACGAAGTGCTGGAGGAACTCAACAAGTTAGGCAGCATCTGTGGAGGGAAATGGATAGACGATGTTTCGGGGCAGGACCCTTCTTCAGACTAGTGGAGTAGGGATAGGGAGAAAGCTGGATCAGTCTGAAGGAGGGTCCCAACCCAAAACATCAACTGTCCATCTCCCTTCACAGATGCTGCATGACTTGCTGAGTTCCTCCAGCACATTGTGGCTTGCTCAAGATAAAATGTCATTAGTTTTAGCTTAGTTGATACAGTATGGAAACAGGCCCTTCGGCCCACCAAGTCCACACTGACCAACCATTTCCCCGTACACTAGCACTATCCAACACACTAGGGATAATTTATAGCCAATTAACCAACAAACCCACACGTCTTTGGAGTGTGGGAGGAAAACCCGGAGAAAACCCACACGGTCACATGGAGAGCGTACAAACTCTTGTCAGACAGCACCCATAGTCAGGATCGAACCTGGGTCACTGGCGCTATGAAGCAGCAACTCTACCGCTGTTCCTCTGCTTACAAACCATGTCCTCCACCACATAGATATCACGCAGTCTCTCAGGTCTGTCCCTAAATTCAATGTTTAATTTTTTTTTTGTTTTGAGGAAGTTATGCATAAATGTTCTTTGGTAATTCAGATGGTGGTGGGTGTATGGAATGAGCTGCCAGGGGAGGGATTTAGAAACATAGAAACAGGTACTAGTCTGAAGAAGGGTCTTGACCCGAAACATCACGTACCCATGTTCTCCAGAGATGCTGCCTGACCTACTCCAGCACTTTGTGTCCTTGTGTATTAACCAGCATCTGCAGTTCTTTGTTTTTACATTGAAGCAGGTACTACAACAGAATCTAAAAGACATTTAGATAGGTAACAAGGATAGTAAAGGTTTAAAGAAATATGGGCCAAATTGGTCGGCATGAGCAAGTTGGGCCGATGGGCCTATTTACGTGCTGTATGACTCTGTAACTAATTGTTAAATCACCCAGAAACCACAGTTGCAAAATATTGATAATAAATACAAAATACTGTAGATGTAGCAATGTTATCTTACACTGGATGGGCGTGTGTACATTTTCACATATGTCCTTGCAAAGATATCACCGCATAATTGTTTTGTTTAGTTTAGTTTAGAGATAGTGCGGAAACAGGCCCTTTGACCCACCAAGTTCGTGCCGACCAGCGATCACCCGTACGCTAGTTCTATCCAACATTCTTGGGACAATTTATAGAAGCTAATTAACCTGCACGTCTTTGGAGTGTGGGAGAGAACCGGAGCACCCGGTGCAAACCCACGCGGTCACAGGAAGAACGTGCAAATTCCACACAGACAGCACGAGGTCAGGATCGAACCCGGGTGTCTGGCACTGTGAGGCAGCAGCGTGACCCGCAGCGCACTGTGCTGCCCTAAATCTTTATCCTTTTACCACACTACAATAAATTAATTAAACTTTACCTCCAAATATTCCCAACAAAGATACTTGCATTCCTTGTAGCAACTTGCACATCCCTTTGGGGACAACCCAATGCCCTTGACGACCGCACAAATGTGCCCGTACTGCTGTCCCCACGGCAACGCACTTGAGAGCACCAACGGATGCAAAGGTTATCGAGAAGCAGCGAACTGTCACAGGGAAGTAGCAGAACCAGGATCACGACGAGCCCCAGATAACGTCCTGCACTCAGATCTTACCCACACTAATGTCCATCAGCACCGCACCGTGCCCTACCCCAGAGGGGTGGCGGCATCTCCTGTACCCGCCTGGGAGTGAGGACAGGCCCACAGATCACCCTGTGGCAGCAGCCAGCACCAAACTCCTCACTCTCACACTGCTGTCTCATCTGGTTCCCGGACCCTGGTCTCAAAACAGGAACAAGACAGAGAGAGAGAGAGAGAGAGACAGAATCAGAGAGAAAAATTGAGAAATGAGAGAGAGCGTGACAGAGAGAGAGAGGGGGGGAGAGAGAGAGAGAGAGGGAGAGGGAGAGGAGGTGCGAGAGAGGCATGAGAAAGAGGAAGAGAGAGAGAGAGAGATAGAGAGAGGTGCGAGAGAGGCGTGAGAAAGAGGAGAAAGAGAGAGGCAGGGAGTGAGGGGAGAGAGAAATAAAGGGAGATAGAGAGAGAACGAAGAGAAAGAAAAAGAGAGAAAAAACCAGCAAGCCAAAAGCAAAAATGGTAAAAAAACAGAAATAATATGCTGGAAAGACAAAGCAGGTCAGGCAGCATCTGTGGATAGAGAGTGCATGGTGCATGGAGTCTGGGGATAGGGTGCGAGGTGGAGGGGAAGGTGAAAGAATGGAAGGTGTTCTACAATTAACCTATAATTCTGTACGTCTTTGGAGTGTGGGAGAAACCGGAGCACCCGGAGAAAACCCACACGGTCACAGGGAGAACGTACAAACTCCCTACAGACAGCACCCATAGTCAGAATCAAACCTGGGTCTCTGGCGCTGTGAGGCAGCAACTCTACCGCTGCACCACCATGCCATCCCCATTCCCCCTAGAGTCTGAAGGAGGGTCTCAACCCAATCTTTTTTCTCCAGAGATGCTGCCTGACCCGCTGAGTTACTCCGGGACTTTGTGTCTATCTTCAGTAGACACCAGGAACCAGGCAGTTACTTTACACACACCAAGTATTTCATTGTAAAGTAGGGTGAATGTTCAAGCTAGTGTAAGCAACGGGACTAGCTTGGAAGGGGCATCTTGGTCACCATAGATGAGTTGGGCTGAAGGGCCTGTTTCTGTGCTGTATGACTCTGTACTTCAGTGACACAGTGACACACACAAAGACAATACCAACCACTTCTGGCTTCCCCAGCAGGGATATGCAGTCGTTCAGGGCTGCGGCTACGGCCTGTGAGCACTCGGTCACGTCCTTCACCTTCTGCAACACTTGAGGGCACATTCCTGCAACACAGAACGTGACGTTCAGTTCTAGTTTAGGAAGGAACTGCAGATGCTGGTTTACACCGAAGATAGATTAGAAAAGTGCTGGAGTAACTCAGTGGATCATGCAGCATCACTGGAAAACATGCAGGGGTGGCGTTTCGGGTGGGGACCCTTCTTCAGACTCCATCAGCTCTGGAGATAAGCAATAGGAATTCAGAGTCTGAAGAAGTGTTCCAACCCGAAATGCTACCCATCCTTCTTCTCCAGAGATTTTTAGCTTCATCTTCATTTAGAGATCCAGCATGGAAACAGACCATTCGGCCCACTGGGTCCACACTGACCAGCGTTCACACTAGTTCTATGTTATCCCACTTTCTCATCCACTCCCTGCACACTAGGAACAATTTACAGAGGCCAATTAACCTCTGTGGGAGTGTGGGAGGAAACCGGGGCACCTGGAGAAAACCCACGCGGTCACAGGGAGAACGTACAAACGCCACACAGGCAGCGCCCGAGGTTGGGATCAAACCGGGGTTTCTGGCGCTTTTGTACATTTTCAAAGAACTATGTACCCGCATCCCTCTGCACTGCTACACTCCCCAGAGCCCTGCCTTCAAATCTAATGAAGGGTCACAGCTTGAAACATTGACAATTCCTTTCCCCGCTCTGATACTGTAGAGTTCCTCCAACAGTTTGCAACACAAAACTCAGACCAGCAGCAAGCTCCTGACCCAAAACATCGTCAGTCTACGTCCATTTCCCCTCAAAGATGCTGCCTGACCCACTGAGTTCCCCCAGCACTTTGTTTTTAAGGAAAGCAAAATGATGGCTTAAATTCAGAAACGTTACTGATAGGAAAGAAAATATCTTGGAAATATGTGGAGTATAACATGTAATTGTCCATCCCACAGGCGTGGCGGCACTATGGCACAGCATTAGAGCCGCTGCCTCACAGCCCCAGAGACCTGGGTTCGATCCTGACCTCGGGAGCCTTCTGTGCATTGAGTTTGTACGTTTTCCCTGTGATTGTGTGGGTTTCCTCCGGGTGCTCCGGTTTCCTCCCACATCTAAAAGACATGCAGGTTTGTAGGTTAATTGGCCCTCTGTAAATTACCCCCTAGTGCGTAGGGAGTGGATGAGAAAATGGGATAGCATAGAACTATTGTGAATGGGTGACCGATAATTGGCTGAAGGGCCTGTTTCCAGGCTATATCTTTAAAACAGCATCCTGAAAGATGGGTACAAACTTTCCCAACAAACACATCTACCACAGTGAGTTACAGCAGAGATCTCAGCTTCAGATTAATTCTTAATTAGATGATCCCATCAGAAGATGAAAGGACATTTATCCTGATTTAAGATTTGTACGTCAGCACTTGAATTAGTTTACACCAGTGGTCATTTTATATGCAGGAGGGGGGAAAGTCTGTGGAACGGATGCACTACACTGCTGAGAACTATATTCTGCATTCTGTACCTTCCCCTGTGCTCGACTTCATATATTACAGTTTAACTTGATTGCATTTATGTATAGTATTAACTGAGATAGTCATACAGGCCCAATTTGCCCACACCGACCAACATGTCCCATCTACATTAGTCCCACCTGCCTGTGTTTGGCCCATATCCCTCTAAACCTGTCCTATCTACCTGTCTAATTGCTCCTTGGACGTTGCAAGAGTCCCTGCCTCAACTATCTCCTCCAGCAGTTTGTTCCATAATAATAATAATAACTTTATTACAGACTCAAGGTCCAGACAAGGGGCAACATTACATTAAAAATGCATTGCATATCAAATATCATAAATATGTATAAAATCATGGTAAATCACATAAAAACATCATAATTTATATATTTAAAAAACCCACAATACTTAAGTTAAAAATCCAGAGTAAAAGATGATCAATGTCATACAACGAGACAACGATACCAGTGTCTCCACAGCTGGGATTCAGCAATTCAATCAATTCAATTCAATTCAAGTTTAATGTCATTGCACAAATACAAGTATAGGTACAACGAAATGCAGTTTAGCGTCGTTCTTAGTGATAGCGATATAGAAAAATAAATACAGAGTGCAGTGGTAGCAATATGGAAAATAAATAAATACAGGGTACAGACAAATCTATCAGCTGGGCTCCGAGTTCAGCAGTCGGATGGTGTAGTTGAAGAAGCTGTTCTTCGTCCTACTGGTGCGGGACCTGAGGCTCCTGTACCGCCTCCCTGATGGGAGGAGGGCAAACAGTCCATGATTAGGGTGTGAGGGGTCCTTGATGATCTTCCCGGCCCGCTTCAGGCACCGTTTTCGGTGGAGGGCATCCAAGGCAGGGAGCGGGGCACCGATGATGTACTGGGCGGTTTTCACCACCCGTTGTAGTGCCTTCCTGTCTGCCACGGTGCAACTGCTGTACCATACCGTAAAGCAGGTGGTCAGGATGCTTTCGATGGTGCAGCGGTAGAAGTTCGTCAGGATCTGGGGGGACAGGTGGGCTTTTTTGAGCCTCCTCAGAAAGTAAAGGCGCTGCTGTGCCTTTTTGATTAGCTTTGAGGTGTTGAGGGACCAGGACAGATCCGTAGCGTGTAGTGCTAACCCTTATGTTTGTCAAGGCCACAATAAGTACATTTTTAGAGACATTTATCCTGCAAATGAATTTATACATGTGGTGTCTTAGGATAGTTTCTAAAGTACTGACTCCTGCAGCCACAAACATATTACTGGCACTACACCATCTTGGTTGCCTTAACAGTGTTCTCTTGGCATTGTTATATGCCACCTTTAGTCTCTGCATACTTGTCTTTAAATAGTTCGACCACAGGTGCGCAGTGTAGAGGGGTGTGCAGTATGCTCTAAATAGCGACATCTTCACCACATCTGCACACGCACTAAATTTACGCAAGAGGATATTCGCCTGTATATACAGCATGCGTCGTTGCCTATATCCTCATCATCTGTCATTTGTTCTGTAATAATATGCCCTAGATATTTTATCTTATTACAGACATTAAAATTGTTGTCAGACAATTTAAAATCATGATATTTTAGGCTTTTATCCTCTTTGGTTCTACAGACCATAACAGCACTCTTACTAGCATTATATTTAATGTCATGTTCCACACCAAACATGGAACATGTAGTAAGGAGCTGCTGGAGACCAGTGCTAGATGGACCAAAGACCACAAGATCATCTGCATACATAATATGGTTCACTAAAATATTACCAATCACGCACCCAGTGTTACAGGCTGTCAATTGTTTAGACATATCATCAATATATAGATTAAAAAGGACTTGGATCTGTGTGAAAAGGTTCTGTGTGAAAAAGTTACTCCTCAGATTCCTAATTGGATAGCATGCAAAACAAAGTATTTCACTGTGACCTAAACTTAAAACTAAACATAATCATCGTCTCAGAAGATGTGACCTGGATGTTCAACTCAAATTATGGCGCAAAATGATATGGAAAGTTTTTATTTTACGCAGGGGGTGGTAAGTGCCCGGAATGCACTGCCAGAGGTGGTGGTGGAGGCAGATACGATAGTGGCGTTAAGAGGCTTTTAGATAGGCACATGGATATGCAGGGAATAGAGGATTGGGCAAATAGTGAAAAGCCTGGATAGAGTGGATGTGGAGAAGATGTTTCCACTAGTGGGGGAGTTAGGACCAGAGGGCACAGTCTCAGAATAAAATGGTGTCCCTTTAGAAAGGAGATGAGGAGAAATGTCTTTAATTAGAGGGTGGTGAATCTGTTGAAATAATTGCCACAGGCGGCTGTGGAAGCCAAGTCAATGGATATTTTCTAAGGCGTAGGTTGACAGATTCTTGATCAGTAAGGGTGTTGGGGGTTGTGGGGAGAAGACAGGAGAATGGGGCTGATTGGGAAAGATAGATCAGCTATGATTGAATGGCAGAGTAGATTTGATGGGCCGAATGGCCTACTTCTGCTCCTGGAACTTATATGGATCCTGTCAGTAATGAAATGGCATCATGGCCAGCAGAGTAATAGTGGTCAAAGGGCCTCTTCCTGTGCTGTTCTGTTCTATGTTCTAAAACTGGACAGTACAGTGGCGCAGTTGTAGAGCTACTGCCTTGCAGCGCCAGAGACCCGGGTTTGACTCTGACCTCGGGTGCTGTCTGTACAGAGTTTGCACGTTCTCCCTGTGACCACGCGGGTTTCTCCGGGTATTCAGATTTCCTCCCACGTCGCGAAGGCGTACAGTTTTGTAGGTTAATCAACCTTCTGTAAATTGCCCCTAGTATGTAGGTGGTGGAAGAGAAAGGGGTATAACATAATAACATAGAAATAGTGCGGGCGGGCGATCAATGGTCGGCGTGGACTTGGTGGGCCGAAGGGCCTATTTCCATGCTGTATTTCCAAACCAAACTGAACTAGAGTGTGGGAGATCCATGTGTATCCATGTCTGGCGAGCAGAGGATCTATGAATGTCAGTGCATGCTCATTGTCCTTGCTAGCACCTTCAGTGGTACCGGTGATCAGAAGGGTCTCGACCCAAAACGTCACCCATTCCTTCTCACCAGATATGCTGCCTGTCCCCGAGTTACTCCAGCTTTTTGTGTCTATCTTCGGTGTAACCCAGCATCTGCAGCTCCTTCCCACACATTTCATTAGCCGTGGATTTCACACATTCCTTCCCCGGTGCTAATGAACAAACCAGCTTAATATAAATTAATAAAACCATTTAACTCACCAGATGTAAAAATCAGCAAATTTCTAAATTATGGTTGGCGCAACTCAAACAGAAAATGTCAAGTGTGGCAAAAAAAAACAAAGAGGAGGCATTCCCCTCTCACTCACCAGGCTTGGCCCTGCCCCTCCTCTCTCCCAGATTTCTCCCATCTTCCCCACCCCGACCACAATCAGTCCCTTCTTCAGACAGCATGCCTGGAGAAAAAGAACGGGAGGAATTCTGAGTCTGAAGAAGGGTTCTGAACCAAAATGTCACTTTGAGTCACAGAGTGATACAGTGTGGAAACAGGCCCTTCGGCCCAATGCCCACACCGGCCAACAATGTCCCAGCTACACTAGTCCCACTTGCCTGCGCTTGGTCCATAACCCTCCAAACCTGTCCTATCCATGAACCTGTCCAACTGTTTCTAAAACAATAGGTCAGCTCCAACCTCAACTACCTCCTCTGGCAGCTTATTCCATACACCCACCACCATCTGTGTCAAAAAATTACCTCTCGGATTCCCATTAAATCTTTTCCCTTTCACCTTGAACCTATGTCCTCTGATCCTCGATTCCCCTAATCTGGGCACCTATTCCTTTTCTCCAGAGATGCTGCCTGATCTGCTGAGTTACTCCAGCGCTTTGTGCCTTTTACTGTGCTTTTGTATGTTGTGTATTCATTAGAAGACATTGCATGAATATGTAATTTTAATGTTGGTGCCTTTTCTTGATGTACACAGCTGTGGGCTGTTTCAACTAAGGTTCAGGTTTATTCTTGTCACGAGTACCTAGATACAGTAAAAAGCTTTACTTTGCATGTTATCCAAACACATCAGATAATACTGTATATAGATACATTGAAGCCACACTCAAGTACAATAGGTAGAGCAAAGGGGAAGATACGGAGTGCAGAATATATGTAGTTCTCAGCATTGTAGCACATCAGTTCCAGAGACAATGTCCAATGTCCGCAATGGGGTAGAGGTGAACCGGTCAATACCCTGGCTTCTGGAACGACCATTCAGAAGCCTGATAACAGAGGGAAAGAAGCTGTTCCTGGGTCTGGTGGTGCGCGCTTTCAAGCTTCTGTACCGTCTGCCGGACGGGAGCGGGGAGAAGAAGGAATGAGCGGGCTGGGACAAGTCTTTGATTATGTTGGCTGCATATCTGTAGTCACAGGGATGGTTCCATTTCAGGATGCAGAGTTTTTACAGGTAGATAGGGTGGTTAAGGAGAGCTATTTAATGGCCTTCATCTATCAGCATATTGCATATAGAAGTTGGTATGTTATGTTAGAGTTGTACAAGATATTGGTGAGGCCAAATTTGGAGTATTGTGTTAAATTTTGGTCACCCTGTTATAGGAAAGATGGTGTCAAGCTGGAAAGGATGCAGAGAAGATTTACGAAGATGTTGCAAGACTCAAGGGCCTGAACAATAGGGAGAAGGTAGGCAGGCTAGGATGTTATTTCTTGGAGTGTAGGAAGCCCAGTTTTGGTTACCGAGCTCTAGGAAGGAAGGATTACCAGTGCCACGTGCTAGTCAGAGTAGAATATTGCAGATTAATACGTGGCTTGAAAAATGGTGCAAGGGGGAGGGATTCAAATTTCTCGGGCATTGGAACCAGTTCTGGGGGAGGTGGGACCAGTACAAACAGGACGGTCTGCACCTGGGCTTGAAGGGAACCAATGTCCTTGGGGGAGCGTTAGCTAGTGCTGTCAGGGAGGATTTAAACTAATGTGGCAGGGGGGTGGGAGCATGAGCAGAGAGACAGAGGGATATAAATTGAGGGTAGAAGCAATAAGTAGCAAGGTGAAAAGTAAAAGTGGCAGGCAGAAAAATCCAGGGCAAAAATCAAAAAGGGCCACTTTTCAACATAATTGTATAAGGGGTAAGAGTGTTGTAACAACAAGCCTGAAGGCTTTGTGTCTCAATGCAAGGAGCATTCGTAATAAGGTGGACGAGTTGAATGTGCAGATAGTTATTAATGAATATGATATAGTTGAGATCACGGAGACATGGCTCCAGGGTGACCAAGGCTGGGAGCTGAACATCCAGGGATATTCAATATTCAGGAGGGATAGACGAAAAGGAAAAGGAGGTGGGGTAGCGTTGCTGGTGAGAGAGGAGATTAATGCAATAGAAAGGAAGGACATTAGCTTGGAGCATGTGGAATCGATATGGGTAGAGCTGTGAAACACTAAGGGGCAGAAAACGCTAGTGGGAGTTGTGTACAGGCCACCTAACAGTAGTAGTGGAGTTGGGGATGGCATCTACCATGAAATTAGAAATGCATGCGACAAAGGTAAAACAGTTATAATGGGTGACTTCAATCTGCTTATAGACTGGGTGAATCAAATTGGCAGGGGTGCTGAGGAAGAGGATTTCTTTGAATGTATGCGGGATAGTTTTCTAAACCAACATGTAGAGGAACCAACGGGCTATTCTAGACTGGGTACTGAGTAAGGAGGAAGGGTTAGTTAGCAGTGTTGTTGTGCGTGGCCCTTGGGCAAAAGTGACCATAATATGGTTGAGTTCTTCATTAGGATGGAGAGTGACATTGTTAATTCAAAAAGGAGGGTTCTGAACTTAGGTAACTTTGAGGGTATGAGACGGGAATTGGCCAAGATAGACTGGCAATTGATTCTTAAAGGGTTGACGGTGGATATGCAATGGAAGGCATTTAAAGATTGCATGGATGAACTACAACAATTGTTCATCCCAGTTTGGCAAAATAATATATCAGGGAAGGTAGTGCATCCGTGGATAACAAGGGAAATCAGGGATAGTATCAAAACTAAAGATGAAGCATACAAATTTACCAGAAGAAGCAGCCTACCAGAGGACTGGGAGAAATTCAGAGTCCAGCAGAGAAGGACAAAGTGCTTAATTAGGAAAGGGAAAATAGATTATGAAAGAAAACTGGCAGGAAACATAAAAACTGACTGTTTTTATAGATATGCGAAGAGAAAAAGGTTAGTTAAAACAAATGTAGGCCCCTTGCAGTCAGAAACTGGTGAATTGATCATGGGGAACAAGGACATGGCAGACCAATTGAATAACTACTTTGGTTCTGTCTTCACTTAGGAAGACATAAATAATCTGCCGGAAATAGCAGGGGACCGGGGGTCAAATGAGATGGAGGAACTGAGTGAAATCCAGGTTAGCTGGGAAGTGGTGTTAGGCAAATTGAATGGATTAAAGGCCGATAAATCCCCAGGGTCAGATAGGCTGCATCCCAGAGTACTTAAGGAAGTAGCCCCAGAAATAGTGGATGCATTAGTGATAATTCTTCAAAACTCTTTAGGTTCTGGAGTAGTTCCTGAAGATTGGAGGGTAGCTAATGTAACCCCACTTTTTAAAAAGAGAGGGAGAGAGAAAATGGGTCTAACATCGGTAGTGGGGAAAATGCTAGAGTCAGTTATTAAAGATGGGATAGCAGAACATTTGGAAAGTGGTGAATTCATTGGACAAAGTCAGCATGGATTTATGAAAGGTAAAGCATGTCTGACGAATCTTATAGAATTTGTCGAGGATGTAACTAGTAGAGTGGATAAGGGTGAACCTGTGGATGTGTTATATCTGGACTTTCAGAAGGCTTTCAACAAGGTCCCACATAAGAGATTAGAATTCAAACTTAAAGCACACGGTATTGGGGGATCAGTGTTGATGTTGTTAGAGAACTGGCTGGCAGATAGGAAGCAAAGAGTAGGAGTAAACGGGTCCTTTTCAGAAGTGACTAGTGGGGTACCGCAAGGCTCAGTGCTGGGACCCCAGCTATTTACAATATATATTAATGATCTGGATCAGGGAATTGAATGCAACATCTCCAAGTTTGCGGATGACACAAAGCTGGGGGGGGGGGGGCAATGTTAGCTGTGAGGAGGATGCTAGGAGGCTGCAAGGTGACTTGGATAGGTTGGGCGAGTGGGCAAATGCATGGCAGATGCAGTATAATGTGGATTAATGGGAGGTTATCCACTTTGGCGGCAAAATGAGGAGGGTAGACTATTATCTGAATGGTGGCCGATTAGGAAAAGGGGAGATGCAACGAGACCTGGGTGTCATAGTACACCAGTCATTGAAAGTAGGCATGCAGGTGCAGCAGACTGTGAAGAAAGCGAATGGTATGTTAGCATTCATAGCAAAAGGATTTAAGTACAAGAGCAGGGAGGTTCTACTGCAGGGTCTTGGTGAGGCCACACCTGGAGTATTGCGTACAGTTTTGGTGTCCTAATCTGAGGAAAGACATTCTTGCCATAGACGGAGTACAGAGAAGGTTCACAAGACTGATTCCTGGGATGGCAGGACCTCCATATGAAGAAAGACTGGATAGACTCGGCTTGTACTCGCTAGAATTTAGAAGATTGAGGGGGGATCTTATTGAAACTTACAAAATTCATAAGGGGTAGGACAAGCTAGATGCAGGAAATTTTTTACCGATGTTGGTGAACTCCAGAACAAGGGGTCACAGTTTAAGGATAAGGGGGAAGTCTTTTAGGACCGAGATGAGAAGATCATTTTTCACACAGAGAGTGGTGAGTCTGTGGAATTCTCTGCCACAGAAGGTAGTTGAGGCCAGTTCATTGGCTATATTTAAGAAGGAGTTAGATGTGGCCCTTGTGGCTAAAGGGATCCGGGGGTATGGAGAGAAGGCAGGTACGGGATACTGAGTTGGATGATCAGCCATGATCACATTGAATGGCGGTGCAGGCTCGAAGGGCCGAATGGCCTACTCCTGCACCTATTTTCTATAATTCCATGAAGGATGTTGTTAACCTGAAAAGATTGCAGGGAAGATTTATGCGAGGGGAGGAAGCTGTTTGTGAGTCTGGTGGTGCGCGCTTTCAAGCTTCTGCCGTATGGGAGCAGGGAAACCGGGGGGAGGGGGGGGGGGGGGGGGGGTGGGACAAGTCTTTGATTACGTTGGCTGCATCTGCAGTGTTTTGTGTCTCCAAAGTTTAAGTGCGGTTGTGAACGAGATCGCTACCTTTCATAGCCTCCGGACCTCCGACCATACTCAGCAAATTGGAAACTTCCTTGTCGAGTTTTTGTTGGCAGCTTTGCACCGTCTGTGGGGAGAAAGCGAGAGGACGAACATCAATGTACAAAGTCGCGGCAGCTCCTGGCGAGCGCCGCAGAGCCGCCACGAGCTGGTGTCAAGACCCATAGAGGTTGCAGGAGGTCGGGTAGGGACAGGCCCTCGAGAACAAAGAGCGACCGGCTTGGGAGTGAAGACCGGCAAGATAACAAAGCGATTGGCTCGGTGGCGGGGGGGGGGGGGGGGCTGAGAGAACAAAGGAGGACCATTGGGGACTAAATGGAACACTGCAATGTTGTCGCCGCCCTGTGCATGGCGACTCTTTGCATAATTTGTGCATGGTTTGCAAAACAAATAATTTCACTGTGACATGTCACATGTGATAACAAACTATTATTCAGTCCAGTGCTGGAGTAACTCTGCTGGTCTGAAATCGGAACAAGACCCGAAATGTCACCTACCCATTTTCTCCAGGGATGCTCCCCGACCCACCGGGTTTTTGTGTAAACCAACATCAGTTCATCGTTTCCAGATAAGAGATGATCTTGGCACCTTGTTCAGCACAGCCCTTGTGGGCCGAAGGGCCCGTTCTTGTGCTGTTCTTTGTTCTAAAGCATGCACCGGTTGCCCCTCTCACATTAAAGCTATGCCCTGTGGTATTTGATCTTTCCATCCTGTGTAAAAGGTTCTGACTGTCTACCCTATCTCTGCTAACCTCTGCTATCTACCCCATCTATAAATTCCAATTAATATTTTAAGGTAGGATGTTATTTTTAAACAATCCAGCCCTTTTTCAATGCTGGTTGATGGGGGCCTGATAGATGTGTATATAATTATGAGAGGCATAGATGGGGTAGACAGTCAGAACATTTTTTTCAAGGTGGAAATGTCAAAGACTAGAGGGCATAGCTTTAAGGTGGGAACCTGGAACACACTACCAGGGGTGGTGGTGGAGGCAGATACGACAGGGGTATTTGAGGCTTTTAGATAGGCACATAGAGATGCAAGGAATGGAGGGATATGAATCATGTGCAGGCACAGATTAGTTTAACTTGGCATCACGTTCCGCACAGACATTTGGGCCGAAGGGCCTGTTCCTGCGCTGTTGTGTGTTCTATGTTCCCAGGAGGCAGTCGGTTGCACCACTCCAGTTGCCCAGTAGAGGGAGGCAGTGAGCAGATCAGCAGCAACCTGAAGGCAGAAAGCAACACCAAGAGAGGAGGGACTACGCCCTGTCCACGGGCACCCTGGGGGATATCTGGGACCGCTGGGCACCGCGGGGGGTTCAATGCATCCTTAACAAGGATTGTAACATTGTTGTACAATAGTTTATTTAGTATATTTGTTTGTCTTGTATTATGGTGGTGGGTTCTGGTTTGTTTTATTGTAAATATTATTTTTAATAATTGAATACATTTTTTTGATTAAAAACATTTAAAAAAAAGAGGATCCCGACCCAAAACATTGCCTATCCATGTCCTCCACAAATGCTGCCTGACCCGCTGAGTTACTTCAGCACTTTGTGTATTTATGCAAGATTCCAACATCTGGACTTCATTGAGGCCACCAAGAATCACTGGCTGGCTGCTGACACGTGCTTGGGGCAGATGTTGCACAGAGAAAACTACCAGCCAACAGCTGGATGCAATGTGATGGGACTCTGCGTAAACAGTGAGGAAGCTGCGTAACAAGGACAACAATGCAGGGAGATGGAACGCAAAAAACACGTCCCCACTCGAAATTTCACTCATCCTATTTTTCCCAGAGATGCTGCCCGACTCGCTGAGTTACTCCAGCACTTTGTGTCTATCTTCGGTATAAACAAGCATCTGTGTTGTTCCTTTCTACACCTATCCATGCAGACGATGTCTGCGGCCTTGCCCTTGTTAATCGCCATGGTTACCTCTTCAAACACCTCAATCAAATTTGTAAGACACGATCTCCAACATGCAAAATCTAATCATGCCTGGGTCCCTAATCACCCAATGTCTATCTAAATGCAAATATATCTTATCCCTCAGAACCCTCTCCTGTATCTTATCCACCACAGTGTTAGGCTCACTGGTTTGTAGTTCCCAGATTTTTATTTGCAGCCCTTGTTAAACAAAGGCACAACATTAACCACCCTACAGTCTTCATAGAAACATAGAAAATAGGTGCAGGAGGCCATTCGGCCCTTCAAGCCAGCACCACCATTCATTGTGATCATGGCTGATCGGCCCCTATCAATAACCCGTGCCTGCCTTCTCCCCATATCCCTTGATTCCACTAGCCCCTAGAGCTCTCTCTCACTCTCTTTTAAATCCATCCAGTGACTTGGCTTTCTCTGGGTGAAAACACCTTTTCTCACCTCAGTCTTAAATGACCTCCCCTTTATTCTAAGACTGTGGCCCCTGGTTCTGGACTCGCCCAACATTGGGAACATTTTTCCTGCATCTAGCTTGTCCAGTCCTTTTATAATTTTATGTTTCTATACAATCCCCCCTCATCCTTCTAAACTCCAGTGAACACAAGCCTAGTCTTTCCTCATAAGACAGTCCCGCCATCCCAGGGATCAATCTCGTGAACCTACGCTGCAATGCCTCAATCACAAGGATGTCCTTCCTCAAATTAGGAGACCAAAACTGTACACAATACTCCAGATGTGGTCTCACCAGAGCCCTATACAACTGCAGAAGAACCTCTTTACTCCTATCCTGAAATCTTCTTGTTATGAAAGAGGATTGTCAATTGGAAGAATGTACAGCCAAATTTGTCTGCTTCTTTTATTTTACACAGAGACCATTATTTATATTCCAGGCTTCTTCATTAATTGAATTTAAATTCCCAATCTGTCACGGCAGGACTCAAACTTGTGTCTCCAACTTATTAACCCAGAATCTTGCATCTTATTGTAATAGATCCAACAGATCCAATATATCATAACAGAGCCAACAGCTCCCATAACCCAGAACAAAGGCACACTGCTGTTACCAGCAGTCATAGTCAAATAGCACAGAAACAGGCCCTTCGGACATCTCGTTCATACTGACCCATACGCCCCACATCCCCTTCAAAACCTTTCCTATCCATGTTCCTGATCAAATGTCTTTTACATGCTCGAGATCCTGTTGCATTTCCTGATAGCCTTCTTGACTTGCGATTTTATAGGTTAATTTCAGAAAAGCAACATGAGCGATGACCATCAGTGTCCAAGTCTCCAGGCTGGTGTAAAGTGCACTAGCGCTGCCAGAATCCAGCCCAATGTAGACAATAGGTGCAGGAGTAGGCTGTTCGAACCCTCGAGCCAGCACCGTCATTCAATGTGATCACGCTGATCATCCACAATCAGTACTCCGTTCCTGCCTTCTCCCTATATCCCTTGACTCCACAATCTTTAAGAGCTCTGTCTAGCTCTCTCTTGAAAGCATCCAGAGAACCGGCCTCCACCGCTCTGAGGCAGAGAATTCCACAGACTCACAACTCTCTCTGTGAAAAGGTTTTTCCTCATCTCTTATTCTTAAACTGTGGCCCCTGATTCTGGACTCCCCCAACATCAGGAACATGCTTCCTGCCTCTAGCGTGTCCAAACCCTTAATAATCCTATAATGTTTCAATAAAATCCCCTCTCATCCTAAATTCCAGAGTATACAAACCCAGCTGCTCCATTCTATCAACATATGACAGTCCCGCCATCCCGGGAATTAACCTTGTAAAGGGAATTAACCTTGTAAACCTGCGCTGCACTCCCTCAATAGCAAGAATTCCTCAAATTTTGAGACCAAAACTGCACACAATACTCCAGGTGTGGTCTCACTAGGGCCCTGTACAACTGCAGAAGGACCTCTTTGCTCATATACTCAACTCCTCTTGTTATGAAGGCCAAATTGCCATTTGCTTTCTTCACTGCCTGCTGTACCTGCATGCTTACTTTCAATGGCTGATGAACAAGGACCCCAGATCCCGTTGATCCTCTTTTCCCAACTTGACTCCATTTAGATAATAATCTGACTTCCTGTTTTTGCCACCAAAGTGGATAACCTCACATTTATCCACATTAAGCTACATCTGCTCACTCACCCAACCTGTCCAAGTCACCTTGCATCCTGACAGCATCCTCTTCACAGTTCACACTGCCACCCAGCTTTGTGTCATCTGCTAATGTTACTTTTAATCCCTTCATCTAAAACATGAATGTATATTATAAATAGCTGCGGTCCCAGCACCGAGCCTTGCGGTACCTTCAGTGAATCCTGCAGGGACTCGTTGGATGGCAAATCGTCCTCTTCCTCATAGTCACTGAGCTGGTCTTGGGAGCAATAATGAGTGCTGTAGGCAGAATGTTCCTCAATTGCCTGAAGCCAATTCTAGATATAAAAAAGTTGGAGAATTAGTTTACTTTTGTTTATTGTCATGTGCACCAAGGTGCGGTGAAAAGCTTTTTGTTGCGGGCTAACCAGTCAGCGGAAAGACGATAAGCGATTACAATCGAGACATCCACAGTGCACAGATCTGCTGCTGCAGTCGAGATTCACTGAAGTGGAGGAATTGTAAGGAGTCCACTTCTGGGACCAGCACGCAGAGAGACGTCTAGCTTGACTCCATCTTGGATCCGGATCAAGATGTGGAGGCTTTGGAGAGGGTGCAGAGGTGGTTTACCGGAATAATGCCAGGATTAGGGGCTTTCAGCAACAGGGAGAGGTTGGACAGGCTTGCACTGGTTTCTCTGGAACGCCGGAGGTTGAGGGGAGATCTGATAGAAGTATATAACATTATGAGAGGTATAAATTTAAAAAGGGGTATTTAAAATGGAGGTTCATATATTTTTGAGATTGGGGAGTTGAGCACAACAGGGAAATGGCACAGAGTGGCGGGACAGTGGTGCTCCAGAGACACGGACTCGATCCTGACCTCGACTGTTGCCTGTGTGGAGTTTGCACATACTTCCTGTGACCAGCCGGGTGGGTTTGTAGGTTAATTGGCCTCTGTTGTTCAGTGTGTAGGGAGTGGATGGGAAGGTAGGATAACATAGAGCTAGTTTGAACAGGCGATCGATGGTTGGCACGGACAGACGGGCGCAGGCAGACAGACGGGGGGACGGACGGACGGGACGGGACGACTGGGGGGACAGACGGGACGGGGGTCGCAGACGGGACGGGGTCGGCAGACGGGACGGGGGTCGCAGACGGGACGGGGGTCGCAGACGGGACGGGGTCGCAGACGGGACGGGGGTCGCAGACGGGACGGGGGTCGCAGACGGGACGGGGGTCGCAGACGGGACGGGGTCGCAGACGGACGGGGTCGCAGACGGGACGGGGTCGCAGACGGGACGGGGTCGCAGACGGGACGGGGTCGCAGACGGGACGGGGTCGCAGACGGGACGGGGGTCGCAGACGGGACGGGGGTCGCAGACGGGACGGGGGTCGCAGACGGGACGGGGGTCGCAGACGGGACGGGGGTCGCAGACGGGACGGGGGTCGCAGACGGGACGGGGGTCGCAGACGGGACGGGGGTCGCAGACGGGACGGGGGTCGCAGACGGGACGGGGGTCGCAGACGGGACGGGGGTCGCAGACGGGACGGGGGTCGCAGACGGGACGGGGGTCGCAGACGGGACGGGGGTCGCAGACGGGACGGGGGTCGCAGACGGGACGGGGGTCGCAGACGGGACGGGGTCGCAGACGGGACGGGGTCGCAGACGGGACGGGGTCGCAGACGGGACGGGGTCGCAGACGGGACGGGGTCGCAGACGGGACGGGGGTCGCAGACGGGACGGGGTCGCAGACGGGACGGGGTCGCAGACGGGACGGGGGTCGCAGACGGGACGGGGGTCGCAGACGGGACGGGGTCGCAGACGGGACGGGGGTCGCAGACGGGACGGGGGTCGCAGACGGGACGGGGGTCGCAGACGGGACGGGGGTCGCAGACGGGACGGGGGTCGCAGACGGGACGGGGGTCGCAGACGGGACGGGGGTCGCAGACGGGACGGGGGTCGCAGACGGGACGGGGGTCGCAGACGGGACGGGGGTCGCAGACGGGACGGGGGTCGCAGACGGGACGGGGGTCGCAGACGGGACGGGGGTCGCAGACGGGACGGGGGTCGCAGACGGGACGGGGGTCGCAGACGGGACGGGGGTCGCAGACGGGACGGGGGTCGCAGACGGGACGGGGGTCGCAGACGGGACGGGGGTCGCAGACGGGACGGGGGTCGCAGACGGGACGGGGGTCGCAGACGGGACGGGGTCGCAGACGGGACGGGGGTCGCAGACGGGACGGGGGTCGCAGACGGGACGGGGGTCGCAGACGGGACGGGGGTCGCAGACGGGACGGGGTCGCAGACGGGACGGGGGTCGCAGACGGGACGGGGTCGCAGACGGGACGGGGGTCGCAGACGGGACGGGGGTCGCAGACGGGACGGGGGTCGCAGACGGGACGGGGGTCGCAGACGGGACGGGGGTCGCAGACGGGACGGGGGTCGCAGACGGGACGGGGGTCGCAGACGGGACGGGGGTCGCAGACGGGACGGGGTCGCAGACGGGACGGGGGTCGCAGACGGGACGGGGTCGCAGACGGGACGGGGTCGCAGACGGGACGGGGTCGCAGACGGGACGGGGTCGCAGACGGGACGGGGTCGCAGACGGGACGGGGTCGCAGACGGGACGGGGTCGCAGACGGGACGGGGGTCGCAGACGGGACGGGGGTCGCAGACGGGACGGGGGTCGCAGACGGGACGGGGGTCGCAGACGGGACGGGGTCGCAGACGGGACGGGGGTCGCAGACGGGACGGGGGTCGCAGACGGGACGGGGGTCGCAGACGGGACGGGGGTCGCAGACGGGACGGGGGTCGCAGACGGGACGGGGGTCGCAGACGGGACGGGGGTCGCAGACGGGACGGGGGTCGCAGACGGGACGGGGGTCGCAGACGGGACGGGGGTCGCAGACGGGACGGGGGTCGCAGACGGGACGGGGGTCGCAGACGGGACGGGGGTCGCAGACGGGACGGGGGTCGCAGACGGGACGGGGGTCGCAGACGGGACGGGGGTCGCAGACGGGACGGGGGTCGCAGACGGGACGGGGGTCGCAGACGGGACGGGGGTCGCAGACGGGACGGGGGTCGCAGACGGGACGGGGGTCGCAGACGGGACGGGGGTCGCAGACGGGACGGGGGTCGCAGACGGGACGGGGGTCGCAGACGGGACGGGGGTCGCAGACGGGACGGGGGTCGCAGACGGGACGGGGGTCGCAGACGGGACGGGGGTCGCAGACGGGACGGGGGTCGCAGACGGGACGGGGGTCGCAGACGGGACGGGGGTCGCAGACGGGACGGGGGTCGCAGACGGGACGGGGGTCGCAGACGGGACGGGGGTCGCAGACGGGACGGGGGTCGCAGACGGGACGGGGGTCGCAGACGGGACGGGGGTCGCAGACGGGACGGGGGTCGCAGACGGGACGGGGGTCGCAGACGGGACGGGGGTCGCAGACGGGACGGGGGTCGCAGACGGGACGGGGGTCGCAGACGGGACGGGGGTCGCAGACGGGACGGGGGTCGCAGACGGGACGGGGGTCGCAGACGGGACGGGGGTCGCAGACGGGACGGGGGTCGCAGACGGGACGGGGGTCGCAGACGGGACGGGGGTCGCAGACGGGACGGGGGTCGCAGACGGGACGGGGGTCGCAGACGGGACGGGGGTCGCAGACGGGACGGGGGTCGCAGACGGGACGGGGGTCGCAGACAGACGGGGGTCGCAGACAGACGGGGGTCGCAGACAGACGGGGGTCGCAGACAGACGGGGGTCGCAGACAGACGGGGGTCGCAGACAGACGGGGGTCGCAGACAGACGGGGGTCGCAGACAGACGGGGGTCGCAGACAGACGGGGGTCGCAGACAGACGGGGGTCGCAGACAGACGGGGGTCGCAGACAGATTAGAATTGCCTGCTACAAACGTTACTCACTTGGCTTGTACGAGTCAGTGAGTTCTTGAGATGGGCTTTGAAGATGTGGATACTGTCATCAAAGTACTTGACTGAGAAGTGTCTGTCGTCCATTCCCTTAACCTTTGGGGCGAGAATACTTTGGCAATGAGAATCTCAGTAGCAAATGAAGTCTCCCTTCAGTTTCTCTGCCCAGACATCTTGGGAGCGGGAATCACGCATCAAATACAGCATCAAAGCTGGCCCTTCGGCCCAACTCCTTCAGGCCAACCAAGATGCTGTATCTAAGCTAGTCCCAATTGCTAGACATAAGTGATACATTACTGAAATAGGCCTTTGGCCCAATTCATCCATGCCGACCACCATGTGTCACAATCCAAGCCCATGAAGATCTGGCCCATG
Source organism: Raja brachyura (assembly GCA_963514005.1). The sequence continues at coordinate 34,783,489 of OY740784.1, read as the reverse complement.
ATGGCGGGTTTGGGTCAGTTTGGCCCCACAGGAGCGGGGATGCAGACTTCTACAGGCAGGCCAAGTACAAGCTGAAAAGAGGAATCAGAGCTGCCAAGTAAAGCTACTCTGAGAAGTTGAGGAGCAAGTTCTCAGCTAATGATTCTTCTTCAGTGTGGAAGCGCTTGCAAGAAATCACCAGCTACAAGAGAAAAGCCTCCCACTCCTTGGACAACCGGCAGCTGACCAACTAACTGAATGTGTTCTACGGCACGCTCCATAGACAGAAACATAACCCCGGTACACCCTCCCCAATCACCACTTCACATCTACTTACAGCCTGACTGCAGTCTGCAAAGACTGGGCCCTCGTCCACTACCCAACCCCTCCTTGCTGTCCAACATCAGTCTGGCCACTTCTCCATCACCAACAATAGCAATAGAGGTGGAAAAGCTGTTCAGGAGACAGAAAAGCCGGAAATCTCCAGGACCTGACAATGTTTCCCCCTCTACTCTTATGCTCTGTTCCAAACAGCTGGCACCGGTCTACACAGACATTTTCAACCAGTTCCTGCAAACATGTACTGTCCCTGCCTGCTTCAAAGTCTCCACTATTGTCCCTTTACCCAAAAAGGCAAGGATTACTGGTCTTAATGCCTACAGGCCTGTCGCGCTGGCCTCTGTAGTCATTAAGACCCTTGAAAGACTTGTGCTGGCCCACCTGAAAAATATCACAAACCCCCTGTTGGACCCTCTACAGTTTGCTTACCGGGCCAATTGATCTGTGGATGACACAGTCAACCTGGGCCTGCACTTCATCCTCCAGCACCTAGACCGCCAGGGGACCTATGCGAAGGATTTTGTTTGTTACATTCAACACCATTGTGCCAGAGCTACTACACTCCAAACTCTCCCAGTTGACTGAGCCTGAACACCTCTGTCAATGGATCACCAGCTTCCTGACAGACAGGAAGCAGCATGTGAGGCTGGGAAAGCACATCTCGGACCCGCAAACACTCAGCTTAGGAGCACCGCAAGGCTGCGTACTCTCCCCTCTCCTCTACTCTCTCTACACTTTATGGACTGCACCTCCATAAAGTCCTCTGTCAAGCTTCTCAAGTTTGCGGACAACACAACCCTGATTGGACCGATCCAGGATGGGGAGGAATCTGCCTACACACAGGAAGTGACACAGCTGGTGTCCTAGTGCCATCGCAACAACCTGGAGCTCAATGCTCTTTTGGCAGTGGAATTGATTGTACATTTTAGGAGAACTCCCCCTCCCCTCACCATCAACAACACCACAGTCACATCTGTGGAGTCTTTTAAGTTCCTGGGAACCATCATCTCCAAGGACCTTAAGTGGGGGGTTACCATCGACTCCACAGTCAAAAAGGCACAACAGAGAATGTACTTCCTACGGCAGCTGAGGAAGCACAATCTGCCACAGGCAATGATGGTCCAATTCTACACAGCCGTCGTAGATTCTGTCCTCACCTTCTCCATCATGGTCTGGTTTGGCTCAGCCACCAAGCACGACACCTGGAGGCTGCAGCGAATCGTCCGATCAGCTGAGAAGGTTATTGGCTGCAACCTTCCCTCCATTGATGAACTGCACACTGCAAGGGCCAGGAAGCGAGCGGGCAAGATCATCTCTGACCCCTCTCACTCTGGCCACAAATTCTTTGAAGCACTTCCCTCAGGGGTGCAGCAGTTAGAGGCACTGCCTCACAGCGCCAGAGATCCAGGTTCAATCCTGACCTCGGGGGGGGGGGGGGGGGGGGGGGAGATTGTATGTGTGTGTGGGGTGTGGTTTGCATGTTCTCCCAGTGACCGTGTGGGTTTCTTCCGGATGCTCCGGTTTCCCCCCCAGACGTACAGGTTTGTAGGTTAATTGGCCTCTGTAAATTGTCCCTAGTCCCTAACCCTAGTGTATAAGGAATGGATCAGAATTGGGATAAGGTAATGTGAAATGGCGATGGATGATCAGCGTGGATTCGTTTGGTCGAGGGGCCCGTTTCCACGCTGTATCTAGAAACCAAACCAAAAACTCAAACCAAACCCTGTGTAGAAGGAACTGCAGATAAACCAAAGATAGACACAAAATACTGGAGTAACTCGGCAGGTCAGACAGTATCTGGAAAGAAAAGGAATAGGTGGCCTTTCAGGTCGGAACCCTTCTTCAGACTGGACGTCACCTATTCCTTTTCTCCGTTGAGCTACTCCAGCATTTTGGATCTATCTTTAGTGTGAACAGATGATCGATACTTGGCATGGACTAAGTGAGCTGAAGTGCCCGCTTCCATTCTGTATCACTCAAACCATGCCCTCTTGTCTTTGACATTCCCCCACTAGGGGAAAAAAGGTATCGCCTATTATCTCGCACACTTTCTTTGCACCATGTTCAGTCCCCGTCCCACGAGCGGCTTCTGGTGCAAGGTCGTCAACCTGAAACATCGCCCGTTCCTCTGCCCATACACTGTGCCGACCGCCACCGCGTTTGCCGACCTGCGAGCTGAAGGCCGGGGACATACCGTGCACACAGCTTGCGTCAGGTTCTTGCAGCCCAGTCGGTGAGCCTCAGATGTCGCCTCAGACCTGAGGTACACGGAAAGAACAGAGTTACGGCCTCCGATCAGTTGGCCGGTCCACCCGATCGAGAGATCACGCCGAGAGGGGCCGCTCACACTTACTGGCTGTGAAACCAAGACAACACTCCATGCTCGACAACCACCCAGAACAGGTTCCATCCAAAGAATCGGGAACGCTGCAAAAATTAAAGCCAATCAGACCAACGTACAGGGTTTAGGTTCAGGTTTATTATCGTTACTTTTACTGAGGTGCAGTGTAAAGCTTTGTGCAGGCCACCCTGTCAGATCAGGTCATCATCCTAAGGTGTCTAAAGAAGAGACTGCACCCGAAGGCTCTTTCTCCAGAGATGCTGCCTGACCCGCTGAGTTACACCAGCACTGCCTGGCAATCTTGAAAGTAATAATGTATACTCTTTTCGCTGACTGGATGGCATGCAACTAAAATGCTTTTCACTGTACCTCAGTACATGCGAGAATAAATTAAACCAAACATGTTGGGCTGAAGGCCCTGTTTTTGTGCTTGCATTTATTAAATGGATACATCACACTGAGCAATTCTCACAAATATACGTGAAAATTAGTTTACCTTAAACAGAGGTCCTTCAAATCGCTGCACCATTTTACACATTACCTAAAGAGGAAAAATAAGCTGAAATCAGTTACAATATGTGTCCTGAAATCATTGAAAAAAAACATTATCAAAGATTTATATTCTTTTAGCAATAATGCTGATAATCCATCACCTTAATAAGCAGAAATTGCATGTAAATCTTTCAATTTACTGCCAATGATCACGGCAGTAATCTCCGATCCAACTCAGTGAGAGTTACCCAGCGTGGGAACAGGCCCATCAGCCCAACTTGCCCACACTGATAAACATGCCCCATCAACACCAGTCCCACCTGCCTGCATTTGGCCCATATCCCTCTAATCCTGTCCTATCCATGTACCTGTCCAAATGTGTCTTAAACGTTGCAGAATCGCTACAGAAAAATTTAAATATCTGGGTGTTCAGGTACCCAGAAAATATACTTCTTTATTCAATGCTAACTTCCTGCCTTTAGTTATTAAATTAAATTCAATTCTTATTCAATTCTGGAAAACACTTCCGATGTCTTTAATAGGCAGAATAAATGCCATAAATATGATTTTCCTCCCACAAATTAAAAATCTTGATTCTCGGATTACAAACTTCATATGGGATTATAAAACACGTAGAATTCATAAACGACACTTATGCAAACCTAAAGAAACGGGCGGATTTCTCCCCAATTTCTTATACTTTTATTGAGCAAAAAATATTAAAAAGGTAATTTATTGGCTGGATAACGCATGCCAACAGGTAGACTGGTTAATAATGGAGAGAGAGGATTGTTCCCCTTTCAATATAGGCGCGGTTCTTCTCTCCCCAACAAAGCTGAAGAACATAATATGATAAAAATCCGATTATTCACAGCACTTTACGAATCTGGAGACAACTAAAATCAACTTTTAAACTAAGAAATTTATCTCTTCTTTCACCAATAGCTAATAACCCGTCGTTTAAGCCATCTATTATAGATAAAACGTTTATTTATTGGGAAAGACTAGGAATTAAAAATATTGGAGATCTCTACAAGATAGGAAATCTCCTGTCATTTCAGAAATTACAATCGAAATACAATCTGAAAGCTAATCAATATTTTAGATATCTTCAAATTCGAGTTTATTTGAAAACATATACCCATACAAATTAGCCAAAAAAAGCAGCCTACCAGAGGACTGGGAGAAATTCAGAGTTCAGCACAGGAGGACAAAGGGCTTAATTAGGAAAGGAAAAATAGATTATGAAAGAAAACTGGCAGGGAACATAAAAACTGACTGCAAAAGTTTTTATAGATATGGGAAGAGAAAAAGAGTAGTTAAAACAAATGTGGGTTCCTTGCAGTCAGAAACAGGTGAATTGATCATGGGGACCAAGGACATGGCAGACCAATTGAATAACTACTTTTGTTCTGTCTTCACTAAGGAGAACATAAATAATCTGCCGGAAATAGCAGCGGACCAGGGGTCAAATGAGATGGAGGAACTGAGTGAAATCCAGGTTAGATGGTAAGTGGTGTTAGGCAAATTGAATGGATTAAAGGCCGATAAATCCCCAGGATCAGATAGGCTGCATGCCAGAGTACTTAAGGAAGTAGCCCCAGAAATAGTGGATGCATTAGTGCTAATTTTTCTAAACTCTTTAGATTCTGGAGTAGTTCCTGAGGATTGGAGAGTAGCTAATGTAATCCCACTTTTTAAAAAGGGGAGAGAAAACGGGCAATTACAGACCAGTTAGTCTAACATCAGTAGTGGGGAAACTGCTATAGTCAGTTATTAAAGATGGGATAGCAGCATATTTGGAAAGTGGTGAAATCATTGGACAAAGTCAGCATGGATTTACGAAAGGTAAATCATGTCTGACGAATCTTATAGATTTTTTCAAGGATGTAACTAGTAGAGTGGATAAGGGAGAACCTGTGGATGTGTTATATCTGGACTTTCAGAAGGCTTTCGACAAGTTCCCACACAAGAGATTAGTATACAAACTTAAAGCACACAGTATTGGGGGTTCAGTATTGATGTGGATAGAGAACTGGCTAGCAGATAGGAAGCAAAGAGTAGGAGTAAACGTGTAATTTTCAGAGTACCAGACAGTGACTAGTGGGGTACCGCAAGGCTCAGTGCTGGGACCCCAGCTATTTACAATATATATTAATGATTTGGACGAGGGAATTGAATGCAATATCCCCAAGTTTGCAGATGACACAAAGCTGGGGGGGCAGTGTTAGCTGTGAGGAGGCTGCTAGGAGGCTGCAAGGCGACTTGGAGAGGCTGGGTGAGTGGGCAAATGCATGGCAGATGCCGTATAATGTGAATAAATGTGAGGTTATCCACTTAGGTGGCAAAAACAGGAAAGTAGACTATTATCTGAATGGTGGCCAATTAGGAAATGGGGAGATGCAACCAGACTTGGGTGTCATGGTACACCAGTCATTGAAAGTAGGCATGCAGGTGCAGCAGGCAGTGAAGAAAGCAAATGGTATGTTAGCATTCATAGCAAAAGGATTTGAGTATAGGAGCAGGGATGTTCTATTGCAGTTGTACAGGGTCTTGTAGAGACCACACCTGGAGTATTGCATACAGTTTTGGTCTCCAAATCTGAGGAAATACATTCTTGCCATAGAGGGAGTACGGAGAAGGTTCACCAGACTGATTCCTGGGATGTCAGGACTTTCATATGAAGAAAGACTGGAGAGACTCGGCTTGTACTCGCTAGAATTAAGAAGATTGAGGAGGGATCTTATAGAAACTTACAAAATTCTTAAGGGGCTGGACAGGCTAGATGCAGGAAGATTGTTCCCGATGTTGGGGAAGTCCAGAACAAGGGGTCACAGTTTAAGGATAAGGGGGAAATCTTTTAGGACCAAGATGAGAAAAACATTTTTCACACAGAGAGTGGCGATTCTCTGGAATTTTACTTCGGAGTCACTTGAGTGACTACGTGAAGAAGCCCCGCCAGGCACATGCGTGTCATTACGTTCAACGCATGGTGCACCGACGGGCTGTAGAGCGCAGCTCCACCAGCGGTAAGTAACAAACCGGCAGGTAAGTGGCTTAAACAACTTTCTGTGGGTACTTAAACTCTGTAAGGCTGGTTCAGGAGCCGGTGGGAGTACTCTCAAAATGGAGAGAGTAGCGAAAAAGAGTGCTGCCGTTCGCAGTAAGATACTTACTCGCGGGACCGCGGTTAGTGAACATAGGTCGGGCAGGGAAATACCGGCTGAGGTAACGTCGGCTCCGAGGACGACGACTGCAGAACCGCCGGCAGCTCAACTGCCTCCATCAACTCCGGTGCCTCAGGGTACTGTCGCCTCTCCAGTAGGGATGAAGGCAAAAAGAAAATCAGTCAGGCCCGTTTATTCAGACGAGTCTGACCAAGAAGACTCCTCTCCTTCCAACAAGAAGGTCTGGGGATGTCTCGATAAAATGTAACAAATGATAGAAAAAAATGATGAACCATGAAGTGTTCCAGTCGGGGTCGCATACCCCCAGGATTCCCCAAAAACATCCTGGAACAGCCTCAGTTAGAGGCCCATATGGCGAGGAGGAATTCCAGCATGCCTATGAGTTCAAGTGGGAATCTCCCTCACCAGCACCTTGTTTAGGGCTGGTCGAGACCTCCCTAGAGCAAGACTCGGGAGAGCCAGGGCAGGAGGATTCTGACCCTGAAGTTGATGTCACTGCTCTTGTGCATACACCAAGGCACATGAGCCATGCTCCAGGTGTCCCGGATGTGGCCAGAAATTTTGCCATTCCGGAGGGGACTGGTGAAGCCATGGAGGATAATCTGGCCAGTAACATAAACTATATGGCCTCTCACCAGCTCCAGGACTCTATCACGGAAGAAACATCAACTCATTACCAGACACCTGTTAACTGTGCGTCGCTCAATCTGCCTAACGTGAACTCGGCCATCTGGGCACAAATGAGCGCATCGATGAGGGGGCAGGAGCTCCGTTTCCAGAAAGTCCTCAAATTGGTGGGCGCGGGGATCATAGCATTTGGGCGAATGGTCCAAGGAGCGCCAATGTCGGGAACATAGCAGGATATGTTGGCCCTGCTGTGCAATGCTCATTTCGAGATAAATTGTATCCGGAAGATCGCCATCAAGCCGACATTGAATCCACGCTTTGCGGCACTATGTAAGTCCTCCAATATCCAGGCTCCAAATTTTATATTCGGTGAAGACCTGGCAAAACAGGTTAAAGACCTAGAGGAAGAGGCCAAAACCATCGGCCTCATTAAGACCTACACACCCTCGGCCAGCATACCACCTCGCAGGCCTTTTCCATTCAGACGGGCTTCAGATGCTGGAGCAGGTCCAAGCAGAGGGTTGCCAGTTGTACTCCGTCCATATGCACCTGTGCTCAACCCCAACATGGCCAGAAGATTGAGAAATTCGAGGTCAGCTATGGAGGTATGGGTAACTGATTCAGTCCACGATATATCCTCTGGGGAACAACCTCCGGTTGGGGGTAGGTTGCAATTGTTTTATGATGAATGGTGCTGCATAACATCCGATCTGTTCATCCGATTTGAGACCCCCAGACAGTGTCTGAGGGTCTCAAATTGAGTTTATGTCAGGAATACATCCACCTGCACAAAAAATGCCTAGTCGAGTATTGTTTTTTTCAGGACCAGAAACTCTACAGGTGAATGATGAAATTGGGGTTTTATTCCAAAAAGGGGTATATCATCAACAATTTGTGTCCAATATATTCCCCAGGCAGAAAAAAGATGGTGGGTGTCGAGTCATTCTGGACCTAACCTGGTTAAATTCTTATGTCCAGAATAGGCATTTTAAAATGGATACTTTCAGTACTGCTAAGCAGTTGTTATCAAAAGGTTATTATATGGCAACCATAGATCTGAAAGATGCATATTATTCAGTACCAATTCATCATCAGTACCGTAGATACTTGAAATTTAGTTGAATGGGACAGCTGTAGCAATTTAAAGCGTTGCCCAATGGGTTAACCTCAGCTCCTAGGTTGTTCACAAAATTGTTGAAACCAGTTCTGGCGCTACTACGTGCCCAAAATCACATTGTGATGGCTTATTTAGATGATATTTTAATTGTAAGCAACACTCAGGAAGCAGCTGAGGAGTCGGTTTCAGCAACCAAACACCTGTTTCAGAGGTTAGGTTTCCTCATCCATCCAACAAAATCCAAGCTAGTACCATCCCGAATAATTGGCTATTTGGGGTTTGTCATTGATTCAATTGATAAGTCAGTGACTTTGCATATGGCCAAGGCTGTTGAAATCATGGAGGTCTGTAGCAGTCTCGTAGAGGAGCAACACCCCTCCATCCAGCAAGTAGCCAGTGTCATTGGTAGATTTGTGGCGGCTTTCCCTGCAGTGCAGTTTGGACCTCTGCACTATCAGAATTTGCAACGAGCTAGAGAACAAGCACTTAAAGAACATGCAGGTCACTTCGACAGACCAATGCAGTTGCCAGCCAAAGCCATCGCTGAATTGCAATGGTGGATAATCAATATCTTACGAAGTACTAAAAACATTTTGACTCAACAACCTTCAGTGATTTTACAAACAGATGTCAGTGCTTCGGGATGGGGAGCCACGGATAGCGGGTCTAGCTGTGGTGGCAGATGGAGTGTGCAAGAGGAATTAATCCTGCAGAGGCATGGTAGAAATTACTTCGAATTGCTGGGTGCATTATATGGGCTAAAAGCATATTGTTCAGCAATGAATGATTTACATGTTCAGCTCCAGATTGAAAATACCACGGCTGTTGCTTATATCAATCACATGGGAGGAATTAGGTCAGTATCATGTGATAATCTGGTTAACCTCATTTGGGACTGGTGCATTTCCAGAAATATCTGGGTTTCAGCTATTTACCTACCAGGAAGAGATAATGTGGTGGCGGACACCAGGTCACGGAAATTTAATGACAACATAGAATGGATGCTAAATCCAAATGTTTTTAAAATGATTGTCAGCTGATATGGTTTGCCAGACATAGATCTGTTTGCATCCAGGCTAAGTCACCAGTTACCTAAATAAGTTTCATGGGAACCAGATCCAGGAGCAATAGCGGTGGATGCATTCTCGCTACATTGGGGACGTACATTCTTTTACGTTTTCCCCCCATTCTGCCTCATCAGGCAATGTCTCACCAAAATAGAGCAGGACTCCACCTCAGGCGTTCTGGTGGTTCCTGACTGGCCTACACACCCATGGTTCCCATTGGTCCTGAGGATGATGACTAAGCCATTCATGACTGTTCCCAAGTGCAGTAATTTGTTGGTTCATCCGGTAACAGGAGAAAGTCATCCTTTACATGATCGTATTAATCTGTTAATCTGCAGATTCTGACCAGACCGTTCCAAGGGCTTGTATGTCCAGTAGGACCATGGATGCGATTACTGCGGCTTGGAGAGATAGCACTAAAAAACAATATGTGTCTCATATTAAGAAGTGTTTTGCTTACAGTCAAATATATCTTATCATACTGCAAGCATACCGGATGTATTGGAGTTCCTTCCTACATTGCATTTTGATGAACAATTGAGCTATAGTGCCATTAATAGTGCTCGGAGTGCTTTGTCCTCCTATTTAGGGCAGTTTTCGGGACAACAATCTATCGGGTCTCATCCGCTAGTGTCCCGATTCATGAAAGGTATCTTTAACAAAAACCCTCCTAAGCCTAGATATACAGAAATCTGGGATGTGAGCATAGCTCTCACCATGCTTCGGCAATGGGCTCCAATCACATCACTATCTTTTCAGAAGTTAACACTTAAAGTGGTTATGCTCATGGCGCTAGTATCAGCACAACGGGTTCAGACATTGCAAAAGCTACAGCTAGATAGCATGTATTCTTCTGTAGATAATATGACGTTTTATGTATATGATTTAATCAAACAAAGCAGGTCAGGTATGGCTGGAACCTAAGTTGGCTTTAAAGCATACCCCGTTGACCGAAGGCTATGTGTAGTTACGCACCGGAGTTAACATATCGAGGTAACTAAGAGTCTCAGAGGCTCTGAAACAGCAATGCTCATCAGCCACAAAAAAACTCATAAAAAGGTGTCAGTACAAACTATTTCTAGATGGTTGAAACAGGTTTTGAATTGTGCTGGAGTAGACACTCACGTGTTTAAATCTCACTCCACCAGGGCGGCATCAACATCCGCAGCGAACGCACAAGACGTGCCTCTAGATCAAATCCTCGAGGCCGCAGAATGGTCTGGGGAATCGACGTTTTCCAAGTTTTATGACAAACCTGTCCTGGCAGTGCAAGGTTTTGGGCATGCTGTTTTGGGTTCGTTTGATTTCTTTTGTAAATTTCATTTGTAATTTCCCCCTGGGATAGAGGGGTTATTACTGTTTGTTTATTATTAAAATGTTTATTGAATAATTTAAGCAATGTTCGATACATTATTTGTTCAATCCTGTGTCAATTGAAGCAGTGTGTCGTATGGAACTGGATCTACAGCATGAAATCACAGAGCTTTGAAATCTTCATGTGACTCCGAAGTAAAATAGTAAGATTAAACGAGAACTTACCAGTTTGAAGTTTGATCTTTATTTTATGAGGAGTTACGATGAGGGATTACGTGCCCTCCGCTCCCGACCCTCATAATCGCAAAGATCATCTGGTAGTTTCTAGTCTTCTGAGTCTTACTATATCACTTCGACTAAAGTTACTGTGATTTCACACCGCTGCTTTGAAGTATGACGCGCATGCGCCTGGCGGGGCTTCTTCACGTAATCCCTCATCGTAACTCCTCATAACCATATAACAATTACAACACGGAAACAGGCCATCTCGGCCCTTCAAGTCCGTGCCGAACAACTTTTTTCCCTTAGTCCCACCTGCCTGCACTCATACCATAACCCTCCATACCCTTCTCATCCATATGCCTATCCAATTTGATCCAATCCTATAAAACAAAGATCAAACTTCAAACTTGTAAGTTCTCGTTTAATCTTACTATTATCTGCCACAGAAGGTAGTTGAGGCCAGTTTATTGGCTATATTTAAAAGGGAGTTAGATGTGGCCATTGTGGCTAGAGGGATCAGGGGGTATGGAGAGAAGGCAGGTACGGGATACTGAGTTGAATGATTAGCCATGATCATATTGAATAGTACCCCGTTCCTGCCCTCTCCCCATATCCCCTGCCTCCGCTATCTTTGAGAGCCCTATCTAGCTTTCTCTTGAAAGCATCCAGAGCACCTGCCTCCACCGCCCTCTGAGGCAGAGAATTCCACAGACTCACCACTCTCTATGAGAAAAAGTGTCTCCTCGTCTCCGTTCTAAATGGCTTACTCCTTATTCTTAAACTGTGGCCCCAACATCAGGAACATGTTTCCTGCCTCTACCGTGTCCAAACCCTTAACAATCTTATATGTTTCAATGAGATCCCCTCTCATCCTTCTAAACTCCAGAGTGTACAAGCCCAGCTGCTCCATTCTCTCAACATATGACAGTCCTGCCATCCCGGGAATTAACCTTGTAAACCTACGCTGCACTCCCTCAATAGCAAGAATGTCCTTTCTCAAATTAGGGGACGATCCCGACTATGGGTGCTGTCTACACGGAGTTTGTACATTCCCCCCACAGCCTGCGTGGGTTTTGTCCGAGATCTTCGGTTTCCTCCCACATTACAAAGATGTGCAGGTTTGTTGGTTAATTGGCTTGATATTGAATTGTAAAATTGTCCCTGGTGTGTGTAGGGTAGTGTTAATGTGCGGGGATCGCTGGTCGGTGCAGACTCGGTGGACCGAATGGCCTGTTTCCGCTCTGTATTTCTCAACTACACCGAGCCAAACCGCTCTTACAACTAAAATAACACCCCAGAAGAAGTGGACGGACCAACCTTGTGCGATTTGCCACCGAGTATTTGTCTGATCTCCGCACCACAGGCCAGGTCGTAAGGCAACTGATCTGTGAAAGAAAATTCAGAGATTAGAAGGGGCTGTGACCACCCACTCCATCTCAGTCCATCACACTGACCAGACTCCCCACCATTCATTCCAACTACAAGTTCATAAGTTATCGGGGGAGAACTACGCCGTTCGGCCCATCGTGTCATATAAACATATAAGTTGAAACATATAAGATTGTTAAGGGCTTGGACTCACTAGAGGCAGGAAACATGTTCCTGATGTTGGGGGAGTCCAGAACCAGGGGCCACAGTTTAAGGATAAGGAGTAAGCCATTTAGAACAGAGACGAGGAAACACTTTTTCTCACAGAGAGTTGTGAGTCTGTGGAATTCTCTGCCTCAGAGGGCGGTGGAGGCAGGTTCTCTGGATGCTTTCAAGAGCGAGCTAGATAGGGCTCTTAAAAATAGCGGAGTCAGGGGATATGGGAAGAAGGCAGGAACGGGGTACTGATTGGGGATGATCAGCCATGATCACATTGAATGTGGTGCTGGCTCGAAGGGCCGAATGGCCTACTTCTGCACCTATTGTCTATGCCGCCATTTAATCATGGCTGACTATCTTACGCTCTCAACCCCATTCTCCTGCCTTCTCCCCATAACCCCTGACCCGTACTGAACAAGAACATGTCAACATCTTCTTTAAAAATACCCAAAGGCTAGGCCTCTACAGCTGTCTGTGGCAATTAATTCCACAGATTCACCACTCTCTTACTATAGGAATTCCTCCTCATCCTCTTTCTAAAGGTACGTCCTTTTACTCTGAGGCTGTGCCCTCTGGTCCTAGACTCTCCCACTGGTGGAAACATTCCCTCCACATCCTCTCTATCCAGGACTTTCACTATTTGGTGGAGTCCCCTCCCCCCCCATGGAAAGTTGAGAATGTAGCCCAGTCCATCACACTGTCCACACTCCCCACCATTGACTCCATCTACACTTCCAGCATGCAGGGCAAGTTTCGTACACGTACACACACACACACGTGTACATACACACTTACGCACGTACACGCACACACACAATGAAACACAGTTCCAGGTCTGGTGATGGAGGCAGATCCAAGAATGAGGTTTAGGAGGCTTTTAGATAGGCACATGGATATGTAGGGAATGGATTATGTGCAGGTAGATAAGAGATAGTCTTAGCACTATGTTCTATGACAGTCCAGTGCTCATGCAGTATTCAGTTTAGTTTATGTACTAAGGTACAGTGAAAAGCCTTTTTGTCGTGTGCTATTCAGCCAGTAGAAAGACAATCGAGCCATCCGCAGTGTACAGATACTGGGTAAATGGAATATAGTTTAGTGCAAGATAAAGTCCAGAAGTGTCCCGGTTGGGAGGGAGGAGGAGAAGCTGGGAGAGAGCAGAGACAGGACAAAGCATGGCAGGTAATATGTGGGGGGGGGGGGGGGGGGGGATGATGGGTAGATTGTTGCAACAAAGGCCAGAGATTAAAGCAGAATGTGCGAGACAAAAGGATTGAAGGGTTGTAAATTGTGAAGCCAGAGGAAGGAATGTGGGAGGAGGGGGAGAGGAGAAATTGTTGGTAGTCAAGGTGGGGCACAGGAGCCACCTAAAACTGGACATTTCAATGTTGATACCGTTGGGTTGTAAGCCTGTGACTTCATAAGTTCATACGTTCAAGCAGCAGAATTAGGTCATTCGGCCCATCAAGTCTACTCCGCCATTCAATCTGATCTATCTTTCCCTCTCAACCCCATTCTCCTGCCTTCTCCCCATAACCCCTGACACCCGTACTAATCAGGAATCTGTCAATCTCCACAGCCCTCTGTGGCAATCAATTCCACAGACTCACCACCCTCTGACTAATGAAACTCCTCCTCATCTCTTTTCTAAAGATACATCCTTTTATTCTGAGGCTTTGACCTACCATATAACCATATAAACCATATAACAATTACAGCACGGAAACAGGCCATCTCGGCCCTTCAAGTCCGTGCCGAACAACTTTTTTCCCTTAGTCCCACCTGCCTGCACTCATACCATAACCCTCCATACCCTTCTCATCCATATGCCTATCCAATTTATTTTTAAATGATACCAACGAACCTGCCGCCACCACTTCCACTGGAAGCTCATTCCACACCGCTACCACTCTCTGAGTAAAGAAGTTCCCCCTCATGTTACCCCTAAACCTCTGTCCCTTAATTCTAAAGTCATGTCCTCTTGTTTGAATCTTCCCTATTCTCAAAGGGAAAAGCTTGTCCACATCAACTCTGTCTATCCCTCTGGTGCTAGACCTCTGGTGCTAGACTCTCTCAATACTGGAAACACCGTCTCTGCATCCACGTTATCCAGCCTTTCACTATTCGGTAAGTTTTAATAAGGTCCCCCTCATCTTTCTAAACTCCAGTGAGTACAGGGGCACAGTGCCGTCAAACACTCATCATGTGTTAACCCAACCATTCCTGGGATCATTCTCGTAAACCTCCTCTGGACCCTCTCCAATGCCAGCACATCCTTCGCAAATATGGTGTCCAAAACTGCTCACAATGCTCCAAATGTGGCAAGACCTGAGTCTTACAAACCTCAGCATTCAACATGGGCTGAAGTAGTTAAATCTACATGAATGGAGATACGAGAGGCTGATGAATGAATGGGAGGGCTCTGGGGAGTGTTGTGGAGCAGAGGGATCTAGGAGTGCAGGTACAGATACTCCCCAATTTACCATGCCTCGACATACCATATTTCGACTTTACGATGGTGCACACGCTGGGCATCGGCAGCGAACTGCAGCTCACTTCCGGTCACGTTTATCGGAACGTAACCCCATCGTAGGTCGAGGAGCAGCTGTACATAGTTCCCTGAAAGTGGTATCACAGGTAGATCGGGAGTGTTGTAGAGCAGAGGGATCTAGGAGTGTAGGTACACAGTTCCTTGAAGGTGGTATCACAGGTAGATCGGATGGTGAAAAAGGCTAAAGGCTACTGGGATTATTCTCGTAAAGTGCCTGCAAGGTGCCCAAGCGGGATGGGAGTTGCAGCTTCTACTCACTGTTGTTGTTCTTGATGCTGGACTTTGCGTCGTACTTGAGCAGTTTGATGACACACTGCCTCTGTCCCCGATAGGCTGCGCAGTGCAGCGGAGTGTTGCCCAGCTTGTCCGTACAGTTCACGGCCGGAGGGCTCGACCGGTTCAGCTGGGAGCAAAAATCAACATGGAACAGGACTCGCCACGCACTGACCCCACTCTATTCCCTCCGCACCCGGCCCTTCAGGGGTACTGACCTCCCCACCAGCAAAGGGATCTGCGGTAGCATGTCGCCGAATACACTGTCAGACCCCTAGAGGTGTACAGTGGGGAGCATACCAACTGGAAGCAACGCAGCCTGGTTCAGCAACTCGAATGCCCAGGAATGAGGGAGGCTACGTAGAGAGCCCGGTTCATCACAGGTATTTCCCCACTGTTGAAGGGATGTTCCAGAGTTGCTGCCTCAAAAAGGCACCCAAAATCATCAGAGACCCACACCACCCTGGCCATGCTCTCATCTCCACTGCTACCATCGGGAATGTGGTACAGGTGCCTGCAATCCCTGACCTCCAGGTTCAGGAGCAGCTTCCTTCCAGGAACCATCAGACTCATGAATGCTACAAACACCAACTACACTACGAGCTACGACCTATCTTGATTGCACATGGGACTTGGGGCTTTGATTTTGTTTTTGCACAGGTAGAATGCGCAAACTCCACTCGGAGACAGCACCCGAGGTCAGGATGGAACCCGGGCCTCTGGCGCTGTTAGGCGGCAGCTCTACCCTCTGCGTCAACGTGCCACTAAATGATGGGCCCAAGGGCCTCTTCCTCAGCCAAGTGATTCTACTTTGAATTCTCCAGCGGAGAAAGGAAGGCAAAAGGTTAACGCTACTCTGTCGAGCAGCCCTGCCGTCTCTGCAGCGGCCTCTGCAACAGTGCTCACCAGTGCAGTAATTCCTACGGTGTCGCCCTCCCGTGCAGCCATCAACAGCAACTCCTCCATTTTCCTCTGTTGTGTCATTTCAGCAGCTGTTTAAAACAAAGACAAGATTCGCAAACAATGCAGCTCCATCAGTAAAACCTCAATCTTAGATAGACACAAAAAGCTGGAGTAACTCCACGGGTCAGGCAGCATCTCTGAAGAACATGGTTAGCTGACATTTTGGGTCAGGCCCCTTAGTTTTAGTTTTAAAAATACGGTGTGGAAACAGGCCCTTCTGCCCATCGAGTCCCCAATGACCACCCACTAAACTAGTTATATCCTATGCAATAGGGACAATTTACTGAAGCCAATTAACCTACAAACCTGCTTGTCTTTGGGATGTGGGAGGAAACTGAAGCACCCGGGGAAAACCCACGCGGTCACAGACGGAACATACAAACTCCGTACAGACAGCACCCGTGGTCAGGATAGAACCCGTACCTCTGGCGCTATGAGGCAGCGGCTGTACCGCTGCGCCACTGTGCCAATAATGCTAGTTGAGATAAACTCGAGTACAATAGGTAGAGCAAAGGGGAAGATACTGAGTACAGAATATAATTCTCAGCATTGTAGCGCATCAGTTCTAGAGACAAAGTCCAATGTCCACAATGGGTGGAGGTGAATCGGCTTATTGAAGGACCGTTCAGAAGATCTAAAGTCCCCGCCGCGCTGCAGCCGGAAGCACCGCAGACCACAGGGCCGGGAGTCGGAGCTCTTCTCCAGGGGTCCCCGGCGAGGGACCCGCTCCTGATGGTGAGTCCACGCCACGCCCGCGGTAGAAGGTGGCTGCAGGCTGGCGGTCGGAGCTCTTCTCCTCCCGGGTCCCAGACACTGCGCCAGCTGGAGCTCTGCAGATCCCGGCTTCAGGCTGCCGTGGGCCAGCAAACGGAGCGCTCCCCTCCGGCGAGGCAGCTCTTAGGGATAACGGAATCATGGGATATGGGGAGAATGCAGGAACGGGGTACTGATTTTGGATGATCAGCCATGATCATATTGAATGGCGGTGGTGGCTTGAAGGGCCGAATGGCCTACTCCTGCACCTATTGCCTATGTTTCTAGTCGTCCTGCTGGTTTCACTGTTCATATCCCGTCATTATCAACTTTTCCATAGCCAATAATGGATGTTGTGGGCTCCACCTTTCCCTGGTCATCGGTGCCGGCTCTGATCTGCTCTGTACCTTTTTATACCTCTAGCTTCCCTCACGATTGTGGGCTCCACCTTTCCTTGATCATCGTTGCTTTCTGCATATCTTTCATTCATTTGTTCCATGTACCGTCTGTATCTCTCGTTTCCCTCTGCCCTGGCTCTCAGTCTAAAGAAGGGTCTTGACCCGAAACATCAACTATTCCTTTTCTCCAGATATGCTGCCTGACTGGCTGAGTTACTCCAGCAGTTTGTGACTATCTACAACTCTCTGCTATTTTGTGCGGTCTTGGGCAGAGCTGTTCCCAAACCAAGGAGCAATGGAGCACGGAAATAGGCCCTACGGCCCAACATGCCCACATTGACCAACATGTCACATCTACACTAGTTCCAACTACCTGCGTTTGACCCACATCCCTCTAAACCTGTCCTATCCATGTTCCTATCTAATTGTTGCGATAGTCCCTGCCTCAACTACCTCCTCCTGCAGCTCGTTCCATACACTCACCATCCCTTGTGTGAAAAGGTTACCCCTCACATTCCTATTAAATCTTTCCTCCTCACCTTAAACTTACGTCCGCTGGTTCTCGATTCCCCTACTCCGGGCAAGAGAAACTGCATCAAATCAGGAGCTGGGCAAATCGGTGATAGTTCGTTCCTCTTACCTTCCAGCATACATCGGATGTCCTCATCCTGGGTCACATCTTTGGCCACCTGCCCGCCTCCATTGATGACCCCAGCGTCTGCACTGTACTGCAACAACAGCAGAACCAGCTCCTGCAACACACAACGCAAGATCGTTCTGCTGAACACCTACGCTCCATCCACCTTAGGTCATAAGGTCATGAAGAATCAGGCCACTCGGCCCATCAAGTCCACTCTACCATTCAATCATGGCTGATCTATCACTCCATCCAAACCCTATTCTCCTGCCTTCTCCCCATAACCTCTGACACCTGTACTAATCCCTGTAATAGAATTTATCTATCTCTGCTGTAAAAATATCCACTGACATGGCCTCCACAGCCTTCTGTGGCAAGGAATTCCACAGATTCACCACCCTCTGACGAAAGAAATTTCTCCTCATCTCCTTCCCAAAAGAACGTCCTTTAATGCTTAGGCTGTGGCCTATTGTCCTGGACTCTCCCACTAGTTGAAACATCCTTTCCACATCCACTCTATCCAAGCCTTTCACTATTCTGTATGCTTCAATGAGCTCCCTCCTCATTCTTCTAAACTCCAGTAAGTACAGACCCAGTGCCGGCAAACCCTCACATAGGTTAACCCACTCATTCCTGGGATCAATCTTGTAAACCTCCTCTGGACCCTCTCCAGAGCCAGTGCCTCCTTCTTCACATATGGTGCCCAAAATTGCTCACAATATTCCAAATACGGCCTTATCAGCGCCTTATAGAGTCTCAGCATTACATTTTTCTTTTTGTATACAAGCCGTCTTGAAATAAATGCTAGCATTGAGTTTGCTTTCTTTATTACTGATTCGACTTGCAGATTAACTTTATGGGAATCCTACACAAGCTCTCCCAAGCCCCTTTGTACCTCCGATTTCTGGATTCGCGCCCCATTTAGAAAATAGTCTACGCCTTTATTCCTACGACCAAAATGCATAACCACACTTTGCTACACTATATTCCATCTGACATTATCTGACATAGTGTAGCAAAGTGCCCACTCTCCCAACCTGTCCAATTCCTTCTGCAGAGTCTCTGCTTTCTCTGCACTACCTGCCGCTCCACCTATTTATGTATCATCCACAAACTTGGCCACAAAAGCCTTCAATCCCCTCGTCCAAATCATTAATACACCTTGGTGTTGCGGCCGCATCTAAGGAAGGACGCGGATAGGCGACGTTTTGGGTCGTGACCTTCCTTCAGACTGATTGGAATGGGGGGGAGAAAGCTGCAACAGTAAGTTGGGGGCTGGACAAAACCTGGGCAGAAATGTCAAATTATAGAGGAAGTAACTTTAAGGTCAGATGAAGAAAGTTTAAAGGAGAAGTACGAGCAAGCTTATTGAGTTTTTTTAAACATGCACAGAGAGTGGTGGGAGCCTGGAATGTGCTGCCAGTGGTGGTGGTGGAGGAGGCAGATACAATAATGGTGTTTAAGAGGTTTTTGGATAGGCACATGGATATGCAGGGAATGGAGGGATATGGATCATATGTAAGCAGAGGAGATTAGTTTAAATTAGTTTAACTCATGTTCGTCACGGACATTGTGGACTGAAGCGCCTGTTCCACTGAAACAGCAGCTTTGACCCCAACCTCCCAGCACCCGATTTAACGGAGAAACCAAGAGTGGAGTGTCAGGAACTAGGAATGTGATTGAGCAGAGCTTTAAAAAGGGACACTTGTATTGTTTGTTTAAAAAATACAGCATGGAAACAGGCCCTTCAGCCCACTGAGTCCACGCTGTCCATCGATCACCCGTTCACACGAGTTCCACGTTATCCCACTTTCTCATCCACTCACTATACACT
Source organism: Raja brachyura (assembly GCA_963514005.1). The sequence goes on along the minus strand of OY740784.1, from coordinate 34,763,807 downwards.
AGAGGCAATTCACAAAGGCCAATTAAACTAATAACCCGCACGTCTTTGGGATGCGGGAGGAACCCAGGGCACCCAGAGGAAGCCCACACGATCACAGGGAGAACTTGTAAACTGTCCCCTCAGCACCTATAGTCAGGATAAAACCTGGGTCTCTGTCGCTGTAAGGCAGCAACTCTACCGCAGCACCACCGTGCCACCCCTTTTGCTCCTTTATGCAGTACTAATATAGTGCATTAGTGCAGGCATGCGGGATTAGTACAGAGAGTCACAATGCAGCTTTATTGGACTTTGGTTAAGCCGCATTTGGCATATTGTGTGAAGTTCTGGTCGCCACATTACAGGAAGGATGGTGGGGGCTTTGGGGGAGGGGGGGGGGATGCAGAGAAAGTTTACGTGCAAACTCCACGCAGACAGTATTCGTGGTCAAGACCAAACCAGGATGTCCGGCATTGTGAGGTAGTGACTCTACCCGCTATGCCAGTATGACATTCAGTGTAGGTTTTTGAGACTCTGTAAGGAGCTTCTCACTCGCCTTCCTGCCGGTGTAGGCAGCTCTGTGCAGCGGAGTATCCCCAACATCATTCACCACGTTCACATCCGCTCCGATCTGGCAACGACAACACAAACCAGGAAATAATCCTCTACTGCACGTCAGGGTACAATACCCAGATTACTGATCAATGGTACTTTATTGCTCCATGTACAGAGTGAAATTCAGTTTTGTGTACAGATCAGTACACGTATCACTATACATAAGCATTTAGATACAACTTGGATAAGCATCTCAGATACAGTACAAGTGTACAGCAGTAGTACCCCGAGACAATATGCAGAGTCGCCAGTATTGTGTTGAGTTCTGGGCACCAAGTTATAAGAAAGATCTTGTTAACTTGCAAAGGGTGCAGAGAAGATTTACGAGGATGTTGCCAGGACACGAGGGCCTGAGCTATAGGGAGAGGTTGAGCAGGCTGGGACTCAATTCCCTGGACTGCAAGAGGACGAGGAGCGATCTCGTAGAGGTGTATAAAATCATGAATAGACCAGGTGAACGCAGAGTCTCGGTCCAAATTGCCCACGCTGACCAACATGCCTCATCTACACTAGTCCTATCTGCATGCATTTGGACCAGATCCTACTAAACCTATCTATCCATATACTTGTTGAAATGTTTCTTTTCAAATGGAACGAGCTGCTGGAAGAGATAGTTGAGGCAGGGGCTATCTCAACGTTTATGAAACATTTAGAGAGGTACATGGATAGGACAGGTTTAGAAGGATTTGGCCAAATGCGGGCAGGTGGGACTGGTGCAGATGCGGCATGTTGGCGTGGGCAAGTTGGACCAAAGGGCCAGTTTCCACTCTGTGTGACTCTAAATATCCCCTCAGTTAACCACTATAAGATCACTCCTCATCCTCCTGCGCTCCACAGAATAAAGCCCAAACCTGACCAACCTCTCCCTATAGCTCAGAGCCTTGGGTCCAGTTGTTGACAATTATAATGTTATTGATGTGAAATTTCAACACAAAAGCACGCAAAGTCTGAAAACTTACCTTTAGTAATTCCTCCACCACATCCTTATGTCCAAAGTAACAGGCCAAGTGCAGGGGGGCCCAGCCTAAGTTAGACTTAGTCTGACCTAAAACATAACAACTAGTTAGTCAATTAGTCACAACACTGGCCTGGTATGATAGGAGGCACTGCCTCAGAAAGGCAGCCAGTATCATCATGAGTTACTCCAGCACTTTGGGTCTTTTTAAACTTTATCTATCACACTTGATTTTGCATTGATTGCATCTATGTATAGTGAGTTCATTATTGCCCTGTGTGCCGAGGTACAGCGAAAAGGTTTAGTTTGTGTGCTTTCCACTCAACAAAAGACTACGTGAATATGAAAGGCAATGGATAGCATGCAAATCAAATCTTTATATTGTACCTTCGCATACCTGACAATAATAAGTAATCGTAGAGAAACACAAGGAACTACAGATGCTGGGTTACCAAAATAACACACAAACTGTTGGAGGAACTCAGCCGGTCAGGCAGCATGTGAGGAAGGGAATAGACAGGCAACGTGTTGGGTTGGGAGCCCTCTTCAGACATTGTAGCAGTAGGTATGTTACAATACCTACCTTTAGCGGCGTGTGCGTGACTTTGGCGCCTTTCAGAGGGGGGCGGGTTTAAAATGCCGTTTTTCCCTAGACAGTCCAAATCGATCAATCTCAGGCGATTTCGTCGCTAAAGAGAAATCGCTCCGACATTTCATTCATGAAGGTATTTTTAAACTACGCTAGATTATTTATTAACTAGAGTAATTTAAAAATCATCTTCTAAAGCCGTGAACGCCGACAGCGGAACGGACCTAACGTAGGCGATAAAAGCAGCTACACAGTTTATTTTTACATAAAAACGTGCTTCTTAGGAAGCATTTAATCAAATTTTCATCATGCGAAAAGGGGACAAAAAAAAAAACGAACCGGCTGTATTTTTCCTGCCGATTGGGGGTTAAATTCACCGCAAACCGTAATGTTCCAATCCATCGCGTTCCACTAAAACCCACTCGCAAGTTGATTTAAATGGCCATTAATTTACAGGAATTAAACACTAAATTCCTTCAATTTGGCCTATAAATTCATGAAAATGAGATTTAAAAATCATGTTATATTGTGGATTATTGTGTGAATGTTATTTGGACACTTAGGCTATTTAAAAATGTTTATCATTTCTTAAGAAATGGATAGATGTTTAGATCTAGTAATTGAATTTTGTAATTAGCTACAATTAGGTAACTAATTAATTATATGCTTTAATTTCAGGTCATCCAAGTAAGATTGTTTCATATTTGTTTCAGAATGCTTCAATCTATAATAACTGAAAATTTCATTGAGTTCTATTAATTTTTAAGAAAGTTATGGGCTTTTGACTGTCCTAGATCACAGCTTTTGAGTTAAGTCAATGGAAAGGCAAAGGGGAACAAGATGCTAATTTCGGAGTATGAAAATGGCCATAACTTTTTTAATACTGAAGATATGAAAGTGAATTAGGCGTCAAATTAAACTTCTTTTTATGCTTTATCTGATGGGATAAATTGCAGACTTGATTTTTAAAATCTCAAACTGTTGTAACATTGCTAGTAGCAGGGGATAGAAAGCTGAAAAAAAATCAAATCCCACACCATCCTGGCTATGCTCTCATCTCGCTGCTACTACAGTGAAGAAGGTACAAGAACCTGAAGACCAAGCCCTCTAGCGTTGATTTTTCAATGCTGGGAAAAAGGTTGTGACTATCTACCCTATCTATGCCTCTCATAATTTTATATACTTCTCTCAGGTCTCCTGCCACCTCCAATGCTCCTGAGGAAACAATCCAAGTCTATTCAACCAGTTCTTGTAGCTAATAAAGTTTTGTTTTGGTTGCACGACGGACTTCAGTTTTGTCTGGCTACCTAGTATTAATAATTGTTAATTTTGTATATCATTGTATATTTATTTGTTATTGCAATAATGTGCCTGTAAAGCTGCAGCAAGTAAGAATATCACTGATCCGTTACCAGTACATATGATAACTATACATGGTGAAGACACAAAGTACTGGAGTAACTCAGCAGATCAGGCAGCATCAATGGAGATCATGGATAGGTGACATTTCAGTTTGGGACCCTTCTTCAGCCTCAAGTCTGAACATAGAAACATAGAAAACATAGAAAAATAGGTGCAGGAGTAGGCCTTTCGGCCCTTCGAGCCTGCACCGCCATTCAATGTGATCATGGCTGATCATCCAACTCAGTATCCCGTACCTGCCTTCTCTCCATACCCCCTGATCCCTTTAGCCACAAGTGCCACATCTAACGCCCTTTTAAATATAGCCAATGAACTGGCCTCAACTACCTTCTGTGGCAGAGAATTCCAGAGACTCACCACTCTCTGTGTAAAGAATGTTTTCCTCATCTCGGTCCTAAAGGAATCCCCCCTTATCCTTAAACTGTGACCCCTTGTTCTGGACTCCCCCAACATCGGGAACAATCTTCCAGCATCAAGCTTGTCCAACCCCTTAAGAATTTTGTAAGTTTCTATAAGATCCCCCCTCAATCTTCTAAATTCCAGCGAGTACAAGCCGAGTCTATCCAGTCTTTCCTCATACGAAAGTCCTGACATCCCAGGAATCAGTCTGGTGAATCTTCTCTGTACCCCCTCTATGGCAAGGATGTCTTTCCTGAAGAAGGGTCCCAATCCAAAACGCTATCTGGTGAAGAGCCCCAACCCAAAAAGTCAATGAACCATATTCTCCAGAGATGCTGCCTGACTCTCGGAGTTACTCCAGCCCTTTGTGTCTTATTTTGTAAACCAGCCTCTGCCGTTCCTTGTATCCACCATTCAATTGAATGCAGCACGGTGGCGCAGCGGTAGTTACTGCCTTACAGCGCCACAGGTTCAATCCTGACTACGGGTGCTGTCTGTACGGAGTTTGTACATTCTCACTGCGCTGCATGGGTTTTCTCCGGGTGCTCCGGTTTCCTACTACACTCCAAAGATGTACAGGTTTGTAGGTTAATTGGCTTTGTAAAAATTGTATATTGTCCCTAGTGTGTGTAGGATAGTGTTAGTGTATGGGGTGAACGCTAGTGGTAGTGTTTTGGGTCCTGACCCGAAACGTCTATTACCCATGTTCTCCATAGATGTGCTGCCTGACCCGCTGAGTTACTCCAGGACTTTGGGTCTTTTTTTCACAATTAAACATTCTTGCCTCTTTCCTACTCACCTTTACAGTTGACGTTGAGAGGTGCATTTCCCTCCTTCCGGGCTTCCAGCAGCTGTCTCACGCCAGGCAAGTTACCATTTCGAGCCAGATAAAGCAATTGGTCTTCCATCTTCCTCTGCTCCTCCATCTGTACCTTAAAACAGATCAAAATGTAATAAAAGATAAGCTGCAGGTGCTGGTTTATACCATAGATAGAATCATAATGATGGAGTAACTCAGTAGGTCAGGCATCCTTCTTCAGTCTGAGTGTGGTTGGATGAGATCTCCTCACCTTCGAAGGGATCTACAGCAGATACTCTCTCAAAACGTCACCTACCCGCTGTGCCACCCCTTTATCTTGGCATTGTGTTCGGCTCAAACATCATGGGCTGCAGGGTCAGTTCCTGTACTCTGTTCTGCAGTGGCATCTCTGAGCTAAGCACAAACTTTCTACTCGTTAAGGCTAAAGCTGGTAGAAACATTACAAAGCTTCACAGGAAGTGTGGCAGTTCCTTACTTCCTCATTACCTCCCTCCAGAGATCCGTGTCAAGGCAAGTTCCCTTCACCATGCTGACCGCTGCTCATAGTTGCTCCTGCAGATCCATGTGCCTGTCTAAAACCCTCTTAAACACCACTATCGTAGCTGCCTCCACTACTGTCCCAGGCAGCACGTTCAAGGCATCCAACACATTGTTTTAATTTTAATAAAGCACACAAACAGGCCCTGCAGCGCACCGAGTCCACGCCGACCAGCGATCCCCGCGCGCGCGCACACACACACACACGGGACAATTTATATTTATACCAAGCCAATTCACCTACAAACCTGCACGTCTTTGGTGTGTGGGAGGAAACCAGAGATCCCGGAGAAAACCCACACAGGTCACAGGGATTATGTATAAACTCCGTACAGAGAGCACACCCGTTGTCAGTATCGAACCCGGGTCTCTCAGTGCTGTAAGGCAGCAACTCAACATAGAGCTCTAAAGAGAATCTGGTTTGGGTTGAAGGGCTGTAGATGAAGGACTCCTCTAGTTCTGTTCCCTTTGTGAGAACGTACAACATAGAACAGCATAGGAACAGGCCGTTCGACTCACAATGTTTGTGCCAAACACAATGCCGAGCTGAACTGATCTCAACGCGGCACTGTGGCGCAGTGATAGAGCTGCTGCCTGACAGCGACAATGACCCAGTCTCGATCCTGACTGCGAGTGCTGTATGTACGGAGATTGCACGTTCTCCCTGTGGCCGCGTGGATTTTAACCGGGTGCTTCCCCCTTGCTGTGTTCACCTGTTATCTGTCATGCTTTGTCCTGCCTCCCTCAGCTTACTTCACTCCCCACAGCAAGTCCAAAGAAGCTTCCCGACCCAAAACGTCACCTGTTCCTATTCTCCAGAAATGCTGCCCGACCCGCTGAGATACTCCAGCACTTTGCAGTTCTTTGGGTGTTTCTTGCTTTGTCATAATGTGTTTACAAACAATGTCACTATACAAGCATGCATCAAGGTATGACCAACAAAGCACACACACACCTCTACCTCATCTGAAGATTAAGGTCCGGCAAGTCTCCAACGACTCTTTACTACGTCAAGATGCACCTTAAATAGTTTACTGTCAGAATGCATCACAGCTTGGTTTGGGAACAACTCTGCCAAAGAGTTGTGGATGTAGCCCAGTCCATCACACAAACCAGACTCCCCACCACTGACTCCATCTACACTTCACGCTGCCTCGGGAAAGCAGCCAACATAATCCAGGACCACTCACACCCTGGTCATTCCCTCTTCTTCCCTTTCCCATCGGGCAGAAGATACAGAGGCTTGAAAGCACGCACCACCAGATTTAGGAGGAGCTTCTGACTACTTAACGGTCCTCTCATAAGCTAAGAGTACAGTCACGATCTTCCAACCTACCTCATTGCGGACATTACATTATTTTAATCTGCACTTTTTCTCTGTAACTGTAACACTATATTCTGCACTCCCGTATTGTTCTCTTTGCACTACCTATTGTACCTTTGTATGGCATGATTGTACTCATGTACAGTATGTTCTTCAGTCTGAAGAAGGGTCTCGACCCATCGGCCATTCCTTCTGTCCAGAGATGCTGCTTGTACTGCTAAATTACTCCAGCATTTTGTGTCTACTTTCAATTTAATCCAGCATCTGCAGTTCTTTCCTACACATGTACAGTATGATTTGACTGGATAGCATGCAAATAAACTTTTTCACTGTACCTTGGTATAAGTTAAAAAACACAATATCATTGTTGCTCCCCCGGTGACTGGTGCTAGGTTGGCACAGTGGAGCAGCTAATAGAGCTGCTGCCTCACAACGCCAGAGACCCGGGTTCGATCCTGACCTCGGGCATGGTCTGTGTAGAGTTTGCACTTTGCATTCTCCTTATGACCACGTGGGTTTCCTATGGATACTCTGGTTTCCTCCCGCAACCCAAAATGCGTGCAGCTTTGTAGGTCGTTTAGTTTAGTTTATTATTGTCACGTATACTGAGGTGAAAAGTGCTGTTGACAATAATAAGTGTAAATTGAGTCAATGGAGGGGAGGTTGTGGGGTTTGTGTGATGGTGTGGACTGCTTCCACAACTCGGAAGTGTTATCACAGTTTTAAAGTGGAGAAGACATCTTCAGCATTACTCTCTGTGACAGCCCTACCAAGTGAGACACAAATAACCCGAGTACCATTGAACGACTGTGATGGAAGATTGGTGAAGCAGTGAGAAATGTTATGGTTATAGCTTTACTGGTTTGTTAGGATTTTGTGCAACATTGTTTTGAAAACTTGTTCAGCTTGTAAGTATGTACAAAGACATTGCAATGTCGCAATTCTGTGCAATAAGTTGCTGGTCATTTAGTACAGCTATTGCAGGAAGGAAATATGCTGGTACCCGACTTCTAAACTCATTCTATTTTGCTTTCCAAAACTGTATTTTAGAAATAATTAACAAAATCACCCTTTGTTTAATCAAGCAATATGTTGGTCGCTGTGACCGTCACTGAAACAGCAACAACTGGTATTAAGAAAAATAAATACCAAATAACAATAAAACAAAATGACAATACCAAATAAAATAGCTGTCACTGCAAAAATATTCTTACAATCTAACATTCCAAACACGGTTCATGCAGCACAGACAAGTAATACAGCAAACCAAATTAAATGTGTAAGAAGGAAATGCAGATGCTAGTTGACAAGGAAGATGGACACAAAAAGCTAGGGTCATTCAGCAGGTCGGGCAGCAGCTCTGGAGAAAAGGAATAGATTACGTTTCAGGTCGAGATCCTTCTTCAGACAGATGAAATAACTGTTGAAAATTTTACACCACAAACTTTGTGGCCATGTTGCAAAGATTTCAATGTAAAGCCACATGACAAACCAAACTGAACGCACAAAGTGCTGGATTAACTCCTTACTCCAGTACATTGTGAAACCAGCATCTGCAGTCACTTGTGTCTACAAATGAAATACAAATGCTATAAAGTTTGCACTGCACAGCAAACTTTGTGGCAACATATAAAAATAGTTTAAATGTAATGCAAAACTACAAACCCAAACAAAGTAGAAGCACAACGTTCTAGAATAACTCAGCAAAATAACTCCAGCACTTTATTTTGTAAACACAATAAATACAACTGCATTATAGTTTCCCCTGCAAACTTCGGTGGCAATGCATGCAAGCGGTTTCAAATACAAAACACAAGCCAAACCAAATTAAATATAAACTGTTATAAAGTTTACACTACGAACTTAGTGGCAATGTATGTAGCAATGCAAATGAACTGAACAATTTAAAACTAGACGCAAAAGTACTGGAATAACAACGTTATTGGAAGTACTGGAAGGCTTGGCAGCATCTTTGCAGGAAAAGGATGGGTGACGTTCAGGTCGGGACTTCAAATATTAAATACTGCATAAAAAGTGCTAAACTCAAGCATATTGTCTTTTTTTAAATGGAAACCAGCATCTGCAGTCGCTTTCCACTACTAACTAAACACAACTGCTATAAAATCGAACGAACTGCAAAGTTCGTGGTGGTAATGCATGCGAACGTTTCAATACAAGACAACTGCTAGAAAAATTGCTAACTTCGTGCCAATGCAAGTAATGCCAGGTTTTACAGTGGGGCATTGGGTTGCCTGGTTCCACGCTGCAATACAAGAGATACACGGTGGTTTACTACGATACAAGAGATACACATTGGTTCGCTGCTGTCGCTTTACCTGGGGATCAGGGCTCGGGTTCCAATGGAGCGTTGACCCGGGAGCGCGTGACGGCGCTGCGACATCGACAATGCAGCGGGCGGGCGGGGATCCCGGGTGTTGCTGTTTACCAAGTGGACGGATAGCGGCTTGGGACACACCGCCAGGACGGCCTCTCGCATGCATGGGCATGAGTCAGGACCCTTCTTGCATTGCAGACTGTACAGCAGTTGTATTTGATGCTGGTGTGCTTAGTTTTAGTCTAGAGATACAGCCAGGAAACAGGCCCTTCAGCCCACCAAGTCCACGCCGACCAACGATCCCCGTACACTAGCACAATAGGGACAGTTTTTACCTAAGCCAATTAACCTTCAAACCTGTACATCTTTGGAGTGTGGGAAGAAACCAGAGCACCTGGGGAAAACCCTTGCGGTCACAGGGAAAACCTACAAACTCCACACAGACAGCACCTGTGTGCAGGATCGAACCTGGGTCTCTAGTGCTGTGAGGTAGCAACTCTACCACCATGTTACCTTGCACTGAAACCCAGCATTGTCTGCGGCAGCTAACATCATCACTGTAATATGTAATAGAAAGGAACTGCAGATGCGGTTTTATACCAAAAATAGACACAACGTGCCTCATCCACACTAGTCCCACCTGCCTGCATTTGGCCCATATCCCTCTAAACCAGTCTTCACCACTCTCTGTTGTCTCCTTCATTCCTGGGTGTTCGTGTTCCGAAACAGAAAACTAGTCTCTACTGTACGCCTGCAGAAGAACGTTTATCTCTCCATGATTTCTCCGGCAGATGCTGGTCTCCAAAAAAAAGGCACTCATGTGACTTCTTTGTCACTATTCTTCCCAGACTGCCAAGTGTTCCCCAGGAATCGAACATTAAAACACACCAAGATTTGCATTTATATAGCGCCATTCATGTCTTTCACATCTTCTTCTGAGCACTCGGGTGGTACAGTGATGCAGCTGGTAGAGCTGTTGCCTCACAGCATCAGAGACCCAGGGTCGATCCTGACTACGGGTGTTGTCTGTATGGAGTTTGCACATTCTCCCTATGACCAAGTGGGTTACCTCCTTGCAGACCTTGCACTGTTTTTTTTGCAATTTCTCTTGTAACTAACACTATAACATTATATTCTGCACTCTAGTATTGTTGTACTTGTGTATGGTTTGATTGTACTCGTTTATGGTATGATTTGACTGGATAATGCGCAAACACTAACTCTACGCCACAATAATAACCCAACTCCAATGCCTATGAATCTCACCATTGTTAGTCGAATGGTGTTCCGTTAGTTCTGAAGATTAGCTCCATTGCATTTTCTCTGCCAATTGCAATGTGGGTTAGAATCACAGATTTATAACCCTTCAGCCAAACATGTCCATGCTGACCAAGATACTACTTCCAATCTAGTTTCACTTAGCTACAACTGACTCGTATCACTTCACAATAAAGACACAGATCTACTATTCTCCAGCCACCCAGTACCACTTCTCTAGCTTCTGACAGACGCAAAGCAATCTCCTGCCTTGCTGTCACAGATCTTGCTGTCATAGCTCACGTCCTGCTTATTCTAACAATATCAAAGGGATGACAGACACAAAGTGCTACAATAACTAATCTCTGGAGAATTTGTGGAATTCCCTGCCATAGAGGGCATGGAGGCCAAATCACTGGATGGATTTAAGAGAGAGTTAGATACTCTAGGGGCTAGTGGAATCACGGGATGTGGGGAGAAGGCAGGCACAGGCTATTGATTGGGGACGATCTGCCATGATCACAATGAATGGCGGTGCTGGCTTGCAGGGCCGAATGGCATCCTCCTGCACCTATTTTCTATGTTTCTATCTCTTGGATGCATTTTAGTTTAGTATATTTTAGTTTATTGTCACGGGTACCGAGATACAGTGAAAAGCTTTTGTTGCATGCTAACCAGTCAGCAGAAAGACTATACATGATTACAAATGAGCCATCCACAGTGTGCAAACACATGATAAAAAGAATAACATTTAATGCAAGATAAAGTCCAGTAAAGTCCGATTAAAGACAGTCCGAGGGTCTCCATTGAGCTCAGGGGTGCTCTCTAGTTGTTGCTAGATTGGTTCAGTTGCCTGAGAACAGCAGGGAAGATGCTGCCCCTGAATCTGGAGGTGTGCATTTGCTGGTGGCGTGAAGTGTAGATTATGTCAATTTATGGAGACATTTGGAGACAATGGATACATTTTATCAGTTGTTGGGGTTTATCCATCTTCAACCCGCTAGGACATCTAGTTTCACCTCCTGTTTAATCCAACAATATCAAAGGGACGGTAGACAAAAGTGCTGGAGAAATTCAGCGGGTGCAGCAGCATCTATGGAGCGAAGGAAGTAGGCAACGTTTCGGGCCGAAACCCTTCTTCAGACTGCAGAATATCAAAAGAACGACAGACGCAAAGTTCTGAAGTAACTAATCTTTGGAGAATGTGGATAGGTACCATTTCAGGTCGGGACCCTTGTGAATGTAAATTACAGAATTCAATTTATTTATGTTTTTAATACCTTGTTTATTTAATTTCAAATAATCCCTTACTATGCCTTGGTGATTCAAGTGTTTCGACAGTCAGAACCTTTTTCCTAGGATGGAAACATCAAATTTGCATACTGGAGTTAGCTTTAAGTGAGAGGGGCAACAGTTAAAGGACATGTGTTGGACAACTTTTTTTGCACAGATTAAACAATACGTTCAATCCAGCAAACTCCCTCCCACCAGCGCTCTGGGCCAAAGATACGAGAGCATGAGTCCTTCTTACCAAAGATCCTATAATAGCTCCGCTATAGGATCTTTGCTCTGGGCTTTGTTGCTGTGAGCAATCCCCGGCGGATGTGGGCGGGGCGTCGTGACCTATGACGTACCTTGAATACGCTCCATACCTGGCAGTGTGGGGGCGGGGCCAGTGACGCACATGCGCACTGGGTGGAAACAGGGGAGAGAGAGACACACACACAGAGAGATAGAAAGAGTGAGACACAGAGAGAGAGAGAAAGAGAGAGGGAGACAGAGAGAGAGACAGAAAGAGAGAGACAGAAAGAGAGAGACAGAGAGAGAGAAAGAGAGAGAGAAAGAGAGAGACAGAAAGAGAGAGACAGAGAGAGATAGAAACAGAAAGAGAGAGACAGAGAGAGAGAGAGAGAGACAGACAGAAAGAGAGAGACAGAGAGAGATAGAAACAGAGAGAGAGAGACAGAGAGAGAGACAGAGAGAGAGACAGAAAGAGAGACAGAGAGAGAGAGACAGACAGAAAGAGAGAGACGGAGAGAGAGACAGAAAGAGAGACAGAGAGAGAGAGACAGACAGAAAGAGAGAGACAGAGAGAGATAGAAACAGAGAGAGAGAGACAGAGAGAGAGACAGAGAGAGAGACAGAAAGAGAGACAGAGAGAGAGAGACAGACAGAAAGAGAGAGACAGAGAGAGAGAGAGAGACAGAGAGAGAGAGAGAGACAGAGAGAGAGAGAGAGAGACAGAGAGAGAGAGAGACAGAGAGAGAGAGAGAGACAGAAAGAGAGAGACACAGAGAGAGAGACAGAAAGAGAGAGACACAGAGAGAGAGACACAGAGATAGAAACAGAAAGAGAGAGACAGAGAGAGAGACAGAAAGAGAGAGACAGAGAGACAGAGACAGAGAGAGAGAGACAGAAAGAGAGAGACAGAGAGAGAGAGACAGACAGAGAAGGACAGAGAGAAAGAGAGAGACATTGAGAGATAGGCATAGTGAGAGAGAGAAAGAGAGACAGACACAGAGTGAGACAGAAAGAGTGAGACAGAAAGAGAGAGTCAGACAGAGAGGGATAGACAGAGACACATCAGGGAGCAAGAAAGCGACAGAGAGAGAAAGAGGCTGAGAAGAAACGTGGAGAGGGTAAGGGTGGTGGAGAGAGACAGTGAAGGGGAGGGGGAGAACAGTTGTGGGAAAGAGAAGGAAGGAAGGAGAGAGGGTTAAAAAAAGGGAGGGAGAGGTATAGAGGGGGAGAAGTGAGATGGATCCATAATTGACTGGAGAAATGGCTGAGCCTGAGGAGGAAAACATTCAAAAACAGGTGAGCAATTTGGTGGGGTTTGGAACGCAGGACAGGGTGGTGGGTGTATGGAACGAGCTGCCAGAGAAAGTATTGAGGCAGGTACAATAACATTAAAAAGACACTTGGACAAGTACGTGAATAGGAAAGGTGAGGACAGAAATGGGCACAATGCCACCCCGGTAGAGTTGTTGCCTTACAGCGCCAGAGACCAGATTTTGATCCTGATTACGGATGCTGTCTGTACAGAGTTTGTACGTTTGACTTGTGACCTTGTGGGTTTTCTCTGGATGCTCCAGTTTCCTCCTACCTCCCAAAGATGTGCAGCGTTGTAGGTTAATTGCCTTCTGTAAATTGTCCCTAGTGTGATCACTGTTCGGCACAGATTTGGTGGGTTGACGGGCCCGTTTCTGTGCTGTACCTCTAAACTAAACTAAAGATGCGACTAGTGTAGATGGGAATTTTGGTCGGCACAGGCAAGTTCGGCCGAAGGGCCAGTTCTCATGCTGTATTACTTTGATTCTACGCGGCTGCATCAGACTATGCAAACTAGAGTGCACATACCAGGTGCCACTACGTGGTCCGATGTACTTTAGACTGCCTGGATCTTGTCAGTCCGCTAATGTAAATGGAAGTCAGCAAGCAAGCGTTTGCCGACTGGCACATTCCAGGGTTTTAGGTCATAGGTTATGAGAGCAGAATTAGACCATTCGGCCTGTCAAATCTACTCTGCCATTCAATCATGGCTGATCTATCTTTCCCTCCCAACCCCATTCTCCCCATAATCTCTACACTGTTACTAATCAAGAATGTGTCAATCTCCGCCTTAAAAATATCCATTGACTTGACCTACACAGCCGTCTGTAATGAATTCCGTCTGTGTAATGGGTAACGAATTCCACAGATTTGCCATACTCCGGCTCAAGAAATTTCTCTCCATCTCCTTTGTAAAGGTACGTCCTTTTATTCTGAAGCTGTGCAGATGCTGTTCTACACCAAAGATGGACACAAAATGCTGGAGTAACTCAGCAGGTCAGGTAGCATCTCTGGGCAAAATAGCTAGGTGATGTTTGGGTCAGGACCCTTCTTCACACTCTTATGCTGGAGAAAGTGTTCAATGTGGGTTCTAGTTTGACATTGCAAGGGGCAGCACGGCGGCACAGTGGTAGATCTTGTGCCTCACAGCGCCAGAGACCCAGGTTCGATCCTGACTGCGGGTGCTGTCTGTATGGAGTTTGTACGTTTTCCCTTTGACTGTTTGTACGTTTTCCCGGTTCTGGGAGAGGTGGGACCAGTACAAACCGGACGGGGGAACCAATGTCCTTGGGGGAATGTTTGCTGGTGCTGTTTGACAAAGAGGTTAAACTAATATGGCAGGGGGGTGGGAACCAATGCAGGGAGACAGAGTAAAATGAGGGCAGAAGCAAAAGGTATAAGGGAGAAAAGTAAAAGTGGAAGGGCTAAGAATGTTGAAACAAACCTGACAGCTTTGTGCCTCAATGCAAGGAGCATTCGTAATAAGGTGGATTAATTGAATGTGCAGTTAGTTGTTAGTGGGGTATGATTTAGTTGGGGTTACAGAGACATGGCTCCACAGGGTTGAAGGCTGGGAACTCAACATGCAGTGGTATTCAATATTCAGGAAGGATAGACAGAAAGGAAGAGGAGGTGGGCTGGCAAACCTGGTTAAAGAGGCGATTAATGCAATGGCAAGGAGAGACATTAGCTTGGATGGTGTAGAATCTGTATGGGTAGAACTGCGAAATAGCCAAGGGTACCAAACGCTTGTTGGAGTTGTGTACAGACCACCAAACAGCAGTAGTGAGGTTGGGGATGGCATCAAACAGGAAATTAGGGATGCATGTAGCAAAGGTACAGCAATTATCATGTGTAACTTTAATCTACATATAGATTGGGCTAACCAAATTGGTAACAACACTGAGGAGGAGGATTTCCTGGAGTATATACGGGATGGTTTTTAAGCCAATATGTAGAGGAACCAACTAGAGGGCAGGCCATCCTAAACTGGGTATTGTGTAATGAGGAAAGATTAGTTAGCAATCTTGTTGTGCAAAGCCTCTTGGGCAACAGTGACCATAACATGGTAGAATTCTGCATTAAAATGGAGAGAGACACGATTGATTCCGAGACAAGGGTCCTGAACTTAAAGAAAGATAACTTTGATTGTATGAGACGGGAATTGGCTAGGATAGACTGGCAGGCTAGAATAGACTTACAAAACAATTGACGGTGGATATGCAATCTCATTGTACATGTGTATAGTGACAATAAAAGGCATTCTGATTCTGATTCAATGGCAAAGATTTAAAGATTGCATGGATGAATTACAACAATTGGCCATCCCTGTCTGGCGTAAAAATAAATCAGGGAAGGCGGCACAACCATGGCTAACGAGGGAAATTAGGGATAGTGTTAGATCCAAGGAAGAGGCACATAAATTGGCCAGAGGAAGCAGTAAACCGGAGGACTGAGAGAAATTTAGAATTCAACAGAGGAGGACAAAGGGGTTAATTAAGATGGGGGAAATAGAGCATGAAAGAAAGCTTGTGTGGATTATAAAAACTGATTAAAAGCTTCTGTAGATATGTGAAGACAAATGTGGGTCCCTTACAGTCAGAAACAGTTGAATTTATAATGGGAAACAAGGAAATGGCTGACCAGTTGAACAAATACTTTGGTCTGTCTTCACTAAGGAAGACACAAACAACCTCCCAGAAATACTAGGGGACCGAGGAACTGCCGGGAGGGAGGAACAGAAGGGAATCCGCATTAGTAAGATAAACTATTGGGACTGGAGGCAGATAAATCCACAGGGCCTGATGGTCTGCATCCCAGAATATTCAAGGAGGTGGCCCTAGAAATCATGGATGCATTGGTGATCTTTTTCCACTGTTTTACAGACACTGGATCAGTTCCTGTGAACTGGAGGGTAGCTAATGTAACGCCACTTTTTAAGAAAGGAGGGAGAGAGAAAACAGGGAATTATAGACCAGTTAGCCCGACATCGGTTGTGGGGAAGAAGCTTGAGTCAATTATCAAAGAAGTAATAGCAGCACATTTGGAAAGCAGTGACAGGATCGGTCAAAGTCAGCATGGATTTATGGAGGGAAAAATCATGTTTGACTAATCTGGATTTTTTTGAGGATGTAACAAGTAGAATGGATAAGGGAGACCCAGTAGATGTGGTGTATCTGGACTTTCAAAAAGCCTTTGACAAGGTCCCACACAAGAGATTAATGTGCAAAATTAGAGCACATGATATTGGGTGTAGGGTATTGACATGGATAGAGAACTGGTTGGCTGACAGGAAGCAAAGAGTAGGAATTAACGGGTCCTTTTCAGAAAGGCAGGCAGTGACTAGTGGGGTGCCGTAAGGCTCAGTGCTGGAGCCCCAGTTATTTACAATATATGTATTAACGATTTAAATGAAGGATTTAAATGTTACATCTCCAAGTTTGCAGATGACACCAACCTGGGTGGCAGTTTGAGCTGTGAGGAGGATGTTATGAGGCTGCAGGGTGACTTGGAAAGGTTAGGTGAGTAGGCAGATGCATGGCAGATGCAGTATAACATGGATACATGTGAGGTTATCCACTTTGGTGGCAAGGACAAGAAGGCAGATTATTATCTGAAAGATGTCAGATTAAGAAACGGGGAGGTGCAACGAGAGCTGGGTGTCCTTGAATATCAGTCACTGAAAGTAAGCATGTAGGTACAGCAGGCAGCGAAGAAAGCAAATGGCATGTTGGCCTTCATAGCGAGAGGATTGGAGTATAGGAGCAAAGGAGGCACGTGCCGTCAGGGTAGGCAAGATAGGCACTGCCTACCCTGACTAAAGTTATGAAATAGCAATTATTAAATATAAATAGCAAAGGCATGGGAGAATTATGCCTATCTAAGATATCGATCTCTGAGGTAGGCATAATTCTCCGTGCCTTTCATCCGCAGCACTTGTAACACGGGAAGGTCTGTGCAGCCCACGTGCCGTCAGCGCTGCCTGAGCCGTCAGTTTCAAGGGGAGCTGGAGGCAGCAGAAATTCTGCCTTCGCAGTACTGCGCACGCGCAGCGCGAGTTTCTTGGCGGGATTTTCAAATATGGATTGCCATTATTTTAATAGAATTAGCTTGGGTGGCTGCCGCAGCACTCCGGGCACAGACAGCAGAACTGGCCGCCACTTCCGAGGAAGGAAGCAGCTCGGGTGACTGCGAGTGGCTGCCGGGACCCAGCCACTTCAGCCCCTTCTGCTGGTCCCCACTCACCTCTGGCAGTGCTCTACGTCTGAACATCTCTCACCTGCAGCTCGCCGGCCGGGTTCCCGCAAATCTTTAAATTCCGACAGCGCATTCACGGGACCAGTTGAGGTTACTTGGCTGTGGGAATTTAAGGATTTGCGGGACGCGGTTGACATGAGTGAAGTCGGCGAACGGCAGGTGGGAGATGTTCAGACGAAGAGCACTGCCAGAGGTGATCAGAAGGCGCTGAAGAGCAGCCGGTTCTGGTGTCGGGTTCCGGCGGCCGTTCGCAGTCACCCGAGCTGTTTCTATCCCCGGAAGTGGCGGCCAGTTCTGTTGTCCGTGCCCGGAGCACTGCGGCAGTGGTGAGTGAGTCTGATATGATCTCTGACCCTCTCCTTCTCAACACTTCTGCCTTCTCGCATATTTAACCCCTGGCACAGACGCAACATACGCTGTGAAAGAAACTCTCCCTCCAAATGGACCCTTGAATTAGTATTGTCATTCAATAAGATGACAACTGATTCAACGTTCCGGTGTGCTCCCGTTTTTCCCTCCATCTCTCCACCTGCCTTCATCCTCCGTCCCCCACCCATTCAGTAAGTAAAAAATGAAGGAGATTGAGAAGCCTTGGGAAAATTGAATTGTTACTTATTTTTTATTTTTTACGAAGAGAAAAATCTGCGCATGCGCGGTTTAAGATTTTTTTTTAAAGCCGGCTGACTGCCTACCCTGAGTAATTACTCACGGCACGTGCCTGGAGCAAGGTTGGCCTACTGCAGTTGTACAAGGCCCTGGTGAGACCACACCTGGAGTATTGTTTGCAGTTTTGGTCTCCTAATTTGAGGAAAGACGTTCTTGCTATTAAGGGAATGCAGCGTAGGTTCACCAGGATGGCGGGACTGAAATATGACGAAAGAATGGATTGAATGGAGTTAGATAGAACTCTTAAAGATAGCTGAGTCAGGGGATATGGCGAGAAGGCAGGAACGGGATACTATTCGTGGATGATCAGCCATGATCGTATTGCATCTGGCTCAAAGGGCCGAATGGCCTACTCTTGCACCTATTGTCTATTCACTGGGCTTATTGACTGAAATTTTGAAGGACGAGAGGGGATCTCATAGAAACATATACAATTTTTAAGGCAAAAATTTCAGTCTCTAGATGTGCAAAGCTGGTAGAGACATACCCCAAAAGACTTGCAGCTGTAATTGCAGCGAAAGGTGGTTCTACAAAGTATTGACTCAAGGAGGCTGAATACCTTTGCACGCCGCACTTTTCAGTTTTTTATTTGTAAACAAATTTCAAAACCATGTATCATTTTCCTTCCACTTCACAATTATGCGCCACATTGTGTTGGTCTATCACATAAAATCCCAATAAAATACATTTACATTTGTGGTTGTAACGGGACAAAATGTGGAAAAGTTCAAGGGGTATGAAAACTTTTGCAAGCCACTGTATCTATGTACAGGTTTGTAGATTAATTGGCTTCGGTAAAATTGTAAATTGTCCCTAGTGTGTGTTGGATCACGTAAGTGTTCAAGGATCGTTGGTCAGCACGGATTCGGGCCCGTTCCCACACTGTATCTCTAAATTAAATTAAACTCTTTAAAAGACAGTTAGATAAATAATGGGGTAGGAAGGGTTGGACAGATATATAACAGGCACAGGCAAATGGACTGGCTCAGTTAAACAAGTCGGTTGGCATGACCACGTTGGGCCGAAGAGCCTGTTTCCAGTCTGTGTAGTTTTGTGACTCTACTAATGCTCCAATTTATTTTTCCTTTTCAGATAGATGAGGTAGAAGCTGTGTCATCCATCTATGAAGAAAACTGGACTGTTGTCGATGAGGCAGCGAGGATATTTTGCATCAGGATCGTTGACCAAGAACCAAAATGGATGATTAGTCTCCAGGTATTCGCCACGCACTGTGTACGGGTCTGGTCTGGTCGTCACACTGCAGTGAGGATATGGCAGTAGAGCATGCTGAAGAGACTCACCTGGGATGTTGCGTGGACCAGAGGGCTGTAGTTATAATTTAGTTTTAGTTCAGAGTCATACGTCACAGAAGCAGACCTTTCAGCCCAAATTTGCCCACGCTGACTAAGATGACCCATCCTCACTGGTCCCCCTTACCCGCATTTAGTCTATATCCCTCTAAACCTTTCCTTTCCATGTACCTGTCCAAATTTATTTTAAACGTTGATGTAGTTTCTGCCGCAACTCCCTCTTCTGGCATCTTGTTGCATATACCCACCATCCTCTGTGCCCCTTGGGGTTCCTATTAAATCTTTACCCATCCCGCTATATTCTGCACTCTGTATCCTACCCTTTTGTTCTATCTATTGCACTAGAGTTTGACTTGATTGCCGAGATAGATATTTCCACTGTTGGGTGAGTGTAGGACCAGGGGGTGCAACCTCATTTAAAAAAAGGAGGTACCTTTAGAAAGTAGATGAGTAGAAATAAGGAAGTCAGCAGGTGGCGAATCGGGAATTCATTGCCACAGATGTCGGTAGAGACCAAGTCATTGGGTATTTCTAAAGCAGAGATTGACATTCTTGATTAGTACGGATGTCCGGGTTTATGGGGAGAAGGCAGGAGGATGGGGTTGAGAGGGAAAGATAGATCGGCCATGATTGAATGGCAGAGTAGACTAGATTGGCATAATTCTGCTCCTATGATTTATGAACATATTATTTATGTATGGTATATCTGATACATGAATGCAAAACAAAGGTTTTCACTGTACCTCTGTACACGTGACCTTAATGAACTTAGATCACCGCATTCTTTCAGATGAAGATGCTCCCACGGTGCTGTCGGGAACGGTTCCAGGATTTAGGATAACATAGGATCCAGGATCCACGTTGCAGCAAAGGCCGACAAAGCACACTGACGCTTCTCAGTTTTGTTTTAGTTTAGTTTAAAGATATAGTGCCCAAATAGGCCCTTCAGCCCACCGAGTCCGCATGACCAGCGATCCCCCGCACACTAACTCTATACCACACACACACACACACACACACACACACACACACACACACACACACACACACACACACACACACACACACACACACACAAGGGACAACTCACACTTATACCAATCCAATTAACCTACAAACCTGTACGTCTTTGGAGTGTAGGAGGAAATAGAAGATCGCGGAGAAAACCCATGCAGTCACAGGGAGAACGTAAAACTGTACAGACAGCATCTGTAGTTGGGATCGAACCTGGGTCTCCGGTGCTGTAAGGAAGCATCTCTACCACTGCGCCACCCTGCCACCCTCTTCTTTAGAAGGCTTAGGACGTTCGGTATGTCCCCAACACGTCTCGCACAGAGGCGCCGTGGAAAGCATTTTATTGGGAAATATTACAACATGGTTTGGTAATAGCTCCATCTAAGACCACCAGAAATTGCCGAGAGTTGTGAATATAGCCCAGACCATCATGCAAATCAAACTCCTTTTCATTGACTCCATCTACACTTCACGCTGCCCTGGCTAGGCCACCAGCATAATCGAGGACCAGTCTCACCCCGGCCACTCCCTCCACCCCTCCCCCATCAGGCAAAAGGTACAGAAGTGTAAAACCACCTCCAGATTCAGGGACAGTTTCTTCCCAGCTGTTATCAGGCAGCTGAACGATCCTCTTACCAACAAGAGAGTGGTCCTGACCTCCAATCTACCTCATTGGAGTCCATCGAACTATCCTTAATTGGACTTTATCAGACTTTATCTGGCACTAAATATTATTCCCTTTATGACTGTGGACGGCTTAATTGTAATGATGTATGGTCTTTTCACTGACTGGGTAGCATGCAAAAGAAAGCTTTGAACTGTACCTCGGTACACGTGACAATAATAAACTAAAGGACCCTGTGATGGTGAAGGAACGGTGATATATTTCTAATTCAGGATGGTGTGCGACTTGGAGGGGAACCTGCAATTAAATTCATGTTGTGTTAACGGTTGAATCTGTTTGTGTAACAGGTAACGCTCCCCCCTGAATATCCCACTGCGGCACCACCCGTCTATCAGTTGAAGTAAGCATCGTTTCTTCATGCGCATTGCTGTGATTCCACCTCAACCTAACTTGTTACGCCCTTGTAACAGTGTCCACCTGATCAAACGGAGTTAATTGTTTTTTGAACTTTCCAATTCCTGCCCAGCCAAAGAAATGGCAGCTCGAGACACAAGGAGCAGTTGCTGCCTCACAGCGCCGTTCGATCCTGACTGCAGGTGCTGTCTGTACGGAGTTTGTACGTCCTCCCTTGATTGCCTGGATAGAGTGGATGTGGAGAGGATGTTTCCATTTGTGGGAGAGTCTAGAACCAGTGGTTACAGCCTCAGAATAACAGGACGCACCTTTAGAAAGGAGATGAGGAGCAATTTCTTTAGTCAGAAGATGGTGAATTTGTGGAATTCATTGCCGCAGTCGACTAGAGGCCAAGTCATTGGATCTTTTTTGAGTGTAAAGTGACAGATTCTTGATTAGTAAGGGTACCAAGGGTTACGGAGAGAGGGCAGGAGAATGGGGTTTGGAGGGAAGGCAGGAGAAGGAAAGATAGATCAGCCATGATTGAATGGCGGAGTTGACTTGATGGGCCAAATGACCTACTTCTGCTCTATGACTTATGGTCTTATGTTGTCATCTTGAGCATTCCATTGCATTGTCGTTGACCACAAAGCTTTGTTGCAGCACTTTATTTCACTTCCTTTATTTCTGTTGGTTTCAGTGCTCCTTGGCTGAGAGGACATGAGCGAGCAGCACTCTCTAATGGCCTGGAAGAAATCTACCTGTAAGTCAATCTAAATTCAGACTAAATTCAAATGGTTATTCTCTTGCAATTTAGACACATGTAGACACGAGGTGCTGGAATAACTGTGTCAGGTAGCATCTCTGGAAGATGTGGATAGAAACCTTTTGGGTCAGGACCATTCTTCAGTCTAATTTGAATTGGGGGGGGGGGGGGGGGGGGGGAGGGCAAAGCCTGGCAAGTGGCTGAAGAAGGGTCCTGACCAGAAAAGTCACCTATTTCTCCAGAGATAGAAACATAGAAAATAGGTGCAGGAGGAGGTCATTCGGCCCTTCGAGCCAGCACCGCCATTCAATAACCCGTGCCTGCCTTCTCCCCATATTCTTTGACTCCACTAGCCCCTAGTGCTCTATCTAACTCTCTCTTAAATCCATCCAGTGATTTGGCCTCCACTGCCCTCTGTGGCAGGGAATTCCACAAATTCACAACTCTCTGGGTAAAAAAGTTTTTTCTCACGTCAGTCTTTAATGACCTCCCCTTTATTCTAAGACTGTGGCCCGTGACTTTGGACTCGTCCATCATTGGGAACATTTTTCCTGCATCTAGCTTATCCAGTCCTTTTATAATTTTATATGTTTCTATAAGATTCCCCCTCATCCTTCTAAACTCCAGTGAATACAAGCCTAGTCTTTTCAATCTTTCCTCATATGACAGTCCCGCCATCCCAGGGATCAATCTCGTGAACCTACACTGCACTGCCTCAATCACAAGGATGTCCTTCCTCAAATTAGGAGACCACAACTGTACACAATACTCCAGATGTGGTCTCACCAGAGTCCTATACAACTGCAGAAGAACCTCTTTACTCCTAAACTGAAATCCTCTTGTTATGAAGGCCAACATTCCATTAGCTTTCTTCACTGCCTGCTGTACCTGCACGCCAACTTTCAGTGACCGGTGTACAAGGATGCCCAGGTCTAGCTGCACCTCCCCCTTACCTAACCCCATTGAGATAATACTTCGCTCCATAGATGCTGCTGCACCCGCTGAGTTTCTCCAGCATTTTGTGTGCCCCCCATAGAGATAATAATCTTCCCCCTTGTTTTTGTCGCCAAAATGAATAACCTCACATTTATCTATATTATACTGCATCTGCCACGCATCTGCCCACTCACTCAACCTCCTAACATCCTCTTCACAGTTCACACAGCCACCCAGCTTTGTGTCATCCGCAAACTTGCTAGTGTTGCTACTAATTCCCTCTTCCAAATCATTAATATATATGGTCAACAGTTGCGGCCCCAACACCGAGCCTTGCCGCACTCCACTCGCCACTGCCTGCCATTCTGAAAAGGACCCGTTCACTCCTACTCTTTGCTTCCGGTCTGCCAACCAATTTTCTATCCATGTCAACACCTTACCCCCAATACCATGTGCTCTAATTTTAGTCACCAGTCTCCAGTGTGGGACCTTATCAAAGGCTTTCTGAACATCTAGATACGCTACATCCACTGGCACCCCTTCATCCATTTTACTGGTCACATCCTCAAAAAATTCCAGAATATTAGTCAAGCGTGATTTCCCTTTCATAAATCCATGTTGACTTGTACTAATCCTTTTACTGCTATCCAAATGCCCCATTATTACCTCTTTAATAATTGACTCCAGCATCTTTCCCACCACCGATGTCAGGCTATTGCGGTTATTGATGCTGCCTGACCCGCTGAATTATTCTAGCTTTTGGTATCCATCTTTGGCAAGTGGATATAATGGTGGGGGAGGGTTATATATAATACAATCAAACAATTCCCCCCTGCCCCCCACCGAGTGCAATCAGTCTGAAAAAGGATCCCGACCCGAAACGTCACCAATCCATGTCCTGCAGAGATACTGCCTGACTCATTTAATTACTTCAGCACTTTTTTCTTGCACTGTACGTTTTGAATGGAATATGTGCCATTTCCATTATAAGTATTGTAGTGAGATGTGTAGGAAGAAACTGCAGATGCCGGTTTACACCGAAGATAGACACACAGCTGGTCAGGCAGCATCTCTGGGGAAAAGGAATACGGGGCGTTTCCGGTCGAGACCCTCCTTCAGACGGCCTTCTTCAGTACAGTTGTTCAGTTACTAGATTAGCAGGCTGAATTCTAGGTCATTGATCCCAAGAACAAAAACTGCTGGAGGAACTCAATGGGCCAGGCAGCATCTGCGTGCATTTCTGGTCGCCGCATTACAGGAAGGATGTTGGGGCTTTTGCGAGAGTGCAGAAGTTTACCAGAATACTACCTGCATTAGAACGTATTAGCAGGAAGAGGTTAGACAGATCGGGTTGTTTTCACCGGAATTCTGGAGATTGAGGAGAGGCCTGATAAAAGTATATGCTGTTATGAGAGGCATAGATAGGGTAGGTAGACAGTCAGAACAGAGGGCATAGCTTTAATGTGAGAGGATCAAAACTTTACGGAGATGTGCGCTGGATAATTTTTCTTTAATAATTCTTCTCACAGAGGGTGGTGAGTGCCAGGAATGCACTGTCAGGAGTGCCAGTGGAGGCAGATACAATAGTGGTGTTTAACAGACTTTTGGATAGGCATTTGGATATGCAGGAAGTGGGGAGGATAAGGGTTATGTGCAAGCAGATAAAAGTCTTGGCATCATGTTTGGCACAGACGTTGTGGGCTGAAGGGCCTGTTCTTTGTGCTGTACTGTGCTATGTTCTATGACAGGGACTGTGCATTGAAAGACCTGAGGGTGCCCATCTCTAATGAAACACCGTACTGGGATGGAGCAGGGGTTTGACAACGAGAACTTGTGGTCCTGTTTTTTATCTGGTTAATCTGTTTCAGGCAAAATTCAGGAGAGTGCCTCCTGTTCCTGTGGGTACAAAAGATTCAGGAGTTTCTGCAGCTGAAGGCTCGGTCAAATGGTGCAGGTATTGGGGTTATTGATTCTTTGTGTTATCGATTAGACTTTAGAGATACAGCACGGAAACAGGCCCTTCTGCCCACAAGTCCATGCCGACCAGCAATCACCTCGAACATTAGCACTATCCTACACCCTAGGGACAATTTACAATTTTATCAAAGCCAATTAACCTACAAACGTGCATGACTTTGGTGTGTGGGAGGAAACTGGAAAACCCGGAGAAAACCCATGTAGTCACGGGGAGAACGTGCAAACTCCAAACAGTCAGCACCCGTAGTCAGGATCAAACCCAGCGCTCTGGCGTGAGTTACTCCAGTATTTGGTGTCTATCTTCAATTTAAAACAAGCATCTGCAGTTCTTTCCTACACATTTTGTCACCTATCCATGTCCTCCAGAGATGCTGCCTGACCAGCTGATTACTCCAACACTTTGTCATGTTTACTAAACCAGCATCGATAGGATGGGTTTAGAGGGTTTTGTGCCAAGTCCGGGTAGGTGGGGCTAGTGTGGATGGAACATGTTGGTCGGCGTGGGCGATCCTGATTATCGGTGCTGTCTGTATCGACTTTGTACATTCTCCCTGTGACCGCGTGGGTTTACTCCAGGTGCTCTGGTTTCCTCCCTCATCCCAAAGATATGCAGTTTTGTAGGTTAATTGGGTTCCGTAAAATCGTCGCTAGTGTGTAGGATAGAACTAGTGTACGGGTGAATACTGGTCGGCGCAGACTCCCCTTCGAGCCAGCACTGCCCTTCACTGTGATGGTGGCTGATCATCCGCAATTAGTACACCGTTCCTGCCTTCGCCCCATATCCCTTGACTCTGCTATCTGGAGAGCTCTATCAAACTCTCTCTTGAAAGCATCCAGAGAATCGGCCTCCACTGCTTTCTGAGGCAGAGAATTCCACAGATTCATAACTCTCTCGGTGAAAAGGTTTTTCCTCATCTCCGTTCTAAATGGCCTATCCCTTATTCTTAAACTGTGGCCCCTGGTTCTGGACTCCCCAAACACCGAGAACATGTTTCCTGCCTCTAGCGTGTCTAATCTTATATGCTTCAATAAGACTGCCTCTCATCCTTCTAAATTCCATTGTATAAAAGCCCAGTCGCTCCATTCTTTCAACATACGACAGTCCCGCCATCCTGGGAATTAACCTCGTGAACCTACGCTGCACTCCCTCAATAGCAAGAACTCCATTTCCCTTTACAGATGCTGCCTGACCCGCAGGGTATTCCCAGAACCTTATTTTCTATTAAGTGTCCTGTTTTATTATGTGCTGCTTTAGATTTGATCTGTTTTGCAGCAGCTCAACATGGACACAAGGGGACGGACGAGGCCAAAGCGGAACATCGGGCAAGTTCAATTTCCATTCATTCGCCTTCTCGACATGTTTCACTGAGCGAAGCCCATTGCCAAAGCTTAGATGGTGAGTGTCGGAGACATTTCTGCTTTCATTGAGTCCTTAGTGGGTGGTGCAACGGTAGAATTTCATATCTCTAGTTTCCCTTTCCCCTGCATCTCAGTCTGAAGAAGGGTCTTGACCTGAAATGTCACCTATTCCTTTTCTGCTGAGATGCTGCCTGACCCGCTGAGTTACTTCAGCATTTTGTGTCTACTATGATTCCTTTGATTTGTTCTGCTCTTTTCTTGCCTCCAGTTTTTTTTTCTCCACCCTCCCACCATCCACACCTTTATCTGTCAGTCTGAAGAAGGGTTCCGACCCAAATTGTCACCTATTTCTTTTCTCTAGAGATGCTACCTGACTGCTGAGTTACTCCAGCATTTTGTGTCTATCTATGATTCATCGATTGTGTCAACTTTCAGATGAAGACCTTCCCCCAATGGTCCACGGGGACCCTGTAACAGATCGGAGGAGCACGTTCCAGGCCCACCTCGCCCCTGTGGTGACATTGAAACAGGTTGGTCCCGGCGTGAGGCGAGGTTCAGTCCTGCTGTATCTTGATGTGTGCTCCATCCTTCAAATGAACTGATGCCATCTCTTTCTCTCTAATTCCCCACATCCCACCGGCTGGTGCTTGATGGCAGCCTCACCTACAGTCTGTCTGTCCTTTCCTCTTTTTTTTGTTATTTTTGGTGTGTTTTTAAAGTTTGTGTTAATGTTCTCTGGTTTGTTTTATGTGGAGGGTGGGCGGGAGGGGGCAGGGGAAACAATTTTTAAATCTCTTACCTTTCCGGTGATGCAATTGTTTGTTGTAAAACATACTTGGCTAATAAAACATGATTATTATTATTATGATTAGCTCTCCCCTAATCCCCTTTACTGGTGCTTCCCATTTACTAGTGTTCTCCCCTAAATCCCCATTTACTGATGCATTTGGGGAATTCAGAGGTTGTTGCCAAGATTTGCAGGATAACTCCCTGCCCTTAAAATCCCAAAGTTGTCATTTTAACGATAATTCTAAAATATACCATATTTGATTTAATCCATAATATGTTTCAGTTTGAGCATCTGAGCACGTCGACAAACTCATCGCTGAGCGATGCAGCAGGCAGAGCTGCCGCCTCACAGCACCAGAGACCCGGGTTCGAACCTGAACTCCAGTGCTGTCTGTGTGGAGTTTGCATGTTCTCCATGTGACCACGCGAGTTTCCTCCTGCACACCAAACATGTGCAGGTTAGTAGGTTAATCGGCCCTCTGTATATTGCCTCTAGTGTGCAGGGAGTGGGTGAGAAAGTGGGATAACATACAACTTGTGTCCTATCGTCAGCAGGTAATCAATGGACAGTGTGGACGTGATGGGCCGAAGGGCCTGTTTCCACGCTGAACCTCTGAACGAAACCAAACTAATCAAAACCATCTTGACAGCCGTCTCAAATGTTTTTCTGATGAGTTTAATAATGAGTGGCTGGAAAATATTATTATGAGGCAGATCGTTGTTTGTTAGCACATCTCCTTGGAGAATTTAATTGAAATTTTATGAGCTCTTTAAGAAGTTTTTGATTTGAAAAGAGGTTTAATTTCTTATCGCTTAGTGTAGCCTCCACTGTATTAACCTGGCATTTGCATTTCTTGTCGTAGCATTAATTCATAATGATGGTAAGAGATCAAATTAGGCCTTTGAAATCAAAGCAGCACCAACTTGATTAAAGCTGATTTGGAGCCTCATGAATACTTTTATGTCCATTTAGAATTAGAACCGCTGTATAATGGATGAGCTAACCAGAAACTGAGCCAAAAAGCAGGGAAACGCAACAAGCCTGTTAAAAGGCCTAAAAGAAAAGATGCTCTATCGTTAAATAATAATATCAATGGTGGTGATTTGTTCACACTCAATGCAAATTTACAAAGACCTGTTTGGTGAATTCACTGTTTTGTACATTAGCATGGGTTTTGATTGATTGAAAGATTAGGTTTAGTTTTAAAAATACAGCGTGGCCAGGTCCTTCGGCCCGCTGTTGCCGACCAGCGATCACCCCGTACACTAGATCTACACTAGGGACAATTTATAGAAGCCAATTAACCTACAAACCCGCACATCTTTGGAGTGTGGTTGGAAACCACAGCATCCGAAGAAAACCCAGGCGGTCACAAGAAGAATGTACAAACTCCATACAGATAGCACCCATAGTCAAGATCAAACTCGGGTCTCTGGCGCTGTAAGGTAGCAACTCTACCGCTGCGCCACTTTGCCGCCACTGCAGTGCAGAAACAGGCCCATTGAGTCGATGCTGACCAACGATCACCTGTACACTAGTTCTATCCGACACGTTAGGGGCAATTTTACAGAGGCCAATTAACTTACAAACCCACACATCTTTGGGATGTGAAAGGAAACCAGAACTATTCTCCACTGTCTGCACATGACCCATTTCTCTCAATTTCCTGCATATCCATGTGCTGATCTAAAACTCTTTAAAAAGCATTATTGTATCTGCCTCCACCACTATTCTTGGCGACGCATTCAAGGCACCCACCACCCTCTGTATAAATAAAAACTTGTCCCACACATCCCCATCGCTTCCCCTCTCACCTTCAGACAGTAGCTTATGGAAGGCCTGTTCCGAAGCCTGATGACAGAAGGGAAGAAGCTATTCCTGAGTCTGGCGGTGCACGTTCAGAACCGTCTGTCCCTTCTGCCGGATGGGAGCGGGGAAAGAAGGAATGATGGGTGGGACAAGTCTTTGATTATATTGGCTGCTTTTCCAAGACAGCGTGAGGTGTAGTTGGAGTCGATGGTGGGGAGTCTGGTTTGTGTGATGGTCTGGGCTACATCCACAACTCTCTGCAATTTCTTGCGGCCTTGGGCAGAGCTGTTCCCAAACCAAACTGTGATGGGGAAATGCTTGTTTTTATTGATAGTTAATGGGTAGGTGGGTGCTGGCCTCTTGATAGTCTGGTCACTGCCTGACAAATGTTGGCAACAACAAAATGGAGACGCAAAGAACAGAAGTGCTGGAGGAATTTAGAAGGTCGCAACGTCTAAGAAGGGAATAAGCAGGTGATGTTTTGGGTCGGGACCCTTCTTGATGTGGGCAAGAGTTCAGGACAGGTCCCTGATACTAATTTCAAGAGTGCAGAGAAGATTTATGAGAATGTTGCCAGGTCTCGAGGGACTGGGCTGTAGGGAGAGGTTGTGCAGGATAGGACTTTATTCCTTGGAGCGCAGGAGGTTGTGGGGTGATCTTATGGGGGTGTATAAAATCATGAGGGTAATAGATAGGGGGAATGCACAGTCTTTTACCCAGAGTCGGGGAATCAAAAATCAGATGACATAGGTTGAAGGTGAGAGGGGAAGAACTCATAGGAACCTGAGGAGCAACTTTTTTACAGAGGTTATATGGAATGAATTGTCAGAGGAGGTAGTTGAGCAGGTTATTTAGCGACATTTAAAAGACATGTTGCATGGGAAGGAAAGTTTAGAGGGATATGGACGAAACGTGGGCAGGTGGGGCATTCGGTCCATGGGGCATGTTGGCTGTCAAAGTCGGGTTGGGCCGAAGGACCTGATTCCGTTCTTTCTTACTCTCTGACTCTAAATCTGTGCAAGACCCAAACCATTTCACTGCTTGTGTTAATTGACGATGATTCCATTTTAGCAGCTACGTAAATCCTGCTAACCAGACATTTTAAGCATCATATTTGATCATTATGCTGTTCCTTGGTAATTAACGGCAATTGTTTCTTTGAGAAACTTGCTGCGGAAATAAATGTGTCCTTGGGAATAATTCTGTCTGTGGATTCAGATGGTAGTGGTAAAATGCGGAAGCTTTATGGTATGCGTTGAGCTGCACTTACTGTTATCAGACTGTAATTGCTCTGTAGTATCTGCTCTTCCTAGTTTAATTTGACGTATTAGAACATAACTTGCCAAAAAACGCTCATGATAATCACTTTGGAGATTGACTTCATATGGTCTTCCAATACTATTTAAGTTCTGGCTCGTTAAAATGGTTAATGCTGATTATAAGTGTACAATCATGGTCAATAATCTTGCCGATCAAGCACAAAGAACTGCAAGTCTTCGAGAAGATGACTGAGAATAACAGTATAGTAGAGGAACAGGCCATTCGGCCCACAATGTCTGTGCTGAACATGATATCTAGACAATCTTTTATCTGCCTGTGCATAATTCATATCCCTCCATTCCCTTCATATCCATGTGTTCTCTAGCAAGTTCGCAGAGCAGAATTAGGCCATTCGGCCCATCATGTCTACTCCACTATTCAATCACGGTCGATCTATCTTTCCCTCACAACCGCATTCTCCTGCCTTCATCCCAAATCCCCTGACACTCTTGCTAATCAAGAATCTATCCAAAAGTCTCTTAAACACCATTGTGATATCTGCCTCAACCACTACCCCTGGCAGCGCGTTCCACACACCCACCACCCTCTGTGTACAAAATCTTGCCCTTGCACATCTCCTTTAAACTTTGCCACTCTCACCTTAAAGCTATACCCACAAGTATTTGACTTGTCCATCCTGGGGAAAAAAAGTTTTGAATGTCTTTGGAAGAGCCTTGTGGTCTCCTAATTGTTACAAGCTTACAACTCCATCTATATAATTAAAAGTTTCATCTTGACCACTTCCTGTCTGCGCTGTATATTGATTTTATAAAAAAATGCTACCATATATCGCTAAGATTTTTGGCCATCTTACTCACAGTCCTCCTCCGCTGAGCAGGCCCCGAGGACATTGCCCATCGATAAAAAAGAAAAAAGTTATGAGTGTTTAAAAAAACCTTGAGATCCTGTCAATCACTGCAATTAATGTAACGCCCCTTCCGGGGAGGGGGGGGGGGCAGGACCATAAAACCCAAGATGCCTGGACATGGCTCAGTCACTCTGCAATATCTTGAGGGAGAGGCCATGACTCTCATTCTAAGCTGTGAATCAACTGAACTGTGAGTCTGCAATGTACTTGCAATAAATGATTTGTTAGCCCTTAATGACAATGCCATGAGTTGTTTGGCCTGCTGCTCTGCCTGTGCTTGAAACTGCAATGCTTTATTAGGTCCGACTGTGTTTGGAAGGAATAAATGCTTATTAGGTCCGATTCTGTTTGGAAGGAATAAATGCTTTATTAGGTCCGACTGTGTTTGGTTCAAAAGTCCCACTTATTTCGTGACTTCCACTTAGTGGACAGGTCGCGCTGATTGCGTAATTCGGGTGAGTGCAGAGGTCGCGCTGATTGCGTACTTTCCAGTAAGTGCAGAGGTCACACTGATTGCGGAAGTGCCACTGACTGCGGAAGCCCAAAAGTGGAGAGATTATTGCCATATATATGGTGCGTGAGTCAGTGAGTGTGTGTTTGTGAGTGTCTGTGAGTGTGTGTGTATGTATGTGTGTGTGAGTGTATGTGTATGAGAGTGTGTGAGTTTGTGAGCGTGTGAGTGGTCTCAGTGACTGAGCTGCCAGCCCAAGAATCTATTTGACCCACAAAGTCCATACTAGCCCTCTGGAAACCAGACCCTTCGGCCCACAACACAATGCTAGCACTCCAGAAACTGTAACGTCCAGGTTCAGGAATAGCTTCTTCCCTACAGCCAACAGGCTATGTGTGTGTATATATATATATATATATATATATGTGTGTGTGTGTGTGTGTGTGTTTATACACACATGCATACACACACACACACACACACATATGTGTGTGTGTATGTATATATATATGCGCGCGCACACACACATACACACATATATATACACATACATACACACACGCGCACACACACTGAACCTATTTTTCTTTCTTGTTTATTATATTGTTTACAGTGCACTATGTTCACATATCCTGTTGTGCTGCTGCTCGTATGAATGTTGTTGTTCTATCTGGGACATATGACAATAAAACACTCTTCTTGACTCTCTTCTACAAGGGATCTTAGTGATGGGTAACAGGCGTTAAAGGCTGAGGACATCTTTCTTTCTGTTCAGGTGAAAATGCATCTTCAGAAGCTGTATCAGAACAAGAAGATTGCCGGCGCCACGCACAACATCTACGCTTACCGGTAGGAGACGGCAAACATTGTCAGAACGGCCTCTTAATTATTGACCTAATCAGGGTGGAAACAAAGATCCAAGTTCATTTTAATTTAGGAAGGAACTACAGATGCTGATTTGCACAGAAGATAGACACAAAATGCTGGAGTAACTCAGCGGATCAGGCAGCATCTCTGGATAGAAGGAATACGTGACGTTTCAGGTCGAGACCCTTCTTCAGACAGAATTTTGTGTCTATCTTCATTTTAGTTTAGTTTAGAGATACAGCATGGAAACACATCGTTCGACCCACGGAGTCCGTGCCCACCAGCGATCATCCCCTACACCAACACTATCCTAAACACTCCAGAGAAAATTTACAATTTTACCGTAGCCAATTCGCCTACAAGCCTGTACATCTTTAGTGTGGGAGGAAACTGAAGCACCCGGAGAAAACCAAAGTATTATAGAGTCATAATCATACAGCACAACTTACCCATGTTACCCTTACTTATCCAACTTGTAGGATCTACTGAATCCCATGACAAAAAGTAAGGAACAAACAATACTTAACTGAGCCAGACACCTTGTGTCACGTTTATTCCAGAAGCCCCTTTTACCTACATTCTCACCAATCATAACCCATGTGCAGATAAGGCCAATTAGTGCGTCTGTCCTTGGAGTTGGTGTTGAGCTCTTGTGGCTGGGCTGCTGGTGCGTCTGTATGCGGTGACAGGCTGTATGCAAAACCAACGTTGGTGTGAAGGCGCCACAAACTTATCTTTCTGCACATTATCCATATCACTCCATTCCATGCCCACCCACGTGTCTATCCCAAACGTCTCTTAAATGCCACCATTATTTCTTTAGGATATATTGTGAAGACAAGAGGACCTTCATTCAAGACTGTGAAGATGATGGTGAGACTGCAGCCGGAGGCCGGATGCTCCATCTTATGCAGGTAAGAGTATTTACAGCATGGAAACCGGCCCATCGAGTCCATGCCGACTATCGATCATCCATTCATACTGGTTTTATGTTAACTTACTTCCACTCCCTATACAATTTACAGATGGCCAATTAACCTACAAACCCTCAGAGTGCAAGGAAACTGGAGCACCCAAAAAAACCCATACAGTCACAGGGAGAACATACAAACTCCACACAGACAGCACCTGAAGTCAGGGTCTAACCCGGGTCTCTTGCGCTGTGAGGCAGCAGCTCTACCCGCTGTGTCACTGTGCCGTTATAGGAAGAACAAAGGCTAAGAATAATTTCAATAACTTCCCCCTCCGTTTCAATGTATCGTCACCACTTCCACCTACACCTATCTTCCTCCAACTACAATCAGCCCGAAGAAGGGCCCCGACCCGAAACGTCATCTGTCCTTCCCCTCCACAGATACTCCAGCACTTTGTGTCTTTTTTTTTTGCAAACCAGTATCTGCAATTCCTTGTTTGTGCATATCGCCAAACATTGGCACTCTGATTCCTTGGCTTAGTGTTTAGACTTTAGAAAGATACAGTGCAAAAACAGGCCCTTCAACCCACCTAGTACACGCTGACCAGCAATCACTCCGTACACTAACACTACCCTACACACTGAGACAATTTACAATTTGACTGAACGCAATTAACCTTCTAACCTTCATGCGGGAGGAAACCGGAGCACCCGGAGACAATCCATGCAGTGACAGGGAGAGCACAAACTGGGGATCGATCGGCTCGCTCCTCCTTGACTCTCCGGTCTTCGGTTCCTTCTATACTTTGCGTTCTCCTCATGATTGCCGTACTCCTGCAGATTTTGGACGTGCGTAATGTGATGGTGGTGGTGTCGCGGTGGTATGGGGGAATTCAGCTGGGGCCCGACCGGTTTAAGCACATCAACAACTGCGCCAGGAACCTGCTCGTTGAAGAGGGTTACAGCGAGCCAGCGGTAAGGGTCGTGGAGTCACACAGCACGGAAACAGGCCCTTTGGCCCAACTCACCCATGCCGACCAATAAGCCTCATCTTAGCTAATCACATTTATCTGTGCTTGACACACGTATTCACCCCTGTCGACCAAGGTGCCCCATGTAAACAGGTCATAGTCATACAGTGTGGAATCTTGCCCACATTGACCAACATGCCCCATCTATACTAGTCCCACCAGCCTCTAAACCTGTCCTATCCATGTAGCTGTCTAAATGTTTTTAAACGTTGCGATTGTACCTGTCTCAACTACCTCCTCTGGCAGCTCGTTCCATACACCCACCATCCTTTGTGTAAAATATGTTACTCCTCAGAATCCTATTAAATCTTCCCTCCCTTGTTCTCGATCTCCCCTATTTTGGGCAAAAGACTGTGCATTTACTGAATGTATACCACTCATGGTTTTGTACACTTCTATAAGATCCTCCCTCACCCTCTTGCACTCCAAGGAATAAAGTCCTAACCTGCCCAATTTCCAAAGTCCTAACCTGCCCAAATCTTGGCAAATTTTCTCTGCAGCTTGACAACATATTTGCTATAACATGCGGACCAAAAACTGAATACAATACTCTAAATGTGGCTTAAGCAACGTCTTATATAACTTCTATACTGTGTGTTTAATATTTTAGGGGGAAGTTTCAA
Organism: Raja brachyura; assembly: GCA_963514005.1. The sequence goes on along the minus strand of OY740784.1, from coordinate 34,728,771 downwards.
AGAGCAAAAAGCCAAAGAACAAGAAGGGAAAATGAGCAGAGGCTGCAACATCAGTGTTTTACAGGGTGTTTAAGAAGGAACTGCAGATGCTGGAAAATCGAAGGTAGACAAAAAGGCTGGAGAAACTCAGCGGGTGAGGCAGCATCTATGGAGTGAAGGAAATAGGCAACGTTTTGGGCCAAAACCCTTCTTCAGACTATTTCCTTCGCTCCATAGATGCTGCCTCGCCCGCTCAGTTTCTCCAGCATTTTTGTCTACCAGTGTTTTACAGGGAATGACTAAGAATGTGATCAACCAATGGACCTGGGCCCAACTGTCCTATTTCAAAATCACAAGGAACTATGATTAAATATGCTCACTGAACCCTCTCCCTCCTGCTACACTGTCTATTTCTGGAGCAGCCCCCTTTGGCTACGTATCCTTATATTGCCACAGTCCCTCGCTGCCTACCATCGGGACTGGAGCGGCGTTCCCTGCCGGGACTGGCCAGAACCTCAGCTTCGGCAGCGGCTCAGTGCTGAAGCACCATCGCGGAGTGGGCGATGCCTTACCCGGGTCGCCGTGTGGTAAGCTCCGGAGTGCTGTGGCCGCCGACTCCAACATCGCGGAGCTGTTGTTGCGAAGTCACTGGGTTTAAACACCGTTTTAGCCTGGGATCTCTCGCCGAGATCACCAGTGTCGGAGCTCCGACCAGCAAGGCCTGTGGACTTCGGGACCAATTGGTGTACCTGACAATAAATGTCCTTTGTTATCAGTTCAGCACGGTGGCGCAGTGGTAGAGTTGCTGCCTTGCAGCGCTTGCAGAGCAGGAAACCCGCATTCCATCCTGACTATGGGTGCTGTCTGCATGGAGTTTGTATGTTCTCCCCGTGACCGCATGGGTTTTCGCCGAGATCTCTTCCCACACTCCAAAGACTAGGATTGTATGTAGACTCTATGTAGGTTAATTGGCTTGATGTATGCGTAAATTGTTCCTAGTAGTAGGATAGTGTTAATGTGCTGGGATCGCTGGTCGGTGTGGACTCGGTGGGGCCGAAGGACCTGTTTCCACGCTGTATCTCTAAACTAAATTAAACTATAAGACCTAGCAGAATCAGGCCATTCGGCCCATCGAGTCTGCGCTGCCATTCAATCATGGCTGACCAATCTTTGCCACTCCATCTAATTCTCCTGCCTTCTCCCGTAACCTTTGACAGATTCTTGACTAGTAAGGGTGTCAATCTGCGTCTTAAAAATATCCAATGGCTTAGCCTCCACAGCCGTCTGTGACAATGAGGCGGTAACCTTCAAACCTGCACGTCAGACTGAGACCTGGCAGGGGAACGGGGAATGAGAGATATAGACAGTGATTTAGAGAGATATCATGTTTTCCAGGGGATGGAGTGGGGAATGGTACAGGACGGATTCCCTCTGTCCTGAAACATTTCAAACCAACATAAAAATCTTGTATACTGGCTCCCCCCGCTGGATTAATAATGTATTATCCTGCAGTTGAATTTCTCAATGGCACCCTTTAGACTTTAGTGGGACAGCGTTAAAACAGGCACTTAGACCCACCGTGTCCTCGCCGACCAACGATCACATCGTACATTAGTTTTATCCTACACATTAGGGACCAATTTACAGAAGCCAATTAACCTACAAACTCCCACATCTTTGTGATGTGGATGGAAGCCAGAGAACCCGGAAAAAACCCACGTGGCACAGGGAGCACATGCAAACTCCACACAGACAGCACCTGAGGTCGGGATCAAACATGGGTGTCTGGCGCTGTGAGGCGCCAACTCTACCCGCTGCACCACTGTGCCTCCACTGAATGGCAAGGTGGTTAACGGATATGTTGTTAAAGAAGGAACTGCAGATGCTGGAGAATCGAGGGGTACACAAAAAGCTGGAGAAACTCAGCGGGTGCAGCAGCATCTAAGGAGCGAAGGAGATAGGCGACGTTTCGGGTCGAGACCCTTCTTCAGACGGATATGGTGGACCAAAGGGCCTGTTTCTGTGGCGTTCAGCTCTAAGCCTCTAATTAATATCACAGTGTACTCTGAACATGTCCCGTGACTGACTCCAACACAACAGTGAGGCGTAATAATACAGCGTTCCAGTGTACCAATGGCATCCAATGTCCGCCATCCAGAAAGGTTGAAGAGGCTAGAACGTTTTTTCCTCAAGAGAATTACATGAGATGGCCAGAAAGAGATCAAAACATTTCATAATGTAGGAGCAGAATTAGGCTATTTTAGCCTCTCGAGTCTACTCGCCATTCAATCATGGCTGATCTATTTTTCCTTTTAAATACCATTCTCCTGCCTTCTTCCCATAACTCCGACACCCGCACTAATCAAGAATCTGTCAATCTGTCAAAATGCGAGCACCACCTGCCTACATTTGGCCCATATCTCCCTAAACCTTTACTATCCATGTACCTGCCAAAATGTATTTTAACTGTTGTATTAAGACTCATCCTCATCTCAATGGTTCAATGGTGTTTTTATTGTCACGTGCAAATGCACAGTGAAATTATTTTCTTGCATACTGTCCAGTAGAGTAGTGCAATACCCAAGCATAATCCCCAATTAGCAAATTGTATAGAAATAGTCCACTGATCCCGCATGCAAGAGGCGCCATGTTTTGGTGCAATTTTCAAAGGCCAGTCCGCGCTCTAGTTCTTATGATCGGTGCCCGATCCAGGCTGTTGCGGGCCTCCAGCCTTCTCCTCGCCCGTCTACCTTTGTTACCCGGGGGGTGCCTCCCGTAGCCGACCACGAGGGCGCGGGGGCTCTCCTCTCCTAACTGCCTCTCCCCGTCGCATCAGTCGTCTCGAACACTAGTCGACCTGTCTGCTTGACCCGTGATTCTTACAGGTTTGTTTCCCTAACCCATCAATTCCAGTCCTGCGTTTTGAGATCATGGCCTTAATTTCCCAGCTTGTTAAATTAAATTACTGAAACTATGCTCTAATTTATCGTCACAGTAAATCGTCGTGTTGCTCGAGTAAAGTGCCACATTAATAGCTCCGTAGGCTAAATGGAGCTAATTCACAGTTATTTCATAATACCTCATCCATGGTCATGGCCATTTACCCATCTCATCGGAGTTGCTGCCTCGCTGTGCCAGAGACGCGGGTTCAATCCTGACCTCGGGTGCTCTCTGTGTGGAGTTTGCACATTCCAATGTGCCTGTAAAACTGTAGAAATAACAATGTAATTATTCCGTTCCCTGTGCATGTGAGAATTAAACACACTCGACTCTTGATCAGCCAGCCTTTAGTTTAGTTTAGTTTCAGAAGCGTTTAGTTTAGAGATACAGCGTGGAAATAGGCCCTTTGGCCCATTGAGACCGCGCCGACCAGCGATCCCCGCACACTAACCCCATCCTACACACATTAGGATGGCGCATAATGTTTTACACAATTTTACCAAAGCCAATTAGCCTACAAACATGGACGTCTTTAAAGTGTGTCACGGGAAGGACACACAAACTCCGTACAGACAGCACCCATAGTCAGGATCGGACCCGGGTCTCTGGAGCTGTAAGGCAGCAACTTTACCGCTGCGCCACTGTACCACCTAGCTGCTGTGGTACATGGTTTATCCTGCTCCTGGTTTATGGGAAAATGTTTATTTTTCAAGGTTTTGAAGACGCAAGCCACAGCAAATGCAGCACCGTGGCGCTGCTGGTAGTTACTGCCCCACAGCGTCAGAGATCCAGGTTCGATCCTGATCTCGGTTGCTGTCAGAGTGTGAAATGCATGCTCTCCCTGTGACTCGTGGGTTTCCTTTGGGTGCTCAGGTTTCCTCCCACGTCCCAAAGATGTGCGGGTTTGTAGAATAATTGGCCCTCTGTAAATTACCCTTAGTGTGTGGGAAATAAATGAGAAAGTGGAATAACTTGCAACTAGTGTGAATGGTTGAACGATTGTCAGCATAAGGTCATTGGATCGTACAGCACGGAAACAGGTGCTATGGCCCATCTTGCCCACGCCGACCAAGATGCCCCATCCACAGTAACCGCACTGCCCATATTCGCCCATACCCCTGCAAGTCTTTCCTATCAATGTACCTGTCCAAATATCTTTTAAATGTTGTTATTGTACCTGCCTCAACTACCTCCTCTGGCAGTTTGTTCCATATACCCACCACCCTTTGTGTGAAAAAGTTGTCCCTCCGGTTCCTATGAAATCTGGATAAAAAGATTTACTCTGGATAAAAGATTTTGTGCAATTACCCTATCTATTTCTCTCATGATTTTATACATCTCTATAAGATCGCCCCCTCAGCCTCCTGTGCTCCAAGGAATAAAGTCCTGTCCCTATAGCTCAGGCTCTCAAGTCCTAGCAACATCCTCGTCAATCTTCTGTACACTTTAGCTTAAGAACATCCTTCTTATAACTGGGTAATAAAACTGAACACAATACTCCAAATGCAGTGTCATCAGCATCTTGTACAACTATGCTCAATATCTTAATAGACAATAGGTGCAGGATTAGGTCATTCAGCCCTTCAAGCCAGCACCGCCAATCACTGTGATCATGGCTGATTGTCCACTTCACCTTGACTGATGAAGGCCAATATACTGAAAGCATTCTTGGCCACCCTATCTGTCTGTGAGGCAATTTTCAAGGAACTATATAAGGGCTGCCAACATTGGGAGAGAGTTGAGAGTGACAAATTGTAAGGGAGCATAGTGACTGGGGGGGGGGGGGGGGGGGGGGAGCATTTGCATTTTTCAGCTTGAAATTGTGAAAATCTGGTGCATACTGTAGCAAGTCTTTTAACTTATACTTAAATGCAACATTTATGCTTTAAATTGGATTAGGTATGAATAAGGTTAGGCTAAATTACATTCCTAATTACATTCCACAGTAGAGCCAGGCTCTGATCAACAGGTGCAGCACATGAATGACCTTAGTATATTCATGGATGGCAATCAGATTGTAATTCATGCTGTTATGCATATATATATATATTTTAAAAAACGGAGAAACAAGGCAAGAATTGGACTTCCATCACTGTTCTGCACAAATAAATCAATCAACCTTACCCTTTGACTATAGAAACAAGACAAAAATAATGCCACATATTCAATCGTATATGGTTCAATGAAATTAAGATATATATGTAAAACATATATATGGAAACAGACCCTTCAGTCCACCAAGTCCACACCGACCAGCAATCTATCATACACCAGTTCCATCCTACACGCCAGGGACAATTTACAGAAGTCAATTAATCTACAAACCTGCACTTCTTTCGGATGTGGGAGAAACCGGAATATCCAGGGAAAACCCATGTGGTAGTAAGGCAGCAACTCTCCTGCTGCGCCACCGTGCCACCCCATTAAATTATTTTTTCTGTAATATATTTTTCACGTCAATGAAGATGAACACATGACTATAATTTCTGCCCTTAGTTGGATAATACACATCTCCAGTCATTGTGTTTTATGGCTGATTTTCAACCTTTTGTGTCTGAAGGTCTCGACCCGAAACATCACCTATTCTTTCTCTCCAGAGATGCTGCCTGCCCTGCTGAGTTTTTCTAGTTTTTAGTGTCTATCTTCAGTTTAAACCAGCATCTGCAGTTCCTCCCTACACTCTTTGTTAAGCGAAACAGGTCCTATTCTCATAATATTATTCACCTCAACTAAGTTTTTTCTTCACCTCCGTTGCTGCAGAGAATACAATCGTAGTTAACAAATCTTCCTTCAAAGTGAAAAATAAATTCCACCCCGGCCAACATCTTAATAAATCGCCCCTGGATCCTCTCCAAAGCAATTGCACCCTTTCTACTATGTGTCAGTCTTGCAGCATGGAAACAGGCCCTTCATCCCAACTTGTCCATGCAGATCAAGATTCCTCATTCTAAACTAGTCCCATTTATCCGTGTTTGGCCCATAGCCCTTCAAACCTTGTGTGTGTCAGTGAAGCAGCAACAACATCCGGAGTGAGCGGAGACTTGCCGATGCCCGGGGAACATTTCCCTCTCCTCCCCGCCCCCCCGGTCACTTCCCCCTCCCGGGAATGCGGGCCGGCCCAGGTGCTCTGTGTCCAGCTGGGGTCCGGGGGAGGTAAGGGTCAGTGACCCGGGGGGTGTCATGGGGATGAGTCATGCTGATGATATGCAAGTATCTTGACCTTTGTATCGGATGACTTGGAGGTCAGATCAGGTGTGCGCTGTGTAAGTCACGGCAGGAGGCCATGGCTGGGTGAGATAATAAACCTGGAGACCACGGAATGTAACCTGTAAATAGTGTGTCAGTATTATTATTCCACATCTGAGGTGAAGATGTGACATTGGCGACGAGGATATTTTGGATATTTTAGATTCTGAATCCGTGGCTTCGAGCTGGAAAATGGCAGTCGCTGGATCTGATTTCTTAGCACTTTTTGATCTGACGGGTGATGCGAGTACCGTCAGCGTGAAGTGGAATGCCTGGCTGGAGGAATTTGAAACTTACTCCGACAGTCGAGGCTCTATCTTGAGGAGAGTAAGCCGGGGCCGAAAGCGCAGCGGAGGGTGTTGCTTCTTTTCACCGCGGGGCCAGCAGTTCAAGAAATGTTTAAAACGCTCCCTGATACCGGAATGGAGGAACACTATAAGAAAGCCATTGATGCTTTGAAGAGTCATTATGTGGTGGTGCTGAATGCTACATTCCAACGCCATTTATTCCGTAAAACAATGCAGGAAGAGGGCGAGACTGTTGCTCAATTTGTGACGAGACTCAGACAGGTGTCTGTAGGTTGCAGATATGTGGCTGCTGATGTGGAAAACCAGATATTGGATCAGGTTATCCAGCATTGCAGGTCAGACAAGCTCATGAGAAGGCAGCTAGAAAAAGGGGCTGGGTTAAACCTTAAAGATGCTTTGTCGATTGCAGCAGCACTGGAAGCTATTGAGGGACAATTTCACAGCATGAAATTGAAAGATTCCAAGACTGGGCAAGTTAACCAGCTGTCCTACGGTAATCTAACAAGTATGCCTGAACGTGAGATCGAGTGTTACAGGTGTGGCAACAGGGTCACTTAGGGAAAGATGCAGGTTGTCCAGCAAAAGGTAGAACATGTAGGAAATGTGGAGATCAAGATCATTTTGTAAAGAAATGTAAAAGTAAGGCCAGGGACAAGACAAGTGATTACAACAAGAAAGGGAACTCCAGTGAAAAGGAAGACAGACCTTGGCAGAAAAAAAGGGTCATGTCCGTCACATAGAGGATGATTTCGGAAGTGATGAAGACAGTGATGAAGCTGGTGAGTGTGCTGTTAAAAGGAATTATCAGTTTGCATTGAATGAGAGCCATCACCAGAAAGTTGCAGTGACCATCGGAGGTGTTACAGTGCCAGTGATTGTAGATTCTGGTTACGACAGCAACGTGATTGACAGATCACTTTGGGAATGCTTGAAACAGCAGAAAATCAAGTGCACGTCAAGGATGTGTAGTAGTAAGTTATATCCATACACCACAACTAAACCATTGCAGACCATTGGATGTTTCACGGCTAAAGTAGAAGTCGGAGATAGAGAAACTGAAGTAGAATTCCTGGTGATAGAGGAGAAGGGAGAACCTCTGCTGAGTAGAAATCCAGCTCGAGAGCAGGGAGTGCTTCACATCGGAGTGCATGTCAATTAAATGCAGTCATATAATGATATGAGGTAGGAATTTCATTCAGTATTCCAAGGGGTAGGAAAATTGAAAGGCCGGCAAGTGAAGTTAGCCATCAATGAAAATGTCAAGCCGATAGCTCAACCGGTGCGGAGAACGCCATTTGGACTTAGTGGAAAAGTAGAAGCTAAAATCAAGGAGTTGATTGATCAGGACATTATTGAACCAGTTGCTGCTCCCGAGATCTATCAGTACGAAATCCACAGAGTGATTCAAGGTGTACCAGGAGCAGCAAATATATCAGATGACATCATCGTCCATGCATCAATTCGTGAAGAGCATCTCAGGAGGTTGAAGCTAGTGTTGACTAAACTTCATGAAGCAGGTCTCACTGTGAATGAAGACAAGTGCAAGTTTGGCGTCTCTGAGATGCATTTCATGGGACACAGACTCACAAGTGAAGGGCTGAACCCAGCCAAGGCTAAAGTGAAAGCTGTTGCAGATGCTCGTGAACCTCAGAATGCAACCGAGATGAGGAGTTCTCTAGATCTGGTCAATTACTGTGCAAAATTTATTCCATATTTTGCTACACTGGCAGATCCACTGAGAAAGTTGAACAGGAAAGACGTACCATTCCAGTTTGGTAGTGAACAGACACAGGCATTCAAATCACTGAAACAGTGTCCAATGAGTGCAGAAACCCTCGGATATTATGATCCAGCTGCACCAACAAAAGTCATAGCACATGCTTAGGAGCAGTGCTGGTACAGACACATGCAGATGGACCCAGAATCATAGCATATGTCAGTCGATCGTTAATTTTTGATAGCCATCTTCACCATCTACGATAACATTCATGTTAGTCTCATCTGCAAACTTGCTAATCATTCTCATCCAAATTATGACTATAAACCACAAACAGCAATAGGCCCAGCACTGATCCCTGAGGCACACCACTAGTCACAGGCCTCCAGTCTGAAAAACAACCTTCCACCATCACCCTCTGCTTGCTTCCACAAAGCCAATTCTCTTTCCAGTTGGCTTGCTCTCCCTGGATCCCATGCGTTCTAACCTTCTAGAGCAGCCTACCATTCTGAACCTATTAAATATTGTTATCCGAAGGGTCTTTTTCCAAGTTGTATCGTTCAATCAACTAATTGAAGCCAACAAAGAAAATAACTGGAAGATAACTCTGGAAAGAGCTGATGGAAGAGGTAGACACAAAGTGCTGGAGCAGCTCGGCGGGTCAGGTAGTATCTTTGGAGAAATGGAACAGGTGAAGTTTCGGCTCGGAACCCTTCTTCATTGGAGGTAGTTGAGGCAGGTATATATCCTAACATTTAAGAGACATTTCGACAGGTACATGGATAGGATAAGCTTAGAGGGATGTGGGCTAAACGCAGGCAGGTGGGACTAGTGTAGATAGGGCATGTTGGTTGGCGTGGGCAAGTTGGGCCGAAGTGCCTGTTTCCGCGCTGTGTAACTCCATGATGCTAACCTTCCTACGCATTTTGGAAGGTAAGAGGTTAAGAAAGCTTGGACCGTGGAATGTAACTGGTTCTGTTTGCTTGATCCCTCTTGTCTTGCCAATTTCTGCGGCTCATTTACAACTGTACCTAGACTCCCTTCCCAGGACCAGCCACTTCCCAACTATGTAATAAAGTTTGTGCCTAAAACAGACACAAACAATAAATGTTAGACCAGAGCTTTGTCATAAAAATCCAGACGCCTCCAGAGGGAGAAGAAAGAGACTTAACCCTTCAACGTCCGAGTTTAGTTATAACATTTGGTGACACAGAGGGGGAAACAGCACGGAAATAGGCCCTTTGGCCCACCAGGTTTGTTAGGGATGGCATGGTGGTGCAGCAGTAGCGTTGCTGCCCTACAGCACCAGAGACCCGGGTTCGATCCTGACTGTGTGTGCTGTTTGTACAGAGTTTGTACATTCTCCACATGACCTCGTGGGTTTTCTTCAGGTGCTCCGGTTTCCTTCCACACACCAAGACATACAGGTTTGTAGGTTAATTGGCTTCTGTAAAATTGTAAATTGGCCCTAGTGTGTAGGATAGTGTTAGTAATCACTGGTCAGCATGGACTAGGTGGGCTGAAGGGCCTGTTTCCTCACTGTATCTCTACACCAAACTTAGAAAAAGCACTGTCCATCTAACATCTGTTTACTGTGTGGAGCTTGCATGTTCTTCCAGTGGGTTTCGACCGGGTGCACTGGTTTCCACCCACATCCCAAAGACGTGCGGGTGTGTAGGTTAATTGGCTCTCTGTAAATTTCCCTTCGCGTCGAGTGGATGATAAAGTGTGTGTGGCCTCCCTCTGACAGTGGAAGAGGCCCTGGACCAAAAAGTCAGTGTGGGAATTGGAAGGTGATTTGAAATGTTTGGCAAATGGGAGATCTGCTTTTATGCATGTCTGGCTCATTTATTTCAAGCAGATTAAAATATCAGGCTTGCAAACTTCCCACGGGCCCGTTAAGACAATAATTTATCAGGGTGTAAATTCACAACTTTTAATTTGAAGGTCTGGGTGCAAATTCCCCACAAATTTCAAAATTCAGATTTAAGTGGCACTAAGGCAAACATTTCTTACAGAATTTCCACTTCCATCAGCGGGAAACTCTTGGAGAAAAGAAAGGCACAGATTGTAGCAGCCAGCTTTCCTTACACGTTTGTGACACGTTAAGAGGTTTGGGCTCAGTTTTCAAGAGTGAGTTAGAAAGAATTTACAATGGAGAAAGCAGTGTTAGTACCTTGTGTTCCTCCAGTCCTCTCACCCCATGTGTTTATCTGCTTTCCCTTGAATATGCTGTTCACCTCTCTGGTTCAATGGTACTGGAGGGCACAGCTTTAAGTTAGGAGGTCAAAGTTTAAAGGAAATGTGCGGGGCAACTTTTTTACACAGGGGGCGGTGAATGCCTGGTATGCACCGCCAGGGGTGGTGGTGGAGGCAGCTACAACAGGGGATTTCGACTTTCGGAGATACGGCGATACAGCGCAGAAACAGGCCCTTCAGCCCACCAAGTCCGTGCCGAATGGTAGGGAATGGAAGGATATGGCTTATATGCTGGCAGAAAATAGTTGGTCTTGACATTATATTCAGCGCTGTCATTCTCGGCTGGAAGGTCTGTGCCTGTGCTGTACTGTCCTATGCTCTAGGCACATGGGTAGGAAAGGTTGGGGAATGGGCCAAATACTGGCAAACGGAACTGACTCATGTGGACAACGGTGAGCATGGATGAGTTGGGCTGAAGTTCTTGTTTCCATGCGTAGTGACACTCTGACTCTATGACAGCATCAGGTAGATGTACAACATGGAGGACAAGGGCAGCAGGACCACCATACACACAGGTTCTCTTCCAAGGCACACACCAACCTGAGTTGGGAATATACGACACAAAGTGTTAGATTTTGACCCATTGATTTGATTGAGAGTCATAGAGTCATACAGTGTGGAAACAGGCTCCTCGGCCCAACTTGCCCTCACCGACCAACATGTCCCATCTGCAAAATAGAGTCCAGTACAGCTTCCTGAGCCGATCACGGAACCTCCGGGCTTTCCGAGGATGTGGGAGGTGATCTGCTCCAGTTCATAAGTTCTAGGAGCAGAATTAGGCCATTCGGCCCATCAAGTCTACCCCACCATCGGTCATGGCTGATCTATTTTCCCCACTCAACCCCATTCTCCTGTCTTCTCCTCGTAACATTTGAAACCCTTATTAATCAAAAACCAATCAATCTCCGTTTTAAGATACCCGATGAATTCCACAGATTCGCTGCTCTTTAGTTCAGTTTTGAGATAAGTTTTGAGATACAGCACGGAAATAGGCCCTTTGGGGCACCGAGTCCGCACCGACCAGCAGCCCCCCCCCCCCCCCCGCACACTTAACACTATCCTCTACACTATACACATGTGGATAATTTAGTTTTTTTTTTACAAAGCCAATTAACCTACAAACCTGTATGTCTTTGGAGTGTGGGAAGAAACCAGAGCGCCAGGAGAAAACCCACGTGGTTACGGGGAGAACGTGCAAACTCCGTACAGACAGCACCTGTAGTCAGGATTGAACCTGGGTCTTTGGGGCTGTGAGGTTTCAACTCTACCACCGTGCCGCCCCTGCCGCCTCTGGCTGAAGAAGTTCTAAAGATGATGGATCATTCATTGCCGCCGACTTTCCCCGCAGCCTCCACCGCCCTGAATCCCGGCCACGCACCAGCCACGAACCGCGCTGAGGTTAGAGCTGCTTGACAGCGATCGACTTCTCTGCCTGTTTCTGTGCTGTATGACCCTATACAGTACAGCGCAGGAAATGATCTTTCGACCCACAATATTCATACCGAACATGATGCCAAGTTAAACTGATCTCCTCTGCCTGCATGTGATCCATATCACTCCATTCCCTCCATATCCATGTGCCTAATTTAAAGCCTCTTCACCACCACTATTGTATCTTGCTCCACCACCACCCAGGGAACACGTCCCAGGCACTCACCACCCTCTGTTGTAAAAAAACTTGACCCCTCATATCTCCTTTAAACTTTGCCCGTTTCACCTTAAAGCTGTGCCCTCTAGTCTTTGACATCTTCACCATGGGAAGAAGGTTCTGACATTCTAAAGATAAACACAAAGTGCTGGAGTAATTCAGCGGGTCCGGCAGTATCTCTGGAGTAAAAGGATGGGTGACATTTTGGGTCGGGACCCTTCTTCAGACTTCTACCTCTATCTGTGCCTCTATAATTGCATAAAGTTCCACCAGCTCTCCGCTCAACATCCAATATTCTAGAGAAAACAATCCAAGTTGCTCCTGTTCCTGTTGGAGGGGAGCGGGAAACATATGGATTCTCCCGGGAGCAGGGCGGATGCGGAGGGAGAGGATGTGTGCGGGAAGAGGGGAGCATCCTGACTCTGGAAGCAGGAAGTGTGCATCGGAAATGCAAGGCTGGTTCACACCTGCCCGACCTCACCCTCCCTCCGCATGGAATCCCTCTCGGACTCAACCTCACCTTGTTCCCTCCCCAGGGCAGAATTGACATCACTCGCCAACATCTGCTCCAGTTGTTGATGCTGCCCAACACGCTGAGACACTCCGACAACTCGTGTCTCTCTATATCCGGTCCAACCACTTACAGGTTGCAGCCAAGAGAACACACAACACCTCCCCTGCCTCACGGGAGTAAGAAAGTTCCATCTACACAACAAGCTGCCTGGGCAAGGCCACCAACGTTATCAAGGACCACTTTCACTCCCTCTTTAGTTTAATTTAGTTCAGAGATACAATGAGGAAACAGGCCCTTCAGCCCACCGAGTCAACACTGACCAGCGATCACTGTACGCGGGCGCTATCCTGCACACTAGCCGGTCAATTAACCTACAAACCTGCACGTATTGGAGTGTGGGAGGAAACCGGAGCACCTGGAGAAAACCCACGCGGTCACAGGGAGAACATACAAACTACGGACAGACAGCACCTGTAGTCAGGATCGAAACTGGGTTTCTGGCGCTGTGAGGCAGCAACTCTATCGCTGCGCCACTGTGCCGCCCCTCTCTGATCAGGCAAGAGGTACAGAAGTGTGAAAACGCACACCTCCAGATTCAGGGACAGTTTCTTCCCAGCTGTTAATCAGGCAACTGAATCATCAACTAGGGAGCAATCCTGACCTCCCATCTACCTCATTGAAGACCCTTAGACCATCCTTAATCAGAAGATAGACACAAACAGCTGGAGTAACGCAACATGACAGGCAGCATCTCTGGAGAGAAAGAATGGCCGACGTTTTGGTTCGAGACCCTTCTTTAGACTGGTGGTTTTGACCAGTCTGAAGAAGGGTCTCGACCCGAAACGTCGCCCATTCCTTCTCTCCAGAGATGCTGCCTGTCCCACTGTGTTGCTCCAGCTGTTTGTGTCTATCTTCTGATTAAACCAGCATCTGCAGTTCCTTCTTGCGCATATCTTTAATCAGACTTTACTGGACTTTATAATTCACTAAACATTATTCACTTGATCCTGTATCTATACATTGTGGACAACTTGTAATCATGTATATTCTTTCCGCTAACTGGATAACACGCAACAAAATACTTTTCACTGTACCTCGGTACACATGACAATCAACTAAACTACACAAAACTAAAGTTTGGCGGGTATCCAATCACTCTTACTAATTTCTACTGAAGCAGCAGAGAAAGGTGATTGATTTGCTCTGTAAATCAATAGTCACCAGGATCTCCCGGTTGGTGGCGTTTTAATTCCCCTTACTCTCACCACCAGACTCAGGAACAGCTTCTTCTCCTCTGCTATCAGGCTTCTGAACAGTCCTTCCGTAAGTTAGGGCGTTGTCCGATTCACCCCTACCCCATTGTGCACATTGGACCTGGTCTCTGGAACTGATGTGCCACAATGCTGAGAACTATATTCTGCACTCTGTATCTTCCCCTTTGCTCTACCTATTGTACTTGAGTTTGACTTGATTGTATTTATGTATGTATAGCATTAGCCGATCTGATTGGACAGCATGCAAACATAGCCTTACACTGTACCTCGGTACACGTGACAATAATAAATTAATCTATGATTAGCATCGGCATTGTGGGTCGAAGGGCCTGTCACTGTGCTGTACTGTTCTAAGTTTGTTCTATGTTGTCTTATGTTCTAAGTTTGGCACTGACATTATCAAAGACTAGAGGTAATAGTTTTAAGGTGAGAGGGGCAAAGGAGATGTGTGGGGCAAGTTTTCTTATCCAGAGTTGTATGTGCTTGGAACGCACTGCATGGGGAGGTGGTGGAGGGAGATACAATAGAAGAGTTTTTTGGATAGGCACATGGACATGCGGGGAATAGAGGGACATGGATCATGTGCAGTTGGTCTTGTTGACATCATGTTTGGCACAGACATCGTGGGCTGAAGGGCCTGATCCTGTGCTGTACTGCTCTCTGTTACTCCTGCGATCCGCATCGCTGAGTACGATTAGCGGAACAAATGGCTGGCTCTATCCACTAAAGAACAATCTCGCTCCCTGCCAACTGTGCTGAGTTCCCTTTGCAGAGATTTATCTTTGATTGAACGCTGGATTTTGCCTTACACAGCAATGGAACGGAGTCTTAGACCCCACATCCCAGCAAGGCTAATTCCCCCTGTGCCTCCATAAGGAAGGCACAAACATTCCATCAAGAAATTAATTGCAGGAAAGAGACACAAAGATTCTCATAATTGTTTCATAATTATTGATTTGTGGATGAGGCAGTTTTTTTTAATTAGGGTTGGCCTATAAACTAATCAAGATCACTGTCAACATGGATTTTATCATTAGTCTGAGTGGATGTTCCGAGGCTCTTCATTGCTATAAAAATAATTGGCTGTCTTTATTGCATTTTAGTCATTTTTGGTGAAATTCATGCATGTACGCAGAAAGCACATGGAAAAATATAGAAACAAGGAACTGCAGGTGCTGGTTTACAAAAAACGCAAAGTGCTGGAGTAACTCAGTGGGCCAGGCAGCATCTCTGGAGAACGTAGATAGGTGATGTTTCGGGTCAGGACCCTTCTACAGATGAAGAAGAACTGTGAAGTAGGGAATCGACCCACAACGTCACTTATCCACGTTCTCCAGAGATGCTGCCTGACCCGCTGAGTTACTCCAGCACTTTGTGTGTTTTATTAAAATAGAAAAGTACAAGACTGTAACAGGCCCTTTGGCCCACTATGTCTGTGCCACACATCATGCCATGACCAACTCTTACCTGCCCACATTTCTCTATTCCCTCATGACTATGTCAGACAGAAAAGAGTAATTTTTTCTCCTGTAGAACAGTACAGCACAGGAACAGACCCTTTGGCTCTCAACATACGTGCTGGACATGACGCCAAGCTAAACGAATCTCCGCTGCCTGGAAGTGATCCATCTCCCTCCATTCCCTGCATGTCCATGATTGTAAATAAGATTGTAAATTGTCCCTCATGCGTAGGATAGTGCTAGTAGTTTTAGTTTTAGTTTTAGAGATACAGCGCGGATACAGACCCTTCGGCCCACCAGCACAGATTAATAGGGGATCGCTGGTCGGCAGGGACTAGGTGGGCCAAAGGGCCTATTTCCGCACTATATTTCCAGACTAAACTAAACTAAACCTACCGCGACGTTCCTGCAATGACCCTTGACCCTGTGGCACACGCAGGAGCAGCAGCTTCTTTAGCCAGAGGGCGGTGAATTTGGAATTCATTGCCACAGACGGCTGGGGAGGCGAAGTCAATGGATATTTTTAAGGCGGAGATTGACAGGTTGTTGATTAGTAAGGGTGTTAGGTGTTATATGGTGAAGGCAGGAGAATGGGGTTGAGACGGGGAAATATAGAGAACCATGATTGTTTAGTTTAGTTTAGAAACACAACGCGGAAACAGGGTCTTCGGCCCACTGAGTCCACGCTGAACAACGATCCCCACACACTAACACTATCCTACACACACTAGGGACAATTTACAATTATACCAAGCCAATTCACTGGATGTTTTTAAGAGAGAGTCAGATGTAGCTCTTAGGACTAATGGAATCAAGGGATATGGGGAGAAAGCAGGAACGGATTACTGATTGGGGATGATCAGCCATGATCATATTGAATGGCAGTGCTGGCTCGAAGGGCCAAATGGCCTACTCCTGCACCTGTTTCCTATGTTTCTATGTAACCTACAACCCTGTACGTCTTTGGAGTGTGGGAGGAAACCCAGGCGGTTACGGGGAGAAGGTATAAACTCCACACAGTTAGCACCCGTGGATCGAACCCGGTTGTCTGGCGCTGTAAGGCATATTGAATGACGGAGCGGAGTTGATGGGTGGAATGGCCTGATTCTGCTCCTATGAATTATGAACATGACAGCAGTACCGCAGTTCTCAGGTAGGCCAGCAGGTGTCAGTGAAATGCCTTTCTTGGCTCCACAGACAGTCAGTGCCGTGAGTCCTACTTAACATGCACCCTGGTGTCACCAACTCACCAGCTACAATTACTAAATGTAAATTACTTTATACATAATTATTTTAATATTAATGTATGCCACACCAGCTGCATAAAAATCAGCAGCTGGACCCAATTCAGGAGGAACTAAATTAACTTGCATTCTTGTGACACCTTCTATTTAAAGCAGCTGGCAGCTACTGAACAGCGAGGCAGTGTCTGAAGAAGGGTCTCAACCCAAAACGTCACCCATTCCTTCTCTCCAGAGATACTCCCTGGCCCAGCTTTTTGTGTCTATCTCCAGTGTCTGATGTCTACACAGAATGATCCCATAATATGGCAACCGCCGTGATCAGCAGTGTTAAGTTAATTCTTCCAACCTACCTCATTTGTACTTTTATTTATCCGCACTTTTTCTCTAACTGTAACACTATATAGAACCGGGGGCATTATTTTTGACTGCATCATTATTGGTTATTTATTTATATTTTTTGTTTTTGTACATATATCACTGACCTTTTTTTAGTTATTATGGGTATTATAGAGTACTGTGATGTTTGCATATCTGTTCTGCTGGTGCAAGTAAGAATGTTATTGTTCAGTTTTGGGACATAGGATAATAAAACACTCTTGACTTGACTCTTGCCTATAACGCTGTAACTCAATATTCTACACTAGTATTTTGTCTTTGCACTACCAGATGTATTTATGTCTGGCTTGTTTGTACTCGTGTATGATAAGATTTAACCAGGACGGCACATTGGCACAGCTGGTAGAGCCACTGCCTCACAGTGCCAGAGACCCAGGTTCAATCCTGACCAACATGTTCAAAGACTTGTCCCACCCCAGTCATTCCTTCTCCCCGCTCCCGTCAGGCAGAAGATACAGAAGCTTGAAAGTGTGCACTACTAGACTCAGGAACAGCTTCTTCCCCTCTGTTATCAGGGTTCCATAAGCTAGGATAATGTCCGATTCACCTCTATCCCATTGCGGACATTGGACTTTGTCTATGGAACTGATGCTGAGAACCATATTCTGCACTCTGTATCTTCTCCTTTGCTCTACCTATTGTACTTGAGTTTGACTTGATTGTATTTTTGTGTAGTATTATCTGATTTGATTGGATAGCATGCAAAACTTTTCATTGTATGTTGTGACATTAATAAGCCTGGATTATGCCTGGTTTGGAGGGCATTAGCTACAGGGAGACGTTGGAAAGACATGGATTGTTTTCTCAGGAACGATGGTGCTTGAGGTAGGACTTGATAGACTTGACCTGGGTTTGATTCTGACTATGGGCGCAGTCTGTGTGTGGGGTTTGCACGTTCTCGCAGTGACAAAGTGGGTTTCCTCCGGGTGCTCCGGTTTCCTCCCACATCCCGAGGACATGCGGGTTTGCAGGTTAATTGGCCTCTGTAAATTGTCCCTGGTGTGTAGGGAGTGGATGGGAAAGTGGGATAACATAGAGCTAGTGTAAACGGATGGTCGATGGACGGCATGTACTTGGTGGGCCGAAGGGTCTGTTTCCATGCTGTATCTGTAAACTAAACCAAATCTTTTAGCTGCATCTTGGCACACGTGACAATAATGTGCCAATATCAACAGTCCATTTAATCCTCTCTGATGTGAAGCATCGTGGAGTTGATCTAAATGTTCTGGGCTGCTAATTGTGCAACATCCCCACAGCATCTGGAAGTGAGGTTGGACTGGGATTTACACAGCAAGATCCCAGTGTTGCCTCCTGAGTCCGATGTGCATGATTAGAATTATCAATGTTGATTACTTCACAGAGCTTGTTCAATTAATAACTCAATTTACAATTTCACCTCAGCCCCATGAGTCTCAGTACTGATTCTTGAGAGAACCTTTACCAAATCCTTAGCTTCATTGCTCGCATTTTCTTGACTCAAATAAACATATTACTCACCGCCTGTTTTATATCCACCCACAGAAGGGTCAATTAATTTTCTGTTCCCTTACGAAACTTCTTCATAAAACACTTCCACAATTTGTGGGCAGCACAGTTGCGCAGCGGTAGTGTTGCTGCCTTACGGCGTCAGGGATCCTGTTCCCATCCTGACCCTGGGCGCTGTCTGTACGGAGTTTGTACGTTCACAATGTGACCGCGTGGGTTTTCTCCGGGTGCTCCGGTTCCCTCCCACATTCCAAACACGTACAGGGTCTGAAGAAGGGTCTCGACCCGAAACGTCGCCTATCTCGTTCGCTCCTTAGATGCTGCTGCACCCGCTGAGTTTCTCCAGCTTTTTATGTAACCCCCAGGTTTGTAGGTTAATTGGCTTTGGTAAGAATAATTGTAAATGGTCCCTAGTGTGTAGGATAGTGCTAATGCACGAGTGATCACTGGTCGGCGCGGACTCGGTGGGACGAAAGGCCTGTTTCCGCACTTTATCTCTAAGCTGAACTATAGCATGCTGCTCGTGGCCATGGCAGTGAAGATCATGAGGCACAATTGACCAAATTGGACGGGGCCAACTTCCAGAGGTACCTGTTTCACTTGGAGGGTAGTCCGTATCTGGTGAAGGGTCTCGACCCGAAACTGCACCCATTCCTTCTCTCCAGATGTGTTGCCTGTCCCGCTGAATTACTCCAGCATTTTGTGTCTATAATCCATATCTGGAATCAGTTTTACAGAGCAATCCATCAATCAATCAAAGGCTTTATTGTCATTCAAAAATACACCAACAAATGCAAGTCTGAACAAAATTTTGTTGCGTCTGGCTCACCGTGCGACATAAAATAACAAAATGATAAAATAGATAAAAAGATAAAAAGATAAAATAGATAATAGTGGCGGCACATTACATGGAATTCAAGAATCTAATGGCTCGGGGGGAAGAAGCTGTTGCAGAACCTGGCCGTTCTGCTCCTTATACTGCGATATCTTTTGCCCGAGGGCAGCAGAGTGAACAGTCCATGATGGAGATGTGTGGGGTCTTTTATAATGCTGTTGGCCTTGGACAAGCAACGTTTGCACGCAATGTCCCGGATTAAAGGAAGAGAAGTCCCGATGATTTTTTCAGCCGTCCTCACCATTCTCTGCACGGACTTCCAGTCGGAGGCTTTACAGTCCCCAAACCAGACAGAGATGCAGCTGGTCAGAATACTCTCTATGGTGCCCCTGTAGAAAGTGGTGAGGACGGGAAGGGGGTGGTGAACTCTTCTCATCCGACGCAGAAAGTGCAAACGCTGCTGCTCTCTCTTAACTAGTGATGGGATGCATTGAACATGGATCAGTACAGCGTAGGAACAGGCCCACAATGTCCATGCCAAACATGATGCCGATGAACAAATGGACTAATTCCACTCCTACAACGTATGAATTTATGAACTTATGATGCTAAAATAAACTAATCTCCTCTGTCAGTACGTGATCAATTCCCAGCATATCCATCTGCCTATCCAAAAGCTTTTTAAACACCACTATTGTATCTCCCTCCGCCACCACCCCTGGCCGCACGTTCTAGACACCCACCACTCTCTGTGTAAAAAAAAATGAGGCCTTCATGAATTATAGAATCAGCACACTTTCAACACAATTACAACTTTTGAAAGACATTTGGTCAAGAGTGTCGGAAGGAACTGCAGATGCTGGTCAATAGTGAGATAGACACAATATGTGGATGTAGCGGGTCTGGCAGCATCTCTGGAGAAAAGAAATAGGTGACGTTTTGGGTCGACACCTTTGTTCAGACGGCCTTCTTCAGATTGAGAGCTTGGACAGATATGCGGATGGAGAGGGCTCAGAATGCTATGGGCCATATGTAAGCAAATGGGACTAGCCCAGTAAGCCAACTTGGTGGGGCATGGACAAGGTATGCTGAAGGGCCTGTATAACTCTATGACTCTATGCCAAAACATTTTCACCCTTTACTAAATCAGAATGGATTCTTGTATCAAGTCGGTAGTTTAACCATCATTGTTACCAAGCCTAATGTGTGTGTTTTCCCAAATTCTACCATTAACTGAATTTAATTTCCACAGATGTTGTGGTGGGATTTGGTGGGATGATAATCCTGACCTCTGGATTATTAACCTCTGTGCTGGCCAGTGCCGTGTGAGAGGTGAATGTTTCTCGGTGGGACGAAAGGCCTGTATGTGTGTGTTGGTTTATTATTGTCATGTGGACGGAGATATAGTGAAAAGCTTTTGTTTTCGTGCTATCCAGTCAAATCATACCATACATGAGTACCCTCAAACCATACACAAGTACACAGGCAGTGCAAAGAATAAAATACCAGAGTGCAGAATGTAGTGTTGCAGCATTGTAGTGTTACCGTTACAGAGAAAAAGTGCAAGGGCCACAGTGAGGTAGGTTGGAAGATCGGGACTACACCCGAGGTTATGGGAGGATCGTCCAGTAGTCTGATAACAGCGTGGAAGAATCTCCTCCTGAGTCTGGTGGTGCGTGCTTTCAAGCCTCTGTATCTTCTGCCCGACGGGAGAGCAGTGTGAGTGGTCCTTGATTATGTTGGTTGCTTTCCCGAGGCAGCGTGAAGTGTAGATGGCGTAGATGGTGGGGAGTCAGGTCTGTGCGATGGACTGGGCTGCATCCACAACTCTGCAGTTTCTCGAAGTCTTGGGCAGAATTGTTCCCAAACCAAGCTGTGATGCATCACCTTACAGCTCCTCTCTTTTCTGTGCCCACCAACCCAGTGTACACCCATCTCTCCCACTATCTCGCACCTCCCCTTCTTTTACCCCCACACCTCAGGCCCTTCGGCCCACCGCTGACCAGCGGTCCCCGTACACTAGCACTATCCTTCGCAATAGGGACAATTTACAAATTAACTTACAAACCAACACGTCTTTGGAGTGTGGGTGGAAACTGGAGCACCCAGAGAAAACCCACGTGGTCTCATAGAGTGAACGTACAAACTCTGTATCAGCAGCGCCCCTAGTCAGGATCGAACCCGGGTCTCTGGTGCTGTGAGGCAGCAACTCTACCGCTGCACCACCTTGCCACACCTCAAGTTGGGCTCTTTGCCCTCTGGATATAATCTATATCCATTGACAGTCAAAGGACACAAAGTGCTCAAGTAAAGATTACGATTTAGAGGGGAAAGTTTAAGTGGTTTAAGAGGGGAAAGACTTAATAGGAACCTGAGGGGCAACTCATTCACACTGTGGGGGAGGGGGTGTATGGAACGAGTTGCCAGAGGAGGTAGTTGAGGCAGGTACTCTAACAACACTTAAAAAACAAGGACACAAGGGAGTACAGGCGTCTGAAGCTTGCGTCGAGCACAAAGTGCTGGAGGAACTCAGTTGGTCAGGCAGCATCTGTGGAGGGAGGACATGGATAGGTGATGTTTTAGATCAAGACGGGGATCGCTGGTCAGTGTGGACTCGGTGGGCCGAAGGGTCTGTTTCCACGCTGTATCTCTAAACTAAACTAAACAAAGACCCATCTTCAAACACGTGGACAGGAAGCATATGGATAGGAATAGATAATGTATCTAGAATAGATGGTGTACTAAACGCACAGTCATTTACCAAGTACCAGAACACATAGGTTTAAGGTGAGAGGGGAAACTGTTAATAGGAACCTGGGCTTCAACCTATTTGTACAGAGGGTGGTGGTGTGTAAAACAAGCTGCCAGAGGAGGCAGTTGAGGCTGGGACTGTTGCAATATTTAAAAGACATAGAAACATAGAAAATAGGTGCAGGAGTAGGCCATTCGGCCCTTCGAGCCTGCACCGCCATTCAATGTGATCATGGCTGATCATCCAACTCAGTATCCCGTACCTGCCTTCTCTCCATACCCCCTGATCCCTTTAGCCACAAGTGCCACATCTAACGCCCTCTTAAATATAGCCAATGAACTGGCCTCAACTACCTTCTGTGGCAGAGAATTCCAGAGACTCACCACTCTCTGTGTAAAGAATGTTTTCCTCATTTCGGTCCTAAAGGAATTCCCCCTTATCCTTAGACTGTGACCCCTTGTTCTGGACTCCCCCAACATCGGGAACAATCTTCCAGCATCTAGCTTGTCCAACCCCTTAAGAATTTTGTAGGTTTCTATAAGATCCCCCCTCAATCTTCTAAATTCCATCGAGTACAAACCGAGTCTATCCAATCTTTCCTCATATGAAAGTCCTGACATCCCAGGAATCAGTCTGGTGAATCTTCTCTGTACCCCCATGAACAGGTACATGGATAGGACAGATTTAGAGGGATATGGGCCAATCGCAGGCTGGTGGGACTAGTGTAGATGGGGCATGTTGGTCAGTGTGTGGGGGTTGTTGGGGCTGTTTCCATACTGTATGAGACTCGAGGACTCTCACCTTATGCCTATTCCAACGATCTATCCCTCTCATAATGTTAGACACGTTCGCCCCTCAGACTTCTGAAGGGGGAAACGTTACGGATGTTTCTCAGAGCTACCCCAGAGGAACATCTCCTGGGGAGTGAATGATTGTGAGCTCAGGAGGTGGTCGTTCTATAATAAAAGATTGATTCAGGAATCTGGCAATTACTGTGCCGTTATCTCACTGCCCAGTCGGGGCCATGCCTGAGGGTGCGTGGTATGGTGCTTTAAAGGGGCGGAGAGGAATCACTGAGGACACGGGGAACAGGCAGCATGGGACGAAGAGTTATAGGTCACAGCGAAAAACCCAGCTGCATTCTCTGAGAATGCAGCCGAGATCTTGGAGACAGTATCCTTGAACCCTGAGGCAAATCCAAACTCGTTCAACATCGAACAGGACTGCACAGGAACAGGCCTTTTCAATGCCTGTGCTGAACATGGTATTGAGTTAAGCAAATCTTCTCTGCCTGCACGTGATCCATATCCATGTGGAACAACACTATACGGGTGAGCGAGTGATCGATGGTCGGGGTGGACTCGTTCCGTGCTGTATCTTTCAATCAATAATCAATCGACCAATCAATCAATCAATCAACCAATCAAAGTGCTGGAGACACTCAGCAGGTCAGGCAGCATCTGCAGAGGGATACTGGCAGACGATGTTTCAGGTTAGGATCCTTCTTCAGTTTGGGCTGAAGGGCCGTTTCCATGCTGTATCTCCCAGCTAAATTCTGCCTATATCTTATGATCTTAAGATTGATGGTCGGCATGGTCTCGGTTCATATGTTCATGTGTTAGGAATAGAATAAGGCCATTCGGCCCATCAAGTCTACTCTACCATTCAATCATGGCTGATCTGTCTTTCCCTCTCAACCCCATTCTTCTGCCTTCTCCCCGTAACCTTTGACACCAGTACTAATCTATCAATCTCTGCCTTAACAATATCCATTGGCTTGGCCTCCAATTAATTCCACAGATTCACCACCCTCTGACTAAAGAAATTACTCCACATCTCCTTTCTAAAAGATACATCCTTTTATTCTGAGGTTGCGCCCCCCATTCCTAGACTCTCCAACTGGTGGAAACATCCTTTGGCCCACTGATCACCCGTTCACACCCGTTCTATGTTATCCCACTTTCTCACTCACTCTCTGCACACAAGGGTCGATTTACAATTTACTGAAGCCAATTGACCTGTAAACCTATAAGCAGTCTGAAGAAGGGTCTCGACCCGAAACGTTGCCTATCTCCTTCGCTCCTTAGATGCTGCTGCAACCGCTGAGTTTCTCCAGCTTTTTGTGTAACCCTCGATTCTCCAGCATCTGCAGTTCCTTCTTTAACCTATAAACCTGTACGTCTTTGGAGTGTGGGAGGAAACCGGAGCACCCTGAGAAAATCCACGCAGTCACAGGGAGAACGTACAAATTCCATACAGACAGCACCCGAGGTGAGGATTGAACCTGGGTCTCTGGCACTGTAAGGCAGCAACTCTTCCTGCTTGCTTCACCTGCACCAGTCCTGTCTGCTAGTAGAATGTAAACTGGGACACAGCTGTGTGCTCCCCAGGAGAGCGAGAGAGAGAGAGAGAGATCTCCCTCTCTCTCTCTCGCTCTCTCCCCCCTCTCCCCCCCTCTCCCCCTCTCCCCCCTCTCCCCACTCTCCCCCTCTCTCCCCCTCTCCCCCTCTCTCCCCCTCTCCCCCCCTCTCACCACTCTCCCCCCTCTCCCCCCTCTCCCCTCCTCTCCCCCTCTCTCCCTCTCTCCCCCTCTCCCTCTCTACCTCCATCCCTCTCTACCTCTCTCCCTGAGGAATTGTATTGATGGAGCTGAAGATCATGTGTTTCAGAGATGTCCAGACTTGGAACCGAAGCAGGATGACAAAGAGTGATCACTTGTGCCAGTGATGCAGCCCTGAGAAGGGGTGTGTGATAACACCCCTGGAGAGGGCTTTAGCATTAGGGAGCAGAGAGCAGGAGAGGGAAAACGGCAGGGGCATGGAGAGGAGGGGGCGAGGGGTGAGTGAGAGGCATTGGGGTCGAGTGGGAGGGGGCAGGTGAGAGAGTGGAGTGGGAGCAGACGGAGGTGTGAAGGGGAGGGAGGGGAGAGTGCGGTTCCAATGATGGAAGAGGTAACCAAGGGGGAGGCAAAGTTCTGGAGTAACCCAGCAAGTCAGGCAGCATGGATCGGCCACATTTCTGGTCGGGACCCTTCTTTAACTCAGTGGGTCAGGCAGTATCTCTGGGGAATTTGGATAGGTGACGTTTCGGGTCAGGACCATTCTTCAGTGTGCGGAGCAGCATGAGAGCATGGATAGGTGACATTTTGGGTTGAGAACTGACGATGTTCAAACTGAAGTTCATAGGTTCTAGGAGCAGAATTAGGCCATTCGGCCCATCAAGTCTACTCCACCGTTCAAGCATGGCTGATCTATCTTTCCCTCTCAACCCCATTGTCCTCCCTTCTCCCCTGACACCCGCACTAATCAATAATCTATCAATCTCCACCTTAAAATACCATATTGACGGCCTCCACAGCCGTATGTTCCACAGATTCACCACCCTCTGAGTAAAGAGATTCCTGCTCATCCTCATTCTAAATGTACATCCTTTTATTCTGAGGCAGTGCCCTCTGTCCTTGACTTTCCTACTGGTGGAAACATCCCATCCCAGAAGGGTCCCAGCACGAGACGTTGCTGATCCATGTTGTCCAGAAATGCTGCCTGGCCCGCTGAGTTACTCTAGCACTTTGTGTGTCTCTTTTTATATGTTCAATTCTGTTCCTATTTTGTAGTTTGCTCGTACTTTATGGGACACTCTGAACTGTTAAAGCTTGGCATCGATCTCAACAGCAGAGAACTTGGAACAGAGACCCTATCTGTTTTCTTGACCCTGGCGGCCAATTGGGCAGTAAATGTCTGTCAAGAACAACTTGTCTGAAGTCTGTTGGAAGTCATAAAACAGTGACCTGTGGACGGCAGAGTTGCGGAGGTTTGAGAGCAGTCTGCTTTAAAATTAGACGGCAGTAATTTAATATCGCTGGCCTCCTTCACTCCCATGTGGTTACAACTCACAGAGAACTGCAGAGACTCTGCCAATCATTTGTCCCTGTTCCATACCAGCCTCCCCCCTGCCCTCGATGCCCTCTCCCCACCATCGAACTCGCTGCACTGTATACAGCACGGACACAGGCCCTTCGGCCCGTGCCGACCAGAGATCACCCCGTATACTAGCACTAGCCTGCACGCTGGGAACAATTTACAATTATCCCACAAACCCGATTGTTGGAGGAACCCGGAGCACCCGGAGAAGACCCACGCGGTCACAGGGAGAATGTACAAACTCAATACAGACGCCACTTGTAGTCAGGATGGAACCTGGGTCTCTGGCGCTGTGAGGCAGCAACTCTACCGCTGCGCCACCGTGCCCACAACACCTATAGTTGGGACTAGCTGAGATGAAGTCGGCAGGGACGAATTAAGCCGAAAGGCCCGTTTCCATGCTGTATGACTCTATGACTCTATGGAACAGTATGGCACAAGAACAGGCCCTTCAGCCCACAATGTCAGTGCTGGCATGATGCCGATTAACTCTTATCTGCCTGCATAATCTAGGTATGTTACAATACCTACCTTTAGCAGTGCTGCAGTTCTGCCGCTCCCCGTGTGCGTGACTTTGGCGCCTTTCAGAGGGGGGCGGGTTTAAAATGCCGTTTTTTCCTAGACAGTCCAAATCGATCCATGTCGGGCGATTTCGTCGCTAAAGAGAAATCGCTCCGACATTTCATTCATGAAGGTATTTTTTAACTACGCTAGATTATTTATTAACTAGAGTAGTTTAAAAATTATCTTCTAAAGCTCTGAATGGTGACAGCGGAACGGACCTAACGTAGGGGATAAAATAAAGTGCACAGTTTATTTTTACATAAAAACTTGGTTTTTAGGAAGGCATTAATCACATTTTCATGTTGCAAAAAGGGGACAAAAAAAAATGTATGAACCGGCTGTATTTTACATACCGACTTCACCGCAAACTGCAACGTTCTAATCCACCGCATTCCACTAAAACCCACTCACTAGTTGATTTAAATGGCCATTAATTTACAGGAATTAAACACTGAATTCCTTCCATTTGGCCTAGAAATTCATGAAAATGAGATTTAAAAATTATGTTATATTGTGGATTATTGTGTGAATGTTATTTGGACACTTAGGCAATTAAAAAAAAAAATCTTTTCTTAAGAAATGGATAGATGTTTAGATCTATTCATTGAATTTTGTAATTAGCTACAATTAGATAACTAACTAATTATAGGCTTTAATTTCAGGTCATCCAAGTAAGATTGTTTCATATTTGTTTCAGAATGCTTCAATCTATAATAACTGAAAATGTCATTGAGTTCTCTTAATTTTTAAGAAAGTTAGGGGCTTTTAACTGTTCTAGATCACAGCTTTTGAGTTAAGTCAATTGAAAGGCAATGGGGAACAAGATGCTAATGTCCGAGTATGAAAATGGTGATAACTTTCTTAATACTGAAGATATGAAAGTGAATTAGGTGTCAAATTAAACTTATTTTTATGCTTTATCTGATGGGATAAATTGCAGACTTGATTTTTAAAATCTCAAAATGTTGTAACATTGCTACATAATCCATATCCCTCCATTCCCTGCATATCACTGTGCCTATCTAAATGCCTCTTAAACACCACTATTGCATCTGCCTCCACCACCACCCCTGGCAGCGTGTCCCAGGCACCCACCACCCTCTGTGTAAAAAAATTGCCTCCTTTAAACTTTGCCCCTCTCACCTTCAAGTGATGCCAGAACTGCTCACAATACCCCGAAGGTCTCCCATTCTATGCTTTATAAATCTGCAACATGATTTGGTCACTTTGTGCGGCTCACATATGCACCTGGCAGAAGGATTGGTGTCACATGCCTCCTCTGGCAACTCGTTCAATATTCCCACCACCCTCTGTGTAGAAAGATTGCCCCTCAGGTTCCTGTTAACTCTTTCTCCTCCCTCCTTAAACCCATGTGCTCTGGTTCCCGATCCCTCTACCCTGGGCAAGAGACTGTGCATTCACCATTCCCTATGATTTTGTACACCTCTATAAAATCATCCCTCAGCCTCCTGCGCTCCAAGGAATGAAGGCGTAGCCTGCCCAACCACGCACTATAGGTGAGTTACTCCAGCACATTTGTAAACCAGCATCTGCGGCTCCTTGAATCCATGCTGCCTCTAAACCGTTCCGATCCATGGACCTGGCCGTGTCTTTTAAATGTTTTTATAGCACTTGCCTCGACTACCTCCTCCGACAGCTCGTTCCATAAACCCACTACCCTCTGTGTGGAAAAGTTGCCCCTCAGGTTCTTATTAAATCTTGTCCCTCTCACCTTAAACCTATGTCCTCTGTTTCTTGATTTCACTATGCCATGGGAAAAAGACTGTGCATTCACCCTACGTATTCCCCTCTGGTTTTAGGGAACCAGACTGCAACCCAACTACCTTATCCACCCCTGTTTTTGATTCCTACGTGCCTGCATTACGAGGAAAACCCTCATGGGAATCATTCGAGACTGGCTTCTATTTATGATTTCCAGATGTGAACTGCCCCAGATGTGAAAATGTCCTAACTCCACGAGTCTGTCTCCACGAACCTCTTCATCATTTTGAGCATCACAATCAGTTCACAACTCCCTCTCTGATCCACAAGCCTCTCAACCATGCTGGATGCACTCGGTAGGGCCATGTGTGCTGACGTTCCCAGAGGGCCGCGACCTGCAGGGGGAGCCCGCTGAGCCGGCCGGCCGGCACCTGCTCATCCCCCAACACCGGAGACCAGTTGAGTTGAGTTCAGTTTATTGTCATATGTACCGAGCTTTTGTCTCGTGCTAACCAGTCAGCAGAAAGACAATACATGATTACAATCGTCCACAGTGTACAGATACAGGATAAAGAGAATAATGTGAATAACGTTTAGTGCAAGATAAAGCCAGTAAATTCCGATCAAAGATAGTCCGAGGGTCTCCAATGAGGTAGACATTAGTTCAGGACTGCTCTCTAGTTGGTGATAGGATGGTTCAGTTGCCTGAAGAAACAGCTGGGAAGAAACTGTCCCTGAATCTGGTGGTGTGCGTTTTCACACTTCTGCGCCTCTTGCCTGATGGGAGGGGGGAGAAGAGGGAGCGACGGGGGTGAGACTGGTCCTTGATTATGCTGGTGCCCTACCTGAGGGAGCGTGAGGTATAAATGGAGTCAATGGAAGGGAGGTTGGTCTGTGTGACGGTCTCGGCTGCATCCACAACTCTCTGCAATTTCTTGCGGTCTTGGTGGAGCTGGTCCCAAACCATGCTGTGATGCATCTCGATAACATGCTTCCCACGGCGCATCTGTTGCCAGGATGGAGCCGGCAATGGCGATTGACGCGATGGGCGAGGAGCAAGGCCGGTAGGAGAGTCATGAGTTTAGTTTATTGTCACGTGTACTGCGGTTCAGTGAAAAGCTTTTGTTGGGTGCCAGCCAGTCAGCAGAAGTACAATACATGATTCCAATCAGCCGTCCACAGTGTACAGATACAGGATAAAGGGAATAAAGAGAATAACATTTAGTGCAAGATAAAGTCAGTAAATTCCGATCAAAGATAGTTCAAGGATCTCCAATGAGGTAGATAGTAGGACTACTCGCTAGTTGTGGTAGGATGGTTCAGTACTCCAGCACTTTGTGTCTATCTTCCAAGTTTGTCCTTACAGCTAATACCCACTACATTGTGTACGCCTCTCATAATTGTAAACACTCCTATGAAAATCAGTGGAGGCACTTGAGATTGAGAGGACTTAAGTTCTTACTATATTTACACCATCAGCACCCTCTTCTCAATTTAAGACCCCACCTTATGTTAATTTAATTCATGTAACATTACAGCCTTAGTCAATGCAAATGATTAGTGACCCAACATTATTTTTCTTGGGAGAGGCGAACTATTTCAGTGCAATTTATTAAATATTAGACACCAGCGCAGAATATTTCAGCTGACATTTTAAAAAAGAAACACATTTTATTTAAATAGGTCCCTTGAGATTACAGCAGAAAAACTGATAATTATATTAAATATACATAAACAGCAATTGTGTGTTTACGCATGCAGATTGTTATAAAAACCTGATTTAGTACTCATTGTTGTTGAAGTCTTTTGAACACTTCCCCAGAGGAACCCTGTTTAATGACACGTTTTGATGAAAGATGTCATAGTCTTATTCCATATTTAATTAACTTTCTCTTTTCTTTGACAAAAAAAAACGCAGGCACAAGACAATAACAAACAGCTCGGGAAAGTAAGGGAAGGTTTTGAAACATCAGCTAGACCTTGTCATGTGATGTGCAAGAGATACAATACAAGATCGGTGCGTAAGTATCTGCTACTGGGGAGTTTCATGCCCGGGGGACCCCATTACAAGAATCTCCACTGCTTCTTAATAAAAATTACAAAACTGAAATTAGAAAACAAAGCAATTAAAGACCACCAGAGAATTAAAGAAAGGGATTCTGCTTTTTCTTCACATTACAGAGATCTCTGATGATAACTAAGAGAAATTCCTGGGCCATTGCGTGAGAACCACCTTCGCTCTGGCCTGCTGAATGAATATTATTTATTCACGGCCCCTCTCCTGCTGGCTGTGGAGGTGATAACGACTGCCTCTTTACCACCATACTTGTTGTGTGAGAAAGTGTCTTCTCTAACCAAGAGTGTCGGAGGCTTAGTAGTTGAGCACATTCAAGACATTATGATCATTAGGTTTGTCAGTCTGGACAGTATAAAGGGGATGAAGTCAGTGCAGGAAGATGGTGCTGAGGTAAAGAGTGGTGCAGCGGTAGAGTTGCCGCCTCACAGCACCAGCACGGACCACATAGTCAGCAGTTGCCCCAAACACCGGCCACCGAATGGTGAACGAGGTCTGATTGACCTGGACGATGACACGTTGGCCTGGCTCGCCTCAACGGAGCTGCAGGTCTAAAAGACACACAACAGAAGAAGCACCAGGGACCCGGGTTCGATCCTGACAACGGGTGCTGTCCGTATGAAGTCTGTACGTTCTCCTGTGAACGCATAGGTTTTCTGCGGGTGCTCCAGTTTCCTCCCACACTCTAAAGACGTGCGGGCTTGTAGGTTAATTGGCCAGGGTAAAAATCGTAAATTGTCCCCAGTGTGTGGGATAGTGCTAGTGTCAGCATGGACAGTGGGCTGAAGGGCCTGTTTCCACGCTGTATATCTTTGGCCCACTGAGCCTCTACCATTTGCACCAGCCATTTGCGCTAATATCATTTTATTCTCCCCTCCTTCCCATCAACCACCCCAGTACCACCCACACATTCAAAATTCTCTCCCTCGCCCACATAGTTACAGCGGACCAGCGATCACCCGTTCACACTAGTTCTGTGTTTATCCCACTTTCTCATCCACTCCCTACACGCTAAGGGCAATTTACAGAGGGACAATTAATCTCTAAACCCACATGTCTTTGAGATGTGGGAGGAAACCGGAGCACCCGGAGGAAACCCACGCAGTCACAGGGAGAACGTGCAAATGCCATACAGACAATATCTGAGGTCAGGATCGAACCATGGGTCTCTGGCGCTGTGAGGTAGCAACACTACCCGCTGCACCACTGGAGGGGAGAGGGTGGAAGGGTGGGAGTGAGACAGGGTTTGTTGCATCCAAATTATCCATGATTGAGATCCAAATTATCCATGATTCATACCACATAGAACAGTACAGCACAGGAACATGCCCTCTGGCCCACAATGTCCTTGCCAAACATGACCAACTCTTATCTGCCTGGACATGATCCATATCCCTCCATTCCCTACATATCCGTGTGCCTATCCAAAAACCTCTTAAGCCTACTATTGTATCTGCCTCCACCACTACCCCTGGCAGCGTGTTCCAGGCACCCACCACCCTCTATGTAAAAGATTTGGCCCATACATCCCCTTCAAACTGTACCTCTCACACCTTGAAGCTATGGCCTCTGGAAAAAAGATTCTGACTGTTGACCCTGTCGTAACTTTATATACCTCTATCAGATCTCCCCTAAACCTCGAAGTTGATGTTTAGTTTATTATCTCTAAACTAAACCTCTGGCGGTCCAGAGAAAACAGTTTGTCTGTTCAACCTCACCTTGTAGCTAGTACCCTCTGATCTAGGCAGCATTGTGGTAAATCTGTGCAGTGGGCTGAACAGTCTTGCGCTGTCATAATTATTTGATGTTGACGAAAATTATAACCCTCTACTTAAGAAACTGTGTAACTTGATTAAATTTTGGAAAACGCTTCCGATGTCCTTAATACGCCGAATAAATGCCATTAAAATGATTTTTCTACCACAAATTTTATACCTGTTCCAATCTATCCCAATATATGTACCCAAAAAGGTTTTTTTAAAAACTGGACTCGGATATCACAAATTTTGTTTGGGATTATAAATCCCACAGAATACAAAGAGCTCATCTGAATAAACCCAAAGTAGTAGGGGAATTAGCACTCCCCAATTTTATGTATTACTACTGGTCTGTAAATATCAGAAACATGATCCAATTGCTGGATAACTCTCCCCAACAACCAGATTGGACGATTATGGAGAGAGAGGATTGCTCTCCTTATAATATTGGAGCAATCCTTCTCTCTCCAATATCAATGAATAATGTAAATTACAACAATAATCCAATTATATACAGTACAATCAGAATTTGGAAACAAATAAAACACAATTTACAATTAAGAAACTTATCTCTCTTTTCTCCTATCAGTAAAACCCCTCATTTAAACCTTCAACTATAGATAAAGCATTTACACAATGGGAAAGAGCTGGAATTAAAATCTTCGGAGATGTGTATGAATCGGGAAAACTATTATCATTTAAACAAATACAACTAAAATGCAATTTGGGAAACAATCAGTATTTTAAATATTTCCAAATCTGTGACTATTTGAAAAAATACGCACAGGTCTATCACAATATGCCTCCAGACTTACTGGAAGAAGTAATGAATACAAAGGCAGAATCAGCAAACCTAATATCATATATATATATAATAGTATTCTAAATGCAGAAATACCAACAACAGATGGTATCAGGAGAGACTGGGAAAAAGAATTAAGTATAAAAATTCCCAAAGAAAGATGGGAAGAATATTTATTAAACGTGCATTAATGCTCAATTAATGTAACACACACCTTAATACAATTTAAAATCTTACACAGATTATACTATTCAAAAACTAAATTAAGTAAACTTTTTCCCAACGTCTCTCCTATATGTGATAAATGTCAATGGCAAGAAGCTAATATAGCACACTCATTTGTCTTTTGTACAAACATTTAAACATTTTGGACTGACATTTTCGAAATTTTCACAAATATATTTAAAATAAAACTGACCCCAGAAGCAGACTGAATAATCTTTGGGATATCAGAAGACTGCCCTGATTTAAACGTGTTTCAAAAGACTCTATTTGAATATGACTTAATAACTGGAAAAAAGCTAATCTTAAAATTCTGGAAATATTCTCCGGTACCCACAGTCAATATGTGGATTTCATCTATGTTCGAAACACTACACGTGGAAGATATGAGACTCCGACTAGCAGGAAAATCAGACTGTTTCTATAAGACGTGGTCTACATTTATAAATCTATTACAAGGATAAGGTGCAAGAATACCTCAAAAAAGTACCGGTGTCGGGTCTTGGTAAGGGGGGAAGAAAAATTGTCGAGTTGGTAGATTCCTTTTGCGAGATGTTTGTAATAAAGTAACTGGCTTTTCTGTTTTCTTTCTCTATTTTTCCCTCTTTCTTTTTTTTCCTCTCCAGGGTCAATCTTTTAATTCCCGTTTCTATCTCTTCAAGGGTTTCCTTTCCCTCTCTCACGCTTTGGCACTTTCACATCTCTTATTCACTTTTCTACTTTCTATGCTGCTATTTTTCTCTCTATTCTCTCTTTTCTAAAGCCTTAAAATAAAAAAATAAAAATTAAGGGGTACAATGACTGTAATACAATACAAGGGATGTACACTGATGTAACTTACAGTACCGCTAATAAATAAAGATTAAAAAAAAAATCTTTGATGTTTTCATCCTACCCTGTCTAATTCTGTCGTAATTGTATATACTTCTATCAGGTTTCCCCTTCAATCTCTGGCGCTCCAGAGGAAACAATCTAAGTCTGTCCAACCACTCCCTGTTGTCCAACCTCTCCGTGATACCCTCTCGTCCAGACGTTACTCCTCACCACATTCTACTACAAACTCTTCACATGCTTCCTGCAACCAGAACTGCACACAATACTCCAAATGCAATCCCACCCAAGTTCTAATCCAAGTCTGAAGAAGGGTCCCGATCAGAAACGTCACATGTCCTCTTTTTCTCCAGAGATGCTCCCTGGCTGGCTGAGTTAACATAGAAACATAGAAAATAGGTGCAGGGGGAGGCCATTTGGCCCTTCGAGCCAGCACCGCCATTCATTGTGATCATGGCTGATCGTCCGCTATCAATAACCAGTGCCTGCCTTCTCCCTATATCCCTTGATTCCACCAGCCCCTAGAGCTCTATCTAACTCTCTCTTAAATCCATCCAATGATTTGGCCTCCACTGCCCTCTGTGGCAGGGAATTCCATCAATTCACAACTCTCCGGGTGGAAACGTTTTTTCTCACCTCAGTCTTAAATGGCCTCCCCTTTATTCTAAGACTGTGGCCCCTGGTTCTGGAGTGAGTGAGTTACTCCAGCACTGTATGTCGTGTCCTGTAAAGCTGCATTATGACTTCCTGACCCTTATACCCAATGCCCCGCACAATGAAGGCAGGCAAACAAGAAAGATTTATTGATGCAAGTGTTTATTTCTTAATATGAACACAGTAATTCCAGTAAAATCCAGGTTGAGACAGCAGAATAAACATGAAGAACAGGTATGGTTAAGTATCATTTAATTGACTGGAAAGTTGGTCGTACAGAATTCTGCCAAAGGAAGTTTAAACGCAAGAATTTCCTGGTGGTTCCTCGTTGGGGGAGAGTGATGCTCTTTATACATTATATTCATCATGAGGGGCTATGTATCTGTCACAGCGGAAAGGACCACGGTCACAGTTCATGGTTCTTGAGGGTAAACCAGTCTCAGGCTGGCACGGAGGTGGGGTCAGTAAGATAATGCAGTTGTAACACTTTGTACATACTATATATATAGTACATATCTCCACACACGCACTCACGCGCACACACACATGCCCACGCACCCACACGCACGCACGCGCACACACACACACACGCACACACACACAAAGTCTGTGTGTTAGTTTAAACGACATGGAAAAAAAAAATCAATATTTGGACGGGTCGAATGCGCGTCTATTTTATATTATAATACAATTCTCTTTCTCCGCTCTCCAAAAAATGTCCGTCTTTGAAATATGCCTCCGAAAAGGGACGAGGAAGTTGTCCATTTTCGATCATGAATCTTCCCGGAACGTGGAGCCATGTCATGTTATTAGCTGCTGTGCTGCGTCATCGTATGATTCTGCAACCAGAGGAGAAGAGAGGATTAAACATTGTCCACAAAACAGTACAGGGCAACGCCACAGACCCGGGTTCCATCCTGACTACGGGTGCTGTCTATGTGGAGTTTGCACATTCTCCCCTTGACCGCGTGGGTTTCCTCCGGGTGCTCCGGTTTCCTCCCACAGCCCAAAGACATGCCCGTGTGGGTTTGTAGTTTAATTGGCCCTCTGAAAATTGTCCCCAGTGTTTTGTGGATGAGAAAGTGGGATAACATACAACCAGTGTGAATGGGTGATCGATGGTGGGCGTGGACTCGGGTGCGCCCCCTAGTGCCTGGTTCCATGCTCCAGCTCCAAAACTAAAATTAAAACTAAGAACAGGCCCTTCGGCCCACAATGTCCATGCCAAACATGATGCCAAGTTAAAGTAACCTCCTCTGCTTGCATATGATCCATATCGCTCCACTCCCTGCATATCCATGTGCCTATCTAAAAGCCTCTTAAACACCACTATCGTACCTACCTCCACCACCACCCCTGGCAGCGCGTTCCAGGCCCCCACCACTGTCTGTGTAAAAAAACGGATTCTGTCTACCTTTCGTGCCGTCTTTTCATGTAACTAGGAGCAGAATTAGACCATTTAGCCCATCAAGTCTACTCTGCCATTCAATCATGGCTGATCTATCTTTCCCTCTCAACCCCATTCACCTGCCTTCTCCCCACAACCCCTGACACCCGCACTAATCAAGAATCTACCAATCTCCACCCCTAACCATCTTTTCCCAGATTTGTGGAATCAAGACCCAGAGGACATAGGTTTAAGGTGAGAGGGAAAGGATTTAATAGGAACCTGAGGGACAACTTTTCCAGAGGGCGGTGGGTGTACAGATCCAGCTGCCAGAGGAGGTCGTGGAGGCAGGGACTATCACATTTAAAAGGCACTTGGACAGGTATATGGATAGGAAAGGTTTAGAGAGGTATGGACCAAACCTGGGCTTGTGGGACTAGTGTAGATGAGACATCTTGGTCGGCGTGGGCAAGTTGGGCCAAGGGGCCTGTTTCCACGCTGTATGACTCTATCACACGCAGGCAGCCCAGCATTCCTGTTTTAACTTTTATTTAATACAAATTACATCTGCCGACTCCAGTTTATATCTGGCCAATTTTCTGGATAACTTGCTGGCCCACTATTGAAACAATGAGTTCATTATTTAACTGTAAAATATTTTACAAGGTTCAAAATATAACCGTAAATAGCCAACTTAAGCACGACAGCTCGTAATCCCCACTTAACCCTTGGCAGCCGGGTGGTAATAGACTAATGAACAGTCATTCTGTGTCTGCCCACAGTAAAGCACAGGATGTGTGGGACGGAACTGCAGATGCTGGTTTACACCGAAGATAGACACAAAATGCTGGAGTAACTCAATGGGTCAGGCAGCATCTCTGGAGCACAGGAATAGGCGATGTTTTGGATCGAGACTCTTCCTCAGACTGAGAGTCAGGGGAGAGGAAAACTGGAGGTATGGAAAGGTGCAGAGCAAATCAGAACCGGCACCGATGGTCAAGGAAATATCAAATGCATATAAATGCATGTCCATATACCTATCTAAAAGTCTCTTAAACGCCACTACCACATCCGCTTCCACCACCACCCTTGGCAGCACCTTCCAGGCCTCCACCACCCTCTCACTGTCTATCCTAGCTCATTGGAGATCTTTTACGATTTGTAATCAGACTTTAAAGTCAGGTCGGGGGGAGTTCACCCCGTCATGGGTACCAGCTATCTGCTCCACTGTCGGATAGTCGGCAACTAAACCGTCTCTCCCGCCTGGGTTGCCGGGTGAGGAGGGGGCTGTGGACCCACAGCAGGACCAAAAACAAGACCTGTCAAATGGCAGATGAGCTTCTAGCGAGCTAATGGCATCCACACTTCAGTAGAAGTTGCGATCACAGTCGTACATAGCATTGTAAGGAATGATGATAAAGCACACACACCAAAATCCTATACTTCCAGCGGCGGAAGTCCGCAGGAACTGGAGGACAGAGATGTGTGGTGCGTCCGTCATCGTTCCCGTTGGAAACCAGCACCACTGCGTCGCTAATGTTTTCAACGATGATGAATTCATGTAATCATGTATCGTCCTTTCATTGACTGGTTAGCACGCGACAAAAAGCTTTTCACTGTACCTTGGTACAAGTTGCAAGAAACTAACCTAAACTAAACTAAACTGAACTAAACTAAATTGAAGAAAACAAAAACTAAACTGAACTATACTGATCTAAGTTAAACTAAACTGAACAAACAGTAGTGGGGGAACACCTTCACCAGAGGACTCCAGCACAAGGCAGCACACCAGCACTAGCTTCTCAAGGGGCACTTAGGGATGGGCAATAAAAGCTGGCGCTGCCAGCAAGGGCCAGATGGTGAAAATAAATAAAAGATCCAGACAAACTGTTGCCCTGAGGCAGTTTTCGCGATGGGATTTCTGGAATCTGGCTTCAGAAATCTGGTCACAGAGTCGTACAGCGTGGAATCAGGCCCCTCGGCCCAACTTGCCCACACCGACCAACATATCCCATCTACACTAGTCCCACCTGCCTGCGTTTGGCCCATAACACTCTAAACCTGTCTAATACATGTGCCTGTCTAAATGTATTTTAAAGGGTGACGGGGGTTATGGGGAGAAGGCGCGAAAATGGGGTTGAGAGAGAAAGATAGATCAGTCATGATTGAATGGCGGAGTAGACATGATGGGCCAAATGGCCTCATTCAGCTCCTATCACTTATGAACACATGAGACATAGTGCCTTAACTATTTCCTCCAACAGAATGTTCCATATACCTACCACCATTTGTGTGAAAATCTTGCCCCTCAGGTTTGGATTAAATCTTCCCCCCCACACCTTAACCCTATAGCTCTTGATTTCCTTACCCTGTGGGTAAAAGACTCTGCATTCACCCTATCGATTCCCATCATATATACCTTCCAAACACCCACCACTCACTCAGAGAAAAAGTTGTCCCTCAGGTTCCTATTAAATCTTTCCTCCCTCACCTTAGACCTATGTCCTCCGATTACCACCTTACTCTGGGTAAAAGACTCTGTATCTAACTTGTCAATGGTTATTGGAGTTTAATGCAGATAAGTGTGAGGTGTTGCATTTTGGGAAGTCAAACCAGGGCAAGACCTTTACAGTGAATGTCAGGGCCCTGGGGGAGTGTTGTAGAGCAGAGGGATATAGCAGTGCAGGTGTATAGTTCCTTGAAACTTACATCACTTAGATGGGGAGTGTTGTGCAACAGGGGCATCTAGGATGGCCTGAAAGTGCCGTCACAGCTAGATAGGGTGGTCAAGAAAATCTTTGGTACGTTGGCCTTCATCAGTCAGGGTATTTAGTACCGAAGTATGGATGTGCTGTTGCAGTTGTACAAGATGCTGGTCAGGCCTCATTTGGAATACTAAATCTATGTCTAAGCACATACATGTATGCATGTGTGTGAGTGAGGCAAAACCTAGAAAGACAATGCTGTTGAATATGTGGCTTAAGGAGATGGTGCACGAGGAAGGACTTCTGATTCATAAACCATTGGCATCCCCCCGGGGTGGAAGATTGCAACCTTCACGTGGTCCGCCTTGTTTCGACTAATGCAATCAACTCGACGTGCACAAACGGAAGATCAAATAGAACAAGTTGTTCAACAACTTTAGGCTGTGCACGCCACATGAAAGAAGAAGAAGGCATCTCTCCCAGACACTGCTCCATCTGAACTGGAGGTGGACCAGAATCCTTGCAGGAAGCTCATACTAGAGAGGGTTTACACTAAAGAGACAGTGGAGTTGGAACCAGAGAAGTAGCTCAGAATTTGGAAGGCGTAATAGGAAGATGGAAGTTTGGACAAATAAGTCTCAAAAAAAGGACAGATTGATTCAGTGTGGAAACAGGCCCTTCAGCCCCACATGCCCCATCTACACTAGTCCCACCTGCCTATGTTTGGCCCATATCCCTCTAAACCTATCCTATCCATGTACCTAACACAAATCTGAGGAAAGACATTCTTGCCATAGAGGGGGTACAGAGAAGATTCACCAGACTGATTCCTGGGATGTCAGGACTTTCATATGAGGAAAGATTGGATAGACTCGGTTTGTACTCGATGGAATTTAGAAGATTGAGGGGGGATCTTATAGAAACCTACAAAATTCTTAAGGGGTTGGACAAGCTAGATGCTGGAAGATTGTTCCCGATGTTGGGGGAGTCCAGAACAAGGGGTCACAGTCTAAGGATAAGGGGGAATTCCTTTAGGACCGAAATGAGGAAAACATTCTTTACACAGAGAGTGGTGAGTCTCTGGAATTCTCTGCCACAGAAGGTAGTTGAGGCCAGTTCATTGGCTGTATTTAAGAGGGCGTTAGATGTGGCACTTGTGGCTAAAGGGATCAGGGGGTATGGAGAGAAGGCAGGTACGGGATACTGAGTTGGATGATCAGCCATGATCACATTGAATGGCGGTGCAGGCTCGAAGGGCCGAATGGCCTACTCCTGCACCTATTTTCTATGTTTCTATGTTTCTAAATGTATTTTAAATGATGTGATAGTACCTGCCTCAACTACCTTTTTGATAGTACTTTTTTCACGCAAAGGGTGGTGGTTGTATTTCACGAGCTGCCGGGGGAGATAGTTGAGGCTGAACCTATCACAACGTTTAAGAAACATTTAGGCAGGTACGTGGATAGGACAGATTTAGAGGGATATGGACTGGTTAGTGGTACACGTGACAATAGACTAAACTAAGATGGGATTTACACAAAATGCTGGAGTAACTCAGGCAGGCAGCATCTCTTGAGAAAAGGAATGGGTGATGTTTCGGGTTGAGACGTTTCTTTACACATTCTGACCCAAAACGTCACCTATTCCTTTTCTCCAGAGATGCAGCCTAACCTTGTGAGTTAGTCCAGCATTTTGTGTATACGTAACTTCAGTGTAAACCAGCATCTGCAATTCCTTCTTAAACTAAACTAAGATAGATTTACTTGTATTTGAAAGAGAATGGGTTAAGTCAGCATGGCTTTGTACAAGGCAGGTCGATTGATTTTGTGAAGGAATTATGAAGGTGATTGATGAGGGTAGGGTTGTGGATGTTGTCTATATGGACTTTGGTAAGGCATTTGACAAGGTCCCTCATGGTTGGTTGCTGCAGAAGATTAAGATGCAAGGAATCCATGGTGTTTTGGCGGTTGGATTCGAAACCGGATTACCCATAGAACACATAAGGAGGAAGGTTATTCTGGATGGAGGCTTGTGACCAGCAGTGTTCTGCAGGGATCAGTGCTGGGACCTCTCTTCTTTGCGATATACATAAATGAGGGATGAACATGTAGATGTGTTGATTAGTAAAAACATTGTGGAGTTGTGGACTGTGATGAAGGTTGTCACAGGATACAGAATGGTATAAATCTGGTATACGTGAGCTTAGTTTAGAGATACAGTGCAAAAACAGGCCCTTCAGCCCACACCGACCAGCAATCACCCCGTATACACTTGGTTCAATTTTACAACTTTCCAAAGTCAATTAACCTACAAACCTGGACGTTTTTGGAGTGTGGGAGGAAACCGGAGCCCCCGGGGAAAACCACGCATTTGGAGGCAGACTCCGTACAGACAGCACTCATGGTCAGGGTGGAGCCCGGGTCCCCAGCGCAGTGAGGCAGCAACGCTACCACTGCGCCACTGTGCCGCCTTAGTTTAATCCGAGCAAGTGTGAGGTGTTCAACGTCGGGAGATTGAATGTAAGGGGGAAAGTATACAGTTAATGGCACGACACCCTAATAACATTGATGTACAGGGGGATCTCGGAGTCCAAATTAACAGGTCCCCGAAAGTGGCAAGTACATAGCGTGGTATGGGTGGCATATTGTATGCTTGCCATCATCGTTCAGGGCATCGAGTATAAATCAGGATGCCATGTTGCAGCTTAATCAAGCTTTGGTGAAGCTGCATTTGGAGGACTGCGTGCAGTTCTGGTCACCCCATTACAGGAAGGATGTGGAGGCTTTGGGGAGGATGCAGAAGTGGTTTAACTACAGGGGGAGGTTGCACAGACTTGGAGCATTGGTGGCTGAGGGAAGTTTATAAAATTAGAACCGGCACCTGTCTGGGTAGACATTCAGAACCATTCTTGCAGGGCAACAATGTTAAAGACAAGAGGGCATAGCTTTAAGGCCAGAGAGGACAAGTTTGGAGGCCGATTAGGAAAAGGGGAGATGCAGCACGACCTGGGTGTCATGGTACACCAGTCATTGAAAGTAGGCATGCAGGTGCAGCAGGCAGTGAAGAAAGCAAATGGTATGTTAGCGTTCATAGCAAAAGGATTTGAGTATAGGAGCAGGGAGGTTCTACTTCAGTTGTACAGGGTTTTGGTGAGGCCACACCTGGAGTATTGCGTACAGTTCTGTTCTCCAAATCTGAGGAAGGACATTATTGCCATAGAGGGAGTGCAGTGAAGGTTCACCAGACTGATTCCTGGGATGTCAGGACTGTCTTATGAACAAAGACTGCATAGACTCGGTTTATACTCTCTAGAATTTAGGAGATTGAGAGGGAATCTTATAGAAACTTACAAGATTCTTAAGGGGTTGGACAGACTAGATGCAGGAAGATTGTTCCCGATGTTGGGGAGGTCCAGGACAAGGGGTCACAGCTTAAGGATAAGGGGGAAATCCTTTAGGACCGAGATGAGAAGAAATGTTTTCACACAGAGAGTGGTGGGTCTCTGGAACTCTCTGCCACAGAGGGTAGTTGAGGCCAGTTCATTGGCTATATTTAAGAGGGAGTTAGATGTGGCCCTTGTGGCTAAAGGGATCAGGGGGTATGGAGAGAAGGCAGGTACAGGATACTGAGTTGGATGATCAGCCATGATCATATTGAATGGCTGTGCAGGCTCGAAGGGCCGAATGGCCTACTCCTGCACCTAATTTCTATGTTTCTATGTTTCTATGTTTAAAGGAGATGTATGGGGAAAGTCTTTACACAGAGGGTGGTGGGAACCTGGAACGTGCTGCCAGGGTTTGTGGAGGAGGCAGATACGATAGTGGTGGTTAAGGGGCTTTTAAATAGGCACGTGGATATGGAGGGAATGGAGGGATATGGATCACGTGCAGGCAGAGGAGATTAGTTTATTGACATCATCTTCAACACAGACATTGTGGGACAATGGTTCTGTTCCTGTTCCTGTTGCTATGTTAATGTTGTCTGTATGTATGTGAGTGTGTATCTGTCTGTCTGTCTGTCTGTTGTCGATAGTGTGTACGTGTGTGTGTGAGTCTACAGCAGATAGTTTGCGTGAGTGTGTATGTGTGCGTATTTGTGTGAGCAAGTGTGAATGAGCCCATGAGCGTGTGTATCTGAGTGTGTGTGTATGTTTGTGTATGTGTGTGTGTGTGTGAGTGTGTGTGTATGTGTGCGTATGTGTGTGAGCCCGTGTGTGTGTGGGTGTGAGCAAGTGTGTGTTTGTGAGTGTGTGTGAGGGTGTGTGAGGGTGTGTGTGAGCCAGTGTGTGTGTAAGTGTGTGTGAGTGTGTGTGAGGGTGTGTGTGAGTGTGTGTGTGTGAGTGTGTGTGAGGGTGTGTGTGAGTGTGTGTGTGTGTGTGAGTGTGTGTGAGTGTGTGTAAGGGTGTGTGAGGGTGTGTGTAAGGGTGTGTGTGAGTGTGTGTGAGTGTGTGTGAGGGTGTGTGTGAGTGTGTGTGTGAGGGTATGTGTGTGAGGGTGTGTGTGAGTGTTCGTGAGGGTGTGTGTGAGTGTGTGTGAGTGTGTGTGAGGGTGTGTGTGAGGGTGTGTGTGAGTGTGTGTGAGGGTGTGTGTGAGGGTGTGTGAGTGTGTGTGAGGGTGTGTGTGAGTGTGTGTGAGTGTGTGTGAGTGTGTGTGTGTGAGTGTGTGTGAGTGTGTGTGAGGGTGTGTGTGTGAGGGTGTGTGTGAGTGTGTGTGAGTGGGTGTGTGTGAGTGTGTGTGTGAGTGTGTGTGAGTGTATGTGAGGGTGTGTGTGAGTGTGTGTGAGTGTGTGTGAGTGTGTGTGTGTGAGTGTGTGTGAGTGTGTGTGAGGGTGTGTGTGTGAGGGTGTGTGTGAGTGTGTGTGAGTGGGTGTGTGTGAGTGTGTGTGTGAGTGTGTGTGAGTGTATGTGAGGGTGTGTGTGAGTGTGTGTGAGTGTGTGTGAGTGTGTGTGTGTGAGCGTGAGTGCGAGCACCAGCACACACAGGGCCATGTGAAAGCTGACTCTCACAATGCCTGCAAGTTTCCGTGTGTTATCTTTAGCCCGGCAGCAAAAGGAAAAAGCTTCTTTAAATGTGTCTGCCCGTCTCCCCGAGGCGTGGAGCGATATCCCTGTAGTGGGCAATGGAAGGACAGAAGCGCTAGCCTTATTAATGAATGTGGACTATTATGAGACTGCCTGACTCCTGCTATGCTCCCTGAAGCATATTCTGTACGTGACTAAGAATGCCAGAATATTGACATAAAGCAAGCTCGGCTCCTCTAAGGAGAATTACTCCTTGGATGTAATGTAGGCTCATAACAGCTATTAGAGTACTAAATAAACTCCTCTGGGTATACTGCTGACATATACTGTATTCTCTCTTTCTCCACACATTAGGGGAACTTCCGTCTAAAGGTATTCTCAAGGACAGCATTCAAAGGACTTTAGCTGGAAGCCAACATGAGTG
This sequence comes from Raja brachyura, assembly GCA_963514005.1. The sequence continues at coordinate 34,684,632 of OY740784.1, read as the reverse complement.
GGATCGCTGTCAGTCTTTGGTACATTGCAGTAAGTCTCTGGTTTCCAATCAATGCCACTAGATCGGCAGCGAGGTTTATTTTATTTCCCGATTTCAGCTCGCTGGAGCTGCTCAATTAGGATGCCAATTAACAATCACTCTGCACGAGGAAAGGGGAAGAGTATTAGATGGGAAAGGTGGGGAGGAGACAAAATAAATCAGGAGCATTAACATCCTGCAGACCGGCTCTCCGACACGGCAGACAGCCAAACACAGCAATCCGCCGCAAACAGGCAGGAAATAAAAAGATACAAAGTGCCGGAGTAACTCAGCGGGTCAGGCAGCGTCTCTGCAAAACATGGATAGATGACTGTGTAGGGAGGAATGGCAGATGCTGGTTTGAACTGAAGACGGATACAAAACTCTGGGCTAACTCAGCGGGTCAGACAGCATCTCTGGAGAAAAGGAATAGGCAACGTTTCAGGTCGAGACCATTCTTCACGCTGAAGAAGGGTGTCGACCCAGAAGGTCATCTATTCCTTTTCTTCGGAGATGCTGTCTGGCCCGCTGAGTTACCCCAGAGTTTTGTGTTTGTCTATGGATAGATGACCCTTCATCACACTGATTGTGGTAGAGGGGAGAAAGCTGGAAAAGACAAATGGGAGTGCGACAATGCCTAGCAAGTGATGGGTGGAAGCAAGGAACTACAGATGCAGGTTTACAAATAAAAGACTTAAAGTGCCGGAGTAACTCAGCAGGTCATGTAGTTACAGATTAATAGAGTCATACTGCGTGGAATCAGGCTCTTCAGCCCAACTTGCCCATGCTGTCCAACATACATACCCCATCTACATGAGTCCCACCTGCCTACGTTTGGCCCATATCCCTCTAATCCAGTCCTACCCATGTACTATGGGAAAGACAGGTGGGGGCAGGTCAAAGTGATGGAAACAAGGAACCGCAGATGCTGTTTTATTAAACTAAAGACTAAAAGTGCTGGAGTAACTTAACATGCCTGGCAGCATCTGTGGGGAACAATTACAGGTGACAGTTCGGGTCGGGATCCTTCTTATTGTAGGGGGGGGAATGTGGGAAATGAGAGGTGGGGGTGTGATAAAACCTGGGGAGTGATAGGTGGATACAGTTAAGGGGACAAAGGCCAGTGATGAGAAGAAGAGAAAAGGTTGTGAGACAAGGAGACAAGAGGTGGGAGATGTGAATGCAGAGGAAGGAATACAGGTGGAAAGGGATGGGGCAACGGGAAAGAGCTGTTCTTGGTTGGTTATCTTGTGTGGTATATTGAGTTGGACATCATTAAACTAACCAACAACAATGCTCTCCCGTTTCCCTGTCTCCTTCCATTTCTATCCTTTCCTCCGGCTTCACATTTCATGCTTCTTCTCTTCTTACTTCACGGCCTTTTCTCACCTTCCCCTCCCTGGTCTTTGTCCACCCATCTGCCACCTGTATCCACCTATCACTCGCCAAGCTTTGTCGCGTCCCCGCGTCTCCACCAGCTTTCTCACCCCGACTGCAATCAGTTCGAAGAAGGGTCCCCACCCAAAATGACACCTATCCATGTTCTCCAGAGATGCTGCCTGGCCCGCTGAGTTACTCCAGCACTTTGTGCCCTTTTTTTAGCACGCCAGTACCGCCAGTTCCTGGTGTCTGTGAATAGACAAACACTGGAGCTCTGCTTACTTGGCCTATTGTCTAGTTTAGTTTAGTTTAGCTGCGAGATACAGCATGGAAACAGGACCTTCAGCCGCCAGATGGAAGGAAGGTCCCGGTCCACTTCCCCCCAACGATGCTGCCTGACTTGCCAGGTCCTCCAGCAATTTGAATGATGGAAGGATACAGCATGGAAACAGACCCTTCGGCCCACAGAGTCTACACCAACCCATTCACGCTAGTTCTGTGTTACTTCCAGTTCTCATCCACGCCCTACAGACTGGGGACAATTTACACTGGGCCAATTAACCTACAAACCCACACATCTTTGGGACGTGGGAGGAAACCGGAGCACAGACAGCACCCGAGGTCAGGATCGAACCTGGGTCTCTGGCGCTGTGAGGCAGCAACTTCTACTTGCTGAGCCACTGTGCCTCCCTTCGGAAGTCATCAGGCAGTTTTTTACTGAAAGGACATGTTAAGAGATATCAATAAAGATAGTGACTGTACACAGGTCCTAAATCCACCTCCTAAATCTTTTTACTGAAGGCTGAACAAGGGTCCCAACCCCAAACGTCGCCAATGCATCTTGTCCAGAGATGCTCCAGAGTTACTCCAGCACTTTGTGTCTTCTTACCCTGTCTGTCCTGCTCGCCTCCTTGCAATCCTTGCCTCTTCTCTGTCCTTCTTGCCCCCTCCCTCCCAGTGTCTGTTTATTTCAGTAAGGCCTTCGACAAGGTTCCGCATGGCAGGCTGCTCTGGAAGATTAGATCGCATGGGATCTAAGGAGAGATAGCTGAATGGATAGCAAATTGGCTTCATGGAAGGAAGCAGAGGGTGATGGTGGAAGGTTGCTTCTCGGACTGGCCTCTCACTAGTGGTGTGCCTCAGGGTTTGGTGCTGGGCCTGTTACTGTTTGTCATCTATGTTAATGATTTGGATGAGAACATACTGGTCAAGATTACCAAGTTTGCTGATGATACACAAATGGGTGGTTTTGCAGATAGTGAAGATGATTGTGAAAGATTGCAGCAGGATCTGGATCAATTGGCCGGGTGCGCTGAGGAACGGTCGATGGAATTTAATACAGAGAAGTGTGAGGTGTTGCATTTTAGGATGTCTAACAAGGGCAGGACCTACACAGTGAATGGTAGGCCTCTGGGTAGTGTTGTAGAGCAGAGGGATCTAGGAGTACAGGTGCATGGTTCCTTGAAGGTGCAGTCGCAGGTAGATAAGGTGGTCAAAAAGGCATTTGGCACTTTGGCCTTCATCAGTCAGTGTATTGAGTATAGAAGTTGGGAGGTCATGTTGCAGTTGTATAAGACGTAGGTGAGACTGCATTTAGAATATTGTGTTCAGTTCTGGGCACAATGTTATAGGAAAGATATTATCAAGCTTGAAAGGGTTCAGAGAAGATTTACGAGGATGTTGCCAGGACAAGAGGGTGTGAGTTATAGGGGGAGGTTGAGTAGGCTGGGTCTCTATTCCTTGGAGAGCAGGAGGATGAGGGGTGACCTTATAGAGGTGTATAAAATCATGAGAGGAATAGATTGAGTACATGATACAGAATCTCCTGCCCTGAGTAGGGGAATCGAGGACCAGAGGACATAGGTACAAGGTGAAGGGGAAAAGATTTAATAGAAATCTGAGGGGTAACTTATTAACACAAAAGGTGATGGGTGTGTGGAACAAGCTGCCAGAGGAGGTAGTTGAGGCTGGGACTATCCCAACATTTAAGAAACAGTTAGACAGGTACGTGGATAGGACATGTTTGGAGGGATATGGACCAAACACTGGCAGGTGGGACTAGTTTAGCTGGAACATGTTGGCCGGCGTGGGCAAGTTGGGCCGAAGGGCCTGCTTCCACACTCTATGACTATAAGAGCCATCAAGAATGTGGAATTCTCTGCCACCGAAGGCAGTGGAGGCCAATTCACCAGATGTTTTTAAGAGAGAGTTAGATTTAGCTCTTAAGGCTAAAGGAATCAAGGGATATGGAGAAAAAGAAGGAATGTGATACTGATTTTAGATGATCAGCCATGATCATAATGAATGCCGGTGCTGGCCGGATGGGTCAAATGGCCTACTCCTGCACCTATCTTTCTATGTTTCTAAGAAGGAGGAGGGACGCTGAGAGCTACCCGGTGAGGGAGAGGGGGCGTGCCGAGATTGAAGGGGGGACCGGCAGGGGGCTGCCCGCTGCCACGTGCGACGGGGGGGCTGGTTCACCGCTGTGATCAGAGGATAAACAGTTCGGTGAACCTTTTGTAACTTAGTCGGTGCCAGAAATTAGGTGGCACTTGTGTGCTGCCTACGTGGGATTTGCTGCATGGTTTTACCGGGCTGTGTGCAAAACAAAGCCTTTCACTGTACCTGGTACAATAAAGTACCACTGATGAATTAAACTCATTGAAGAGTCACGAGTGTTCACTTGTCAGATGTACTGCTCGGGACCATGACATTCTTACTTAAAGCAGCATAACAGGGCCATTCACACAACACACACATGAATATACTATAGAACATAGGACAGCACAGCACAGGCCCTTCAGCCCACAATGTCCATGCCGAACATGATGCCAAATCAAACTAATCTCCTCTGCCTGTACATGATCCATATCCCTCCATTCCCTACATATCTATTGAAAAGCCTCTGAAACACCACGATTGGATTCCACAGCACAACAAAACTGCTCACTCTTCAACTGAATCAATGAATGTTCCTACAACTCCAAGCAGGAGAGGGAAGTTCTAGACACAAGGAACTGCAGGTGCTGGTTTACAAAAAAAGACACAAAGTGCTGGAGTAACTCAGTGGGTCAGGCAGCATGACTGGATAGCTGACGTCTCGGTTCGGCACCTGTATACAGACTGATTGTAGTTGGGGGGGGAAGAAAGCTGGAAGAGTCCTTGTCCAAATGTTTCTTAAACGATGCGATAGTTCCTGCCTCAAGGACACCCTCTGGCAGCTCGTTCCATACACCCACCGCCCTTTGTGTAAAAAAAGTGACCCCTCAGGTTCCCAGTAAATTTTCCTTCCCTCCCCTCAATGTAAGCGTCTGTCCTGCGGTCCTTGGTTGCCTATCTCAGTGAGAGGTTAGCGACCCTGCCCAAACCCATTAAGCAGTGACCTGGGTTAACACCGTGGGGTGGTAAACACACCCTGCCAATAAATATGTAGACTGTGCTGGATGCTCTCAGCCATTGCCATTTCTGGGAGATAATGTGCAGCAGATAGAGAAATAAATCAGAGCGTGCAGGGCTTGGGATTACTGGGTGCGGAACAAACCTATTCTTCTTCGAGCGTTTGAGCAGCACTTTGCCTGTTTAAGAGGTCTGTGCACAGTAATGGGTGTTGAAGAAGTCATTAAAACTAATGGAGCCTGTTTTTCTGTTCTGTAATGTGAGTTTACAGTGCACCAGGGGGTTCCCGACGAGCAAATTTATGTAGTTTAATAGTCTTTACTGACATTAATCAACTAACTGTTTTGTGAGGTTCTTGCAGGAGTGCGCAGTAAAGCCTCTGGTGTTTGTATTGTTGTGATCACACAATCTCCCGACCATTGACATGCCGAGAATATGTGCACCAATGCTGTAGACTGGTTGGAATGATTACGTGTGCTTGTACCAATCGCTCAAAGACTAAGCAGCAGTCCGCGGTGGAGAAGATCAAGAGATTTGGGTTCCTGGGTGTAGTTATCACCAACAACCTGTCCTGGCCTGGCCTGGCCTGGCCGTGCGGCAGAGTTGATGCCTCATCGCACCAGTTCGATCCTGACTATGGGTACTGTCTGTACACCGTTTGTACATTCTCCCTGTGACCCGCGTGGGTTTTCCCCAGATGCTCCGGTTTCCTCCCACGCACCAAAGACGTTCAGGTTTGTAGTTTAATAGTCTTCAGTAAAATTGTAAATAGTCCCTAGTGTGTAGGATAGTGTTTGTGTGCGGGGATCGCTGGTCAGTGCGGACTCAGCGGGCCGAAGGGCCTGTTTCCGCGCTGTAGCTCTCTGAACGAAACTAAAAAAACACACTGAAGTAAGGCACACTGAAGCATGCCAATGCCTCTACTTCCTTACATTTTGCTTGAGCAGTTCACAACACAGTGGTATGAACGTTGATTTCTCTAATTTCATACAAACTCTGTGTTTCCTCTCTCTCTCTCCCCCCTCTCCCCCACCCTAGTCGTCCTCCAAGTCCCACTTTGCATTCCTGTATCGCTGCATCATCACCTCTTCCCCAGCCAACAATGGGCCATTGTGGGCTCCACGCTTCCTGGTCGTCTGTTGCTGGTCCTGCATTGTTCTGCCCTTTTCATACCTCCAGTAACCTGCCCCAAATTTCAGGCTGAGGGCGGGCCCCGACCCAGAGCATCACCCATTCTCTCTCTCCAGAGGTGCTGCCTGACCCGCTGAGTTGCTCCAGCTCTGGATCTTGTTCACCACTGAAGCCTGCTTCGTCTTTGAGCCGTTGGGACAAGCGCATGAAATCATGTCTATCCTCAACTTCCTCAGAAGGCTAAGGAAGTTCAGCAGACCTGAAACACAAGGAACTGAAGATGCTGGAATCTTGATTAAAACACAAAGTACTGGAGGAACTCAGTGTGTCAGGAAACATTCAGGTAGGGGACACTTCTTCAGTCTGAAGAAGGGTCCAGATCTGAAACGTCACCCATCCATGTTCTCCAGAAATGCTGCCTGGCCCGCTGAGTTAATCCAGCATTGTGTTTTCCGGAAATTCAGCAAGTCTCCAACAAATCATACGTAATTCTACAGATGCCCCCGCAGAAAGCAACCTCTTGGAATGCATCACAGCTTGGTTTGGGAACAGCTCTGCCCAAGACTGCAATAAATTGCAGAGTTGTGGATGTAGCCCAGTCCATCACACAGACCAGACTCCCCACCATCGACTCCGTCTACACTTCACGCTGCCTCGGTAAAGCAGCCAACATAATCAAAGACTTGTCCCATCACGCTCATTCCTTCTTCTCCCCGCTCCCGTCCGGCAGGAGGTACAGAAGCTCGAAAGCGCGCACCACCAGACTCAGGAACAGCTTCTTCCCCTCTGTTATCAGGCTTCTGAACGGTCCTTCATTAAGCCAGGGTGCTGTCCGATTCACCTCTATCCCATAGTGGACATTGGACTTTGTCTCTGGAACTGATGCGTTACAATGCTGAGAACTATATTCTGCACTCTCTATCTTCCTCTTTGCTCTACCTATTGTAATTGCGTTTGACTTTATTGTATTTATGTATAGTAATTTATGCATAGTATTATCTGATCTGCTTGGATAGCATGCAAAACAAAGCTTTTCACATTAGGCCCTCAGGATCTTAATTCCCCTAGTTTGTGCATTTCCCTCATGATTTTGCACACCTCTATAAAATCAACAGCCTCCTGTGCTTCAATGATTAAAGATCTAGCACTTCCCAACCTCTCCCTAGAGCACAGACCCTCGAGTCCTGACAACATCCTTGTAAATCTGCATCTTTTCCAGCTTCATCACACCCTTCCTACGGCAGAAGGACCACATCCCAACGATGTCCCCTTCCATGCAAAGGAAGTGCAATTAAGGGTGTAGATCCCACGTTCCAATCCCTACCCACCTCAATGCAACGTCACCTCACCAGGACATGGGTTTAAGGTGAGGGGGGGGGATGATTTAAAAAAACCCGGGGGGTAACTTTTTCACGCAAAGGGTGGTGGCTGGTGCCGGTGGAGGTAGTTGTGGCATTTAAGAAACATTTGGACAAGTACATGGATAGGACAAGTTTAGAGGGATATGGGCCAAACACAGGTAGGTGGGACGTGTAGATGGGGCATGTTGGTCGGTGTGGGCAAGTTGGGTTGAAGGGCCTGTTTCCACGCTGTATGACTGTATGATCCTATGTCCTCTGATCCCATCAGTAGCCGAACATTTGTGCTTGGTCTGCTAAGGCTGACTAGATCTCCCAGTTGCTAATCTGGACATTGTGCCTTCTGGACATTTTGCCTGGACATCTGACTGGACATTGTGCCTTCCCTCATAATGGGAACCATTGTGGGGGGATGTTTTTATGTTTAAATCTCTTTATTAGTGTTATGTCTGTATTCTTTATTTTATGCGGTGCATGGCAAGAAGCATTTCACTACACCAATTGGTGTATGTGACAAATAAACTAACCTTGAACCTTGAACGTAATCCTTTCAACTACCCAACCCATTCCCACGCCAACCTTCCTGTCCTGGGCCTCCTCCACTGTCAGAGTGAGGCCACACGCAAACTGAGGGAACAACGCCTCATATTCCTCTTGGCTAGTTTACAACCCAATAGTATGAACATTGAATTCTACAATTTTAAGTACCTACAAACAACCTTCCCCCCCAACCTTCTCAATAGACAATAGACAATACGTGCATGAGTAGGCCATTCGGCTCTTTGAGCCAGCACCGCCATTCAATGTGATCATGGCTGATCATCCCCAATTAGTACCCTGTTCCTGTCTTCTCCTTGATATCCCCTGACTCTGCTATTTTTAAGAGCCCTATCTAGCTCTCTCTTGAAAGTATCCAGAGAACCTGCCTCTACTGCCCTCTGAGGCAGAGAATTCCACACTCACAACTCCCTGTGAGAAAAAGTGTTTCCTCGTCTCCGTACTAAATGGTTTACTCCCTATTCTTAAACTGTGGCCCCTCCCTTTTTATCCCCGCCCTCAGGGCAACACAGCAGTGCAGCGGTAGAGTTGCTGCCTCACAGCGCCAGGGACACGGGTTCGATCCAACTACAGGTGCTGTCTGTACAGAGTTTGTACGCTCTCCCTGTGAGGGCTTTTCCGGGTGCTCCACTTTCCTCCCACATTCCAAAGACAGGCAGACGTGTAGGTTAATTGGTTTTGGCAAAACTGTAAATAGTCCCTAGTCAAAAAGTATAATTGAATCATTGAATCATAGTGTGTTGGATAGTGCTAGTGTACAATATGTTCGCTGGTCGACGCAGATTTGGTGGCCGAAGGAGCTGTTTCTGCGCTGTTTCTCTGAACTAAACTAAATCAAAGCCAATTAAATATGTCTTTGGTATGTGGGAGGAAACCAGAGCACCCAGAGAAAACCCACACGGTCAGTAGGAGAATGTGCGAACTCCGTACAGACAACAACCGTAGTCAGAATCGAACCCGTGTCTTTGGCACTGTACGGCAGCAACTCTACCGCTGCGCCACCGTGCAGTTACTCCAGCACTTTGCATCTCTTGTTTTTCTAAGCCATCTTCTGCAGTTCCTTGCTTCTCATCACCAGCTGACTGCTTTGTGGCCCCTATGTTTGAGAGGGTCAGTGTGGAGGAACATTACCCAGAGATAGCTGTGCACTTTGCTATCTAATTATCCCTGGGTCACTGCATTCCCGGATACGGGGGCAACATCTCAGCTGCAGCGCGTCGGAGAAAGGGAGGAAAAAAAAATCCGAAAGGAAAAAAAATAGCTGTACGAGAGAAGTGAGTCAGGGAGGTCGACGGGGACAAGTATTTTCAAAGTTAATTAATATGGGACTGAGAGGGTTGGTGTCAAAGACCTTCAGCAGCTCAGAAGTGACTGAGCGGTAATGATAAGAGAAAGCTGCAGGGATTCCTACCTGGGGTGAAAGATTCACAATAGCACGCCCAAGAGCCTAGCTAAAGCAAAAAAACCTCCAGCTGATTTCTGAGAGCAAAGCAAACTACTTTTGAATGGACAGGTCGGGGAAAAAGACCAAACAAAGAAATCTGGAGAAGGGACCCTCCTTATTATGTGAAGGAAGGGAATGCAGATGCTGGTTTATACGGGCAACACACACAAAATGCTGGAGTAACTCTGGGCAGCACGGGGGCGCAGCAGTAGAGTTGCTGCCTCACGGCGCCAGAGACCCGGGTTCGATTCTGACTGCGGGTGTTGTCTGCACGGAGTTTGTACGTTCTCCCAGTGACCACGTGGGTTTCTTCTGGGTGCTCCGGTTTCCTCCCACACTCCAAAGACGTACAGGTTTATTGGCTTTGGTAAAAATTGTAAATCGTCCTAGTGCTAGTGTACGGGGATCGCTGGTTGGCTGAAGAGCCTGTTTCAGCGCTGTATCTTTAAACTAAACTAAATTCAGCTGGTCAGCCGGCATCTCTGGAGAAAAGGAATAGGCGACGTTTCGGGTCGGAACCCTTCTTCAGTCCATAGGGGTGTCATCTGATCCGCTGAGTTACTCCGGCAATTTGTATCTATCTTAAGGACCCTTGTTAGTTTAGTGTAGTTTATATTGTAACATGTACTGAGGTGCAAGATAAAGTCCATTTGATGAAAGTTCAAAGGTCTCCATTGAGGTAGGTGGGGGCTTTTAGCTTAGTTTAGTTTGGTTTATTATTGTCCCGTGTACAGAGGTACAGGGAAAAGCTTTTTGTTGTACGCTACCCAGTCAGCGGAGAGGCTATACATAATAACAATCAAGCCATCTACAGTGTACAGATACAGGATAAAGGCAATAACGTTTGGTGCAAGATAAAGTCCAGTGAAGTCTGATTAAAGACAGTCCGAGGATCTCCAATGAGGTAGAGAGTAGTTCAAGAGAGCTCTCTAGTTGTTGATAGGATGGTTCAGCTTGCCTGATGACAGCTGGGAAGAAACCGTCCCTGAAGCTGGAGGTGTGTGTTTTCATGCTTCTGTACCTCTTGCCTGCCGGGAGAGGGGAGAAGAGGGAGTGACCGGGGTGTGACTGGTCCTTGATTATGCTGGTGGCCTTGCCGAGGCAGCGTGAAGTGTGGGAGGGAAGTTGGTTTGTGTCATGGCCGGGGCTGTGTCCACAATTCTCTGACATTTGCATGGGGCACACTACTCTAGACCGATACCAGAACCTATTTTTGACATGGGCTGGATGGAATGGTGCCTGGGAAAGAATTGATGACAGAAGGAACTGTGGATTTTAATTCACTTGAGAGATACAGTGCAGAAACAGGCCCGTCGGCCCACCCAGTCCGAGTCGACCACCAATCACCCCGTACACTAGCACTATCTATCCTACACGCTAGGGACAATTTACAATCTTTACCAAATCCAATTAACCTACAAACCTGTACATCTTTGGAGCATGGAAGGAAACCGGAGCACCCGGAGAAAACCCACGCAGTTACGGGGAGAACGTACGAACTCCATGCAGTGAGCAGCCGTAGTCAGGATCAAAGCTGGGTCTCTGGCGCTGTACGGCAGCTACTCTACCGCTGGTGAGGTTATTGAGTACAGAAGTTGGGACATTATTTTACAGTTATAAAAGAGGATGGTGTGGCCACACTTGGAGCATTGTGTTCACTTTTGGTTACCCGCTACAGGAAGGATGTTGTTAAGTTGGAAAGAGAGACGATTGACGAGGATGTTGGCAGGGCTTGAGGGCCTGAGCTGTAGGGAGAGGTTGAGCAGGCTAGGACTTTATTCCATGGAGTGCAGGAGGATGAGGGGGTGATCTTATAGAGGTGTATAAAGGTGTGTACATGAGGGGAATGAATAGAGTGAATACACACAGTCCTCTACCCGGTGTAGAGGAATCGAGAACCAGAGAACATAGGTTTAAGGTGAGAAGGGAAAGATTTAATAGGAGCCTGAGGAGCAACCTTTTCACACAGATGGTCATAAGGTCGTGATAGAAACAGAAATAGGCCATTCGGCCCATCAAGTTTCCTCCGTCATTCAACCATGGCTGATCTATCTCTCCCTCCTATCCCATTCTTTTGCCTTCTCCCCGTACTAATCAAGAATCTATCAATCTGTGGCAATTAATTCCACAGATTCACCACCCTCTGACTAAATAAGTTCCTCCTCATCTCCTTCCTAAAGGAATGTCCTTTTATTCTGGGGCTGTGCCCTCTTGTCCAAGACTCTCCCACTAGTGGGAACATCCTCTCCACATCCATTCTATCCAGGCTTTTCACTATTCGGTAAGTCTCAATGAGGTCCCCCCTCATCCTTCTAAACGGCAGCCGGTTTAGATCCACCAGAGATGGTGGTGGTGTATGGGTGTAGAGGAGGTAGCTGAGGCAGGTACAAAATAGGGATTTAAATGGGGAGAGAGAGGGGGGGAGAAAGGGAGAGTGAAGGAGAGAGAGATGAAGGCAACATGATCTGGTTTTACGCTGCCACACTCCAGCGTGCTGAGTTGCATCAAGAGCCTGCAGAGGTTTGATGATGCAGGAAGACATTAATGTATGTGCTGTTTAGCCACCGAGGCCTTCCTTCAGAGCTGCCGTTGACATCATTCGAGGAAGCCAACAGGGGAGGCTGTGATAGGACGGCTGCAGCCAGAAGCTCCACAGTGGGGTCTACAGAGAACGGGGTGGAGGATGATGGCAGACTCATCCTGTCTTGCCCTTCCCCCTCCCCCTATCTCTATCTCTCCCTCTGTCCATCTCTCTCTCTCTCTCCCCCTCTCAGCCCCCCCATTTCTCTGTCTGTCCCTCTCTCTGTCCCCCTTTCCCACTCTCTCTGACCCTCTCTCTGCCTTTCTCTGTCTCATTCTCTCTCACTCACTGTCTATATCTCTCACCCTCTTTGTTTCTCTCTCTTCCTCGCCATCACTCTCTTGCTGTCCCTCTCTCTCTCTCTCATACTCTTATATCAGTCTATTTCTGTGCATTCCTCTCTCCCCCTCCCTCTCTCTCTCCCACTCACTCTGTCATTCTCTCTCACTCCCTCCCCCTCTCTGTCTTTCTCTCTCTCCCCTCTCCCCCCTCCTCTCTCTCTCTCACACTGTCTTTCTCTCCTTCACCCCCTCCCCATTTCTGTCTCTCTCTCGCGCGTGCTCTCTCTCTATCTCCCTCAATCAGTCTCCCTTCCTCTCTCTCTCTCTCTCTCGCTCGCTCTGAAACTCGCTGCATAAAATACAGTGCTCACAAACGGGCCATAAATCACAACTTCACGAAGCGTGACTGGAGTGGAGTACAATCGGTTCAGAAAAAGAGCAAATTGACTGTGAGTGTGGCTTTTGATTCCCACTAACTGTGTGAGGGCTCCCGTGAGATTTGCGATGTCTTCTCCTGTACGCTGTGTGCACCGCTGCCTCCCAGGGGGGCGGCAGGCACAGCCATACCTCCACGGCATCACAGCATGGTCTTGGGAACAGCTCCATCCAAGACAGCGAGAAAATGCAGAGTTGTGGACGCAGCCCAGACCATCACACAGGCCAACCTCCCTTCCATTGAAGACAGAGGCAAAATGCTGGGGTAACTCCGCGGGACGGGCAGCATCTCTGGAGAAAAGGAATGGGTGACATTCCGGGTCGAGACCTTTCTTCAGACTTCCACTGACTCCATCTACGCTTCACGCTGCCTCGGCAAGGCCACCAGTCTCACCCCGGTCACTCCCTCTTCTCCCCCACAGAATGTGATAACGCTCACCTCCAGATTCAGGGATACTTTCTTCCCAGCTGTTATCAGGCAACTGAAAGATCCTACCAATAACTAGAGAGCAGTCCTGACCTCCCATCTATCTCATTCTTGCAATGAACGTTATTCCCTTTATCATGTATCTGTACACTGTGGACGGCTCAATTGTAATCATGTACAGTCTTTCCGCTGACTGGTTAGCATGCAACAAAAGCTTTTCACTGTACCTCGGTACACGTGACAATAAACTAAATCTAAATGCAATGTAGAAGTGCTCAGCCGATGTGAGCTGAGGCTATTTGGCCCGTTGTATCTCCGAGACTCACACAGCACGGAAACAGGCCCTTCGGCCCAACTTTCCCATGCTGACCAAGATACCCCATTAAAAATATCCAATGACCGCCTCCACAGCCATCTGTGGCAATGAATTCCACAGATTCACCACCCTCTGACTAAAGAGATTCCTCCTCATCTCCATTCCAAAGGTACATTCTTTTATGTCGAGTATGTGGCCTCTGGTCCTAGACTAGTGGAAACATCCTCTTAACATCCACTCTATTCAGTCCTTTCCCTCTATCTGCTCGCATTTGGCCCATATACCTCTGAATCTTTCCTATCCATATAACTGTCCGAATATCTTTACATAATAAAAGGAACTGCAGATGCCGGTTTATAACAAAAAAGAGACAAAGTGCTGGAGTAACTCCGCAGGCCAGGCAGCATCTCTGGAGATCATGGATAGACGTTCAAGGGACAAGAGTGTTTTATTGTCCTATGTCCCATACAGAACAATGAAATTCTTAGCGGGTTGGGACCTGTCTTCAGATCCATCAGATAGTGGGAGAGTAATGGGTGCACATCCAAGTGGGGCACAGGAAAGAGAGGGGTAAAAAGGGGGATGTATGTGTAGGTTAGTTACTTAAAACAGGAGAATTCAACATTCATACCGTTGGGTAGTAAGCCACACAAGCGCAATATGAGGTGCTGTTCCTCCAGTTTGCATGTGGCCTCACTCTGGCAATGGAGGAGGCCCAGCGGGTTATACTGTGCTGGCTTTAAGTACCCTGCATATAAACAGATAGTGCCCAAGCTAGGCAACCCTCTGTGTGCTGGTCGCAGAAGTGGAATCTGTAATCAGATTACAATCTCTCCACTCTTTTAATCCTCCAACAGCAGCATTTCTTACTCTTAAGGGCCTGTCCCACTTGGGCAACCTCATCCGTGAGTTCTGGCGAGTTTGCCCGCGACTCATACTCGCAGCATGGTCGACACAAGGTCGTAGGAAGTCTTTGTAACTCTCCTTCATGCTCGAGAATAGTCCCCGTGTACTCGAGGCCTCAGCTCTGTCGCAGCGTATTTTTCAACGTTGAAAAATGCCCGCCAGTAAAAAAAGGTCGCCATGGAAAAAATCGATACTTTTTTTACTTGCAGGTTTAGTCGTAGTAGGTCGTAGGTCGGCATGTTAGTCGTAGGTAATCGAGGGTAGTCAGAGGTAGTTGAAGGTAGTTGTAGTCACAGTCACAGAGGCTGACATCAGATCCTTCAGAGGGGTAAACCCTCGAAAAGCGCCTGGACCTGATGGTATACCTGGGCGTGTTTTAAAAACCTGTGTGGACCAACTGGCTGGAGTTGTTACGGACATTTTCAACCTCTCACTTCTGAGGTCTGAGGTTCCCACCTGCTTTAAAAGGGCATTAATAATACCGGTGCCCAAGAAGAGCAAGGTGACGTGCCTCAATGACTATCGACCAGTGGCACTAACGCCTGTGGTGATGAAGTGCTTTGAGAGGCTGATCATGGCGCAAATCAACTCCTACCTCGACAAAAACCTGGGCCCACTGCAGTTCGCCTACCACCACAACAGATCAACGGTGAATGCGATCTCGCTGGCCCTCCACTCCGTTCTGGAATATTTGACTCAAATATCAGGCTGCTATTCATTGACTACAGCTCGGCATTTAACACCATCATCCCCTCCAAGCTGGTTACCAAGCTCTCAAATCTGGGTCTCTGCGTGTCCCTCTGCAATTGGATCCTCGACTTCCTCATTCACAGACCACAGTCTATCCGTATTGGTGGAAATGTGTCAGCCTCGATAACAATCAGCACGGGAGCACCTCAAGGTTGCGTGCTCAGCCCCCTGCTGTACTCACTCTATACTCATGACTGCGTAGCCAGACATAATGTGAACTCCATCATCAAGTTCGCCGATGACACCACTGTTGTGGGACGAATCACTGATGGGGACGAGTCAGAGTATAGAAGTGAGATCGACCGATTGACCAAATGGTGCCTGGCTATCAGCACAAGCAAAACCAAGGAACTGACTGTGGACTTCGGAAGGGGTCGGATGGGGACCCACAGTACCGTTTATATCAACGGGTCGATGGTGGAAAGGGTCATGAACTTCAAATTCCTGGGTGTGCATATTTCCGAAGATCTTTCCTGGTCCCAGAACACAGATGCAATTATAAAGAAAGCACATCAGCGCCTTTACTTCCTGAGAAGATTACGGAGAGTCGGTCTGTCAAGGAGGACTCTCTCGAACTTCTACAGGTGCACAGTAGAGAGCATGCTGACCGGTTGCATCGTGGCTTGGTACGGCAACCTGAACGTCCAGGAGTGGAAAAGGCTGCAAAAAGTTGTAACCACTGCCCAGTCCATCATCGACTCTGACCTCCCTACCATCGAGGGGATCTATCTCAAGCGCTGCCTCAAAAAGGCTGCCAGCATCATCAAGGACCCACACAAATACTGGCCACACACTCATCTCTCCGCTGCCATGAGGTAGAAGGTACAGGAGCCTGAAATCTGTAACATCCAGGTTCAGGAACAGCTTCTTCCCCACAGCCATCAGGCTATTAAACACAACTTCAAACAAACTCTGAACTATAACACCCTATTGCACTTTATCTGTTTATTTATGTGTGTGTGCATCCATATATTCCATGGAATAAGGTCACACTGATCTGATCTGATCTGTATTTATGCCTAAAATATTATGTCATGCTGCAGCAAGCAAGAATTTCATTGTCCTATCTGGGACACATGACAATAAACTCTCTTGACTCTTGATAGTCTTCATCATAGTCGAAGGGAGGTCGAAGGGGGTCATCCTCACTCTCCACTATTCGGTGTCCAATTTTCCCAAAGTTAGTCGTAGCTAGTCTTAGCTAGTCGAAGCTGGTCTTCAACATGGTCGAAGGAGGTCGAAGGAGGTCTTCTACATAGTCGAAGGAGGTCTTCAACATGACATTTTTTTGAACTCTCCTAAACTCTTCTAACCTCGCCCAAGTGGGACAGCCCCTTAACTATGCGCTTCTTAATTTCCACTCAGATCTGTACTTTATTCCACGTGAGCGTGGGTGTTACGATGACTTGAAGGTCCGCGCTATAGGGAGAGGTTGAGTAGGCTAGGTCTCTGTTCCATGGAGCGCAGGAGAATGAGGGGTGATCTTATAGAGGTGCACAAGATGAGTGGAATAGATTGGGTAGGCGCACAGAGTCTCTAGCCCAGAGTAGGGAAATCAAAAACCAGAGGACATCGGTTTAAGGTGAGGGGGGAAAGATTTAATAGCAATCTGAGGGGTAACTTTTTCACACAGACGGCGGTGGGTGTATGGAATGAGCTGCTAGAGGAGGTAGTTGAGACAGAGACTATTGCAACATTTAAAACCATTTAGGCTTTAAGGTACATGGATCGGACATGTTTAGAGGGATATGGGCCAAACGCAGGCAGGTGGGACGAGTGTAGAGGGGACATGTTAGATTGGAAACTAAATATTCCAGGATTTTGTTGCTTCAGGTGTGATAGAATTGGAGGGACCAGAGGTGGAGGTGTTGCATTGCTTGTCAGAGAAGATATTACAGCAGTGCTTTGGCAGGATAGATTAGAGGGCTCGTCTAGTTAGGCTTTTTGGGTGGAACTGAGAAGTGGGAACGGTGTAGCAACACTTTTAGGGGTATATTATAGACCGCCAAACGGGGAGCGAGAATTGGAAGAGCAAATATGTAAGGAGATAGCAGATATTAGTAGTAAGCACAAGGTAGTGATTGTGGGAGATTTCAATTTTCCAAAAATAGACTGGGAAACACATTCTGTAAATGGGCTGGATGGTTTGGAGTTTGTAAAATGTGAGCAGCATAGTTTTTTGCAGCAATACATAGAGGTATCGACCAGAGAAGGGGCAGTGCTGGACCTCCTGTTAGGAAATGAGGCAGGTCAGGTGACGGAGGTATGCGTTGGGGAGCACTTCGGGACCAGTGATCACAATACCATTAATTTCAATATAATTATGGAGAGAGTCAGAACTGGACCTAGGGTTGAGATTTTTGATTGGAAAAAGACTAACTTTGAGGGAATGCGTAAGGATTTAAAAGGAGTGAATTGGGACATTTTGTTTTATGGGAAGGATGTAGAAGAGAAATGGAGGACATTTAAAGGGGAAATTGTAAGAGTACAGAATCTTTATGTCCATGTTCGGTTGAAAGGAAATAGTAAAAATTGGAAAGAGCCATTGTTATCAAGGGAAATTGGACACTTGGTTCGAAAAAAGAGAGATATCTACAATGATTATAGGAGGCATGGAGTAAATGAGGTGCTAGAGGAGTATAAAGAATGTAAAAAGAATCTTAAGAAATAAATTAGAAAAGCTAAAAGAAGATATGAGGTTGCTTTGGCAAGAAAGGTGAAAGTAAATTCAAAGGGTTTCTATAGGTATATTAATAGCAAAAGGATAATGAGGGATAACATTGGACCATTAGAGAGCCAGAATGGACAGCTATCTGCAGAGCCAAAAGAGACGGGGGAGATATTGAACAATTTATTTTCTTCGGTATTCACCAAGGCGAAGCATATTGAATGAACTATGTGAGGTAAAGGAAAAAAGTAGAGTAGCTATGGAAACTATGAGATTCAAAGAGGAGGAAGTACTGACACTTTTGAAAAATATAAAAGTGGATAAGTCTCCAGGTCCTGACTGGATATCCCCTAGGACATTGAGGGAAGTTAGTGACAGAAATATTTCAAATGTCATTAGCAATGGGAATAGTCCCCGAGGATTGGCGTACTGCGCATGTTGTTCCATTGTTTGAAAAGGGTTCAAAGAATAAACCTAGCAATTATAGACCTGTTAGTTTGACGTCAGTGGTGGGCAAATTAATGGATAGGATACTTAGAGATAATATATATAAGCATCTGGATAAACAGGGTCTGATCAGGAACAGTCAACATGGATTTGTGCCTGGAAGGTCATGTTTGACAAACCATGAATTTTTTGAAGAGGTTACTAGGGAAATTGATGAGGGTAAAGCAGTGGATGTTATCTATATGGATTTCAGTAAGGCCTTTGACAAGGTTCCCCATGGAAGGTTGGTTAAGAAGGTTCAATCTTTGGGTGTTAATGGCGGAGTAGCAAGATGGATTCAACAGTGGCTGAATGGGAGATGCCAGAGAGTAATGGTGGATGGCTGTTTGTCAGGTTGGAAGCCGGTGACCAGTGGGGTGCCTCAGGGATCTGTGTTGGGTCCACTGTTGTTTGTCATGTACATCAATGATCTGGATGATGGGGTGGAAAATTGGATAAGTAAGTATGCAGATGATACTACGATAGGTGGTGTTGTGGATAATGAAGTAGATTTTCAAAGTCTACAGAAAGATTTGGGCCATTTGGAAGAGTGGGCTGAAAGATGGCAGATGGAGTTTAATGCTGATAAGTGTGAGGTGCTACATCTTGGCAGGACAAATCAAAATAGGACGTACATGGTAAATGGTAGGGAATTGAGGAATGCTGTGGAACAGAGGGATCTAGGAATAACTGTGCATAGTTCCCTGAAGGCGGAATCGCATGTAGATAGGGTGGTAAAGAAAGCTTTTGGTGTGCTGGCCTTTATAAATCAGAGCATTGAATATAGGAGTAGGGAAGTAATGTTAAAATTGTACAAGGCATTGGTGAGACCAATTCTGGAGTATGGTGTACAATTTTGGTCGCCTAATTATAGGAAGGATGTCAACAAAATAGAGAGCGTACAGAGGAGATTTACTAGAATGTTGCCTGGGTTCCAGCAACTAAGTTACAGAGAAAGGTTGAACAAGTTAGGTCTTTATTCTTTGGAGCGCAGAAGGTTAAGGGGAACTTGATTGAGGTCTTTAAAATGATGAAAGGGATAGACAGAGTTGACGTGGATAAGCCTTTCCCATTGAGGTTAGGGAAGATTCAAACAAGAGGGCATGACATGAGAATTAAGGGACAGACGTTTAGGGGTAACATGAAGGGGAACTTCTTTACTCAGAGAGTGGTGGCTGTGTGGAATGAGCTTCCTGCAGAAGTGGTGGAGGCGGGATCGATTTTAACATTTAAAAGTAAAGTAGATAGGTATATGGACGGGAAGGGAATGGAGGGTATGGTCTGAGTGCAGGTAGATGGGACTAGGGGAAAATAAATGTTCGGCACGGACTGGAAGGGCCGAGAGGGCCTGTTTCCGTGCTGTAATTGTTATATGGTTATATGGTTATATGTTGGTCGATGGACCATGTTGGTTGGTTGGTGTGGGCAAGTTGGCCAAAGGGCCTATTTCCACGCTGAATGACTGTATAAACGTTATTCCCTTTATCCTATATCTGCACACTGTGGCCAACTCAATTGTAATCAGGTCTAATCTTTCCGCTGACTTGTTAGCACGCAACAAAAACAGAACATTACAGCACAGGAACAGGCCCTTCGGCCCATAATGTCTGTGCCGAACATTATCTCCTCTGCCTGCACGTGATCCATATCCCTCCATTACATGCATATCCATGCAAGTGCTTCTTGAACACCACTGTTATAAGGAGCATACCCTGAACAGTCAGCATCAGATCCGGGCAAGAACTGGGAACAAGGAATTGCTGGTTCCTCCACTGGTTTGATTCCTCTTCCCTTCATATTCCCCCTCCCTCACCTCAAACCTTCCACCCAGAACTTCCATTATATTACAGAGAAAAAGTGCAAAGTCTGCAATGAGGTAGGTTGGAAGATTGCGACTGCGCCCTGGCTTTTGGGAGGGCAGTTAAGTAGTTTAGTTTAATTCAGTTTAGAGATGCAGCATGAAAACAAGTCCGTTGGCCGACTGAGACCATGCTGACCAACAATCACCTGTGCGCCAGTTCTAACCTACACACTAGGGACAATTTACAGAAGCCAATTAACCTACAAACCCGCACGTCTTTGGAGTGTGGGAGGAAACCGGAGCACCCGGAGAAAACCCAGATAATCACACGGAGAACTTCAAACTCCACACAGACAGCATCCAAGGTCAGGATGAAACCCCGATCTCTGGCGCTGCAAATCTATTGCTGCGCCACTAAGTCTGATAACAGTGTGGAAGTATGCTTTCAAATTTTAGAATTCACACTCACGCTAGTTT
The DNA here is from genome assembly GCA_963514005.1 of Raja brachyura. The sequence continues at coordinate 34,664,219 of OY740784.1, read as the reverse complement.
AGTCTGAAGAAGGATTTCGATCCGAAACGTTGCCTATCCCCTTCGCTCCATAGATGATGCTGCACCCGCTGAGTTTCTCCAGCATTTTGTGTACCCTAGTTTAGTTTAACGTGGGTGTTTGGCACCTGTACCGAGGTACGGTGAAAAGCTTCCTGTGTTGCGTGCTATCCAGTCAGTGGAAAAACAATACATGATTACAGTCGAGCCGTCGACAGATAAAGGATAAAGGGAGTAACATTTAGGGCAAAAGTCCAGATCTGAGAGAAGATTCGGAAGAGCAGAATTTAATGTAAGAAATGTTGCTGGAGGTTTAAAAGAGTGCAGTGATTGTAATGAATGATTGCAGATCCACTTCTGGTGTAGAGTAAGGTAAAGTCTACTCAAATCCGATTAAAGATACTTCAAAATGGGAGGTCAGGACCAGTCCAGTTGGTGATAGGATGTTTATAAGTCAAAGGAGCAGAATGAGGCCATTCAGCCCATCAAGTCTATTCTGCCATTCAATCATGGCTGATCTATCTTTCCCTCTCAACCCCATTCTCCTGCTTCCTGCTTCCTCCCCATAACCCCTGACACCCGTACTAATCAAGAATCTGTCAATCTCCACCTTAAAAACAGCTGGGAGGAAACTGTCCCTGAATCTGGAGGTGTGCGTTTTCACACTTCTGTACCTCTTGTCTGATGGGAGAGGGGAGAAGAGGGGGTGAGACTGGTCCTTGATTATGCTGGTGGCCTTGTCGATGTTCAAGGTGACGGAGATGTGGCTGGGGGCAGGGTTCAGGTTTGCTATTAACATCCTCCCACAGTTAACGGAAGCCATCACGCCAATGGAACAGTAAGCTGCCGACACTAAAATATGCACAAGCACAGGGAAATTATTCCCGTTCCAACTCTGTTTAAAACTGCTGAATTTAATTAGTAGCAAGAAACAAAGCGCTGGAGGAACCCAGCGGGTCAGGCAGCAGCTAGGGAGGAAAAAGGACAGATGACGTTCCGGGTAGGGACCCTTCTTCGCATCGAATTACTCCAGCACTTTTTCTAGAACATAAAATGGAACAGTACAGCACGGGAATACCAGAATGTAGTCGGAGACAATATAAGAAAGGTCTCGACCCGAAACGTCGCCCATTCCTTCTCTCTAGAGATGCTGCCTCACCCGCTGAGTTACTCCAGCATTTTGTGTCTAACTACAATTTAAACCAGTATCTGCAGTTCTTTCTTACACACAGGAATAGGCCCTTTGGCCCACAAAATCCTTGCAGAACACGATGCCAAGGACAGCACGGGAAACACCCCCTTCCGCCCACGAAGTCATTGCCAAACATGATGCCAAGACCAACTAATCTCCTCTGCCCGCACATGATCTGTAGCCCTCCATTCCCTGCATATCCATGTGCCCATCTAAAAGCCTCTTAAATGCGTCTATATCCTTGAGGCATTGTGAAGTTCATTGCATTGTGTGGTATTGTAAAGCTAACCAACAACAACCATTTCACTGGCCAACATGGATAGGTGACGTTTCAGGTCAGGATCCTCTTCAGGCTGAAGGAATGTCACCTATCCATGTTCTCCAGAGATGCTGCCTGATCCACTGAGTTACTCCAGCACTGTGTATTTTTTTTTGCAAAATAGCAGCTCCTTGCTTCAACAAACCTATATATATGGGCATAGTGGACAGGAGAGGCAGACCAGGCACAGGAGGGAGAGCATATACGTTTCGCCAGACTGGGGAGAACAGCCAGCTAAAATTTGTATGCAGAATAAGGAAAACCTGATACATTCATCTCTTTATTTGTACAGCTACTTCAATAAAGAACCAATTAAAGTGGAAATAACAACTGAAAAATCTGTTCCATTTGATCACTCCTCCTGACCTGTGAAGTAATGGCAACGGAAAGTTGGACACTGGAAGAGTGAGAAATTTGCCATTACATCTCCTGTTCCTCTGCAGGTTTGCTCTCAGTCATATTCTCAACCCGATTCCTCCAAAGGCTTCTCCCCTTTCTGTCCCTACATCCCGCCCCTGCATCTATTGCACTTCTACAGGTGTACCAGTAGGGAGCACACTGACTAGATGCATCACATGGCTGGTGCGGCAACTCCAATGTCCAGGAGTGAAAGAGATGACAGAGAGAGGTAAACACTGCCTGGTGCATTGCAGGTACTCACCTCCCCACCATTGAAGGGATCTCCAGGAGGCGCTGCTTCAAAAAGGCAGCCAGCATCATCAAAGACCCACACCACACACAAAGACTGTAGCTTTGCCATGCTCTCATTTCACTGCTTTCAGCAGGAAGACGGTACAGGAAGCCTGAGAACCGTGACCTCCAGGTTCAAGAACAGCTTCTTCCCAGCAACCATTGAACACTGCACAATGCTAACCACTACCTCAGCAACCATGGTCTTAGGGTCATAGAGTCATACAGCATGGAAACAGACCATTTGGCCCAACTTATTCACGCTGACCAAGATGCCCCATCTACATTAGTCCCACCTGGCTGCGTTTGGCCCATATCCCTCTCAACCATCTTCTATGGACTATGTCTTTGGTTGCAGTATGGACTTCTGTTATTTTGGTTAATAACATTACTGATTAATAATATATTGCGTTTGTGAATATGATATATAATCTGTGTTTACGGGCTTGTAAAGCTGCAGCGGGTAACAATGTCTTTGTTCCGCAGTCGGAACATATGACAATTAAACGCTCTTGACACGTGACTCATTCTCATGCAGTCTCCTGATTACCCCTGGATTTTCACTCTGCGGACTTAACCTGTTTATTTTATGGATCACAGAGTCGCCAGCATTTATTGACCTTTCCCAATTGTTCTTGAGAACAGCAACTGCTTTCTCGACCCACTGCACTCCTTCTGGTGGAGGTACTTTTACAGTGTTCTTAGTCGTCGTCATAGCATCATACGGCACCGAAACAGGCCCTTCGGCCCAACTCGTCCATGCCAACCAAGATGCCCCTTCCAATCTAGTTCCATTTGGCTCATATCCCTCTAAACCTTTCCTGTCCATGGACCTGTCCATTTGTCTTTTAAATATTGTTGTAGTACCTCCACTGTCTGCTCGTTCCAAGTGTGGAAAAGTTGCCCCTCAGGTTCCTTTTCAATCTTTCCCCTCTCACGTTAAACCTACTCTGGGTAAAAGACTACATTTCCCGTGTCTATTGCTCTCATGATTTCATACACCTCCATACGATCACCCCTCAGTCAGTCTCCTGTACTTCAAGAAAAAAAGTCCTTGCCTGCCCAATGTGGAAGGAAACCGGAGCACCCAGAGAAAACCCACGCAGTCACAGGGAAAACGTACAAACTACGTACAGACAGCATCCGTAGACAGGATTGAAAGCGGGTCTCTGGCGCTGGGAGACAGCAACTCTACCGCTGCACCACCGTGCCACCTGGATAAAACTAAACCCAGACCAGCACTGGCATGGTGGAGAGTGAGCGAGCAGCGTGCCACGTGCTTACCTGCAACTCTGTTTGGAAGAAGAATTTCTGTGGACAGTGTGAGCAGTCGTAGATCTTGTCCTCCTGCCCGTGGGCAGAGAATATGTGTTGCTGCAGCTTGTTGGCCTGAACGAAGGCTGGGGAGAGAGCAGAGGAGAGTGGATGATGGAGCCAGCGTGGAGGGGAGTGCACGCAGTGTAAACACACTCACACACACACACATGCATGCATGCGCACATGCACATATGCACACCCACACTACAAACACACATACACACACACATTACTAACACACACACACATTACTAACACACACACACACACCCAGACACACACTCATGCACACACATAAACACACATTACAAACACACTCACACACGGTACACTACTACAAACACAAACTATTAACACACAGACACCACAAATACACACACACTACTAACCCACACACATACTAGACACACACACTACTAACACACACTGCTAACACACACACACACACTAACATACACACTACTAACACACACACACACACACTACTAACACACACACACACACACACTAACATACACACTACTAACACACACACACACTACTAACACATACACACTACTAACACACACACTACAAACACATTAACACACATACCAGACACACACACTAGAAACACACACACACTAACACACACACACACACACTAAATCACACACACTAACATACACACTACTAACACACACACACTAACACACACACACACTAGACACGCACACACTAACATACACACTACTAACACACACACACACACACCACAAACACACACACACACACACACACACACACTACTAACACACACACTACAAACAAACACATTACTAACACACACACACACACTACAAACACACACACTACAAACACATTAACACACATACTAGACACACACACTAGAAACACACACACACTAACACACACACACACTAGACACACACACACTAAATCACACACTACTAACACACACACTACTAACACACACACTAGACACACACACACTAAATCACACACTACTAACACACACACTACTAACACACACAATAGACACACACACACTAAATCACACACACTAACACACACACTACTAACACACACACTACTAACACACACACACACACACCACAAACACACACACTACTAACACACACACACACTACTAACACACACACACTACAAACACATTACTAACACACACACACACTACAAACACACACACTACTAACACACACACTACTAACACACATACTAGACACACGCTACAAACACACATACTGCTAACACACAAACACCAAATGCACACATTATAATCACACACACTTACATGCACACATGCATGACCACACACACACTTACATGCACATATGCATGACCACACACATATGTTTGCATACATACACACACATGCATGTATATGCACATTTGTGTAAACACACACATGCACTCTCTTATATTGATTGAAAGATACTAAATAGACATAGGCCGTTGGCCCACCATCCATGCTGACCATCAAACACCGGTTTACATAAATTCCATGTTATTCCACTTTCTCATCCGCACCCGACACACTTGGGGCAGAGTGCCCTGATCTATGTTGTATGAAGGTTTTCTAATGTCGTGGGGTGCAGGCCCTACTCATGAGGGGAGGGGAGGGGAGGTGGAGGAGAGGGGGCAGAGGAAGGGAGAGCAAGCCCTGGGGCAACCGGCAGGAGCCAGGTGGACCGTTGAGAGCATAGGGGGGCCGCTGAGATTGAAGGGGGGACCCGGTGGGAGGGGGCGCGTGTTGCCACGTGCGGCGGCTGGCCTGCTGCGCTGCTGCGAGAAGAAAATAAGGCTGCTCGGTGAGAGTGATGTCACTTTATCGCCGCCGGAAACGTGGCAACTCTTTGTGCACTGCCTGGTGAGGCCTGGTGTATGGTTTTACCGGGCTGTGTGCTCAACAAAGCATTTCACTGTACCTAGGTACACGTGACAATAAAGTCTCATTGATTCATTGAATGATTGGGTAATACCCCTCGGTCTGGTTCTGGCTTGCTAAGCGATCACAGCCTCTGCCAGGGCTTCAGTTTTAATGATCGCAGGCAAGACCTCAAAAAATGTGGAGGGATGTTTACCGGGGAGAGACGAGCCATTAATAATTAAACAGTTACTGCCACAGGCAGTGTTTGAGTTGGGTAAAGGGATTCTTTTTCGGAAGCATATCTGGTGCGCTGTGACCTACAATGTCCACAGACACAGACACACACACACTCACCCTGTCATTATCAAAAGACAGATAAGGCACAGAGTCATATAGCGCGGAAACAGGCCCTTCGGCCAAACCCGTTGCATGCCGACAAACAAGCCCCATCTACACGAGTCCCACCCGCCCGTGTTCGGCAAATAGTGAAAGGCCTGGATAGAGTGGACTTGGAGAGGACGTTTCCACTAGTGGGAGAGTCTAGGACCAGAGGCCACAGCCTCAGAATAAAAGGACGTTCCTTTAGAAAGGAGATGAGAAGGATTTCTTTGGTCACAGGGTGGTGAACCTGTTGAATTCATTGCCGTTGTGGAGGCCAAGTCATTAGGTATTTTTAAGGCGGAGATTGAATGATTCTTGATTAGTTCTAGTGCAGGGGTTATGGGGAGAAGGCAGGAGAATGGGGTTGAAGGGGAAAGATAGATCAGCCATGATTAAATGGCAGAGTAGACTTGGTAGGCCTTATGGCCTAATTCTGCACCTTGAACGTATGAAGTTATGGTATTTCACTATATCTTGCCTATCCACCTATTTGTCCAATTGGCTTTTAAATGTTGTTACTGTTCTTGCTTCAATTATCCCCTTTCAATCTCAAGTCATTGGTCCAAGGTGAAGGGAAGAGATTTAATAGGAATCTGAGGGGTCACTTTTTCACACAAAGGGTGGTGGGTGTATGGAACAAGCTGCCAAAGGATGTAGTTGAGGATGGGACTAACCTAACATTTAAGAAAGAATTAGACAGGTACATGGATAGGACAAGTTTGGAAGGATATGGACCAAATGCGGGAAGGTGGGACTAGTGTAGCTGGGACATGTTGGACAGTGTGGGCAAGTTGGGCCGAAGGGCCTGTTTCCACACTGTATCACTCAATGACTCTAAGTGCCTGCACTGATGAAAATAAAAGAACATAGAATTATGGGGGGCATTGAAAGGGTAGACAGTCAGAACCAGGGAGAATGAACAAACTCCACACCCTACCCCTCCCCTCCCCTCCCCTCCCCCTCACATTGCCTCCCCTCCCCACCGCGCACCTCAACTTCCCCTCCATTACATCCCACCCCCTCCCCTCCCGTCCCTTCCCCTCCCCTCCCCCCATTCTCCATTCCCCCTTTCCCTCGCCACCCGTCCACACCCCCCCCCCCATCCCCCCGCCCCCCGCCCCTCCCCCGGTCCCCACTCTGAGCCCAGACCCCTACCTGTGAAGCAGACGGGACATTTAAAGGTGCCGCCCATTCCCTCGAAACTGTGTTCAATGAGGTGACACTGGAGCTTGGCTGGGGAGTCGAACGTCTGATTGCAGAGCTTGCATTCGTGGCTCAAGCCTTCCTCTAAGGGGGGGGGGCAAAGTGGGAAAAGGCTCATTAGTATTATTCAGAACAATCACTGCCAATCCTATTGCCAAAAGATATCGTCTCTTTCACAGCCCGAGATATCACTGGACGTTATAGAGACACACACTGTGGAGCCCAGACGGTCACACAGACACAGGTATCGAGTTATCGCCTTGCCCAAAGACAGTTGTGGGCTCCACCTTTCGATAATCGTTGTTGCTTTTTGCATATCTTTCATTAATTTGTTCTATGTACCGTCAATATCTCTCGTTTCTCAGTCCCCTCACCCTCAGTCTAAAGAGGGGTCTCAACCCAAAACATAACTTATTCCTATTCTCCACAGATGTAGCATGACCTGCCGAGTTACTCCAGCTTTTGGTGGCTATCTTCAGTTTAAAGCAGCATCTGCAGTTCCTCCATACACACAGGCCAACCTCCCTTCCATTGACTCCATCTACATTTCACGCTGCCTCGACAAGGCCACCAGCAGAATCAAGGCACAGTCTCACCCCGGTCACTCCCTCTTCTCCCCTCTCCCATCAGGCAAGAGGTACAGAAGTGTGAAAACGCACACCTCCAGATTCAGGGATAGTTTCTTCCCAGCTGCTATCAGGCAACTGAACCATCCTACCAACAAGTAGAGAGCGGTCCTGAGCTACTATCTACTTCATTGGAGACCGTTGGACTATCTTTAATTGGACTTTATCTTGCACTAAACATTATTTCCTGAACACTGTCGACGGCTTGATTGTAATTATTGTATTGTCTTTCCACTGACTATATAGCACGCAACAAGAAGCTTTTCACTGTACCTTGGCACACGTGAGAATAATAAGTTAAACTAAACACGCAGGGATAGCGCAAGGCAGACGAACAACGTTCAACGTAGACACAAGGAACTGCAGTGACTGGTTTACAATAGCAGTACAAAGTGCCGGAGTAACTCAGTAGGTGAGGCTTGTCACTCTACCTCAGTGCACATGACCATAAACTACACTGAACAAAAGAATGCCTTTGCAATGAGCCATCCTCGACATATACACACGAGCCGTCGATTTAAACTCATAACACAGTCGCCAAATTGAACGGACAACAGCAACTTGCGGCTGCTCGGCAGAGGGTGGGCAATCAGAAATTAAATCTATTCACATTCTCTTATCAATGGGTGGCAGGGCTCTGAATGAAAATGCCTTCCCTCTTGTCTCTTGCCACCTACCCTCCTGAAACCATGCTGCGTCTAATTATCGGACTCCTCAGTTTGCCGGATTTATTTACGATCTTAATCAGGACGGTGACTAGTTTAGGGGGGGGGGGAGGAAACAAGCAGGGACTGAAAGCAAGATTGAAATGACAATGAAGAGGGAAGGATGATATGCAGAGTCCTTGGTTAAACAGCCGGGAACCAAGATGACAGTTTAGCTTAGGGAGGAACTGCGTATGATGGTTTAAAACAAAGACAGACACGAGAAGCTCGGGGTAGCGCAGCGGGACAGGCAGCATCTCTGGAGAAAAGGGATAGATGACATTTCAGATCGAGACCCTTCTTCAGACTGGGAGTCGGGGGAACGGGGAACAAGAGATATAGACGGTACTTACGAATGGAAGATATGCAAAAAGCAACGATAATCATGGAGATGTGGAGCCCACAATGGTCTGTTGTTGGCTCTGGGATAGGTGGTCCCTCACCCACCCTAGTCATCGTACTAGCTTTACAGTCGTCTTGTTGAGTTCCACAGTCTGTATAACTCAATGTCACCTAAACCCTCTATTTTTATACTCTGATGAAACCGATGAAAGCGAATGCGCCAAAAGCCTTTTGACCACCTTATCTACCTGCGATGCCACTTTCGTGGAGCTATGTACCTGTGTACCTGAACTTTAGCCCGGTAAAATTGCCCCGCTATTGGCCTGGGTGAAGCTCAGGGCAGGAGAATGTCTCCGGCTATCTTTGAACACTCAGGGATTCTATGGAGTGAAACTCTGACAGGACTAACAGCACACTGCTCACTGTCAGGAAATACACCAAGTATATTTTGTTTTCCTTGACAGTATTAGCTGTGCAGCATTAGTCTGTCAGCTACAAAGAAAATATAGATGACAGCAGCACTGTGCATGGCCCAGAGCACTTACAACACTTATGCCCTGGACAGCACGGTGGCGCAGCGGTAGAGTTGCTGTCTTACGGAGCTAGATACCCGGGTCCAATTCTGACTATGGGTGCAGTCTGTACAGAGTTTGTCTCATTCTCCCTATGATCCCGTGGGTTTTCTCCGGCAGCTTTGGTTTCCTCCCACACTCCAAAGACGAGCAGGTTTGTAGGTTAATTGGCTTGGCATAAGTGAAACTTGTCCCTAGTGTGTGTAGGATAGTGTAAGTGCGTGGGGATCGCGGGCCGGCATCGACTCGGTGGGCCGAAGGGACTGTTTCTGCGCTGTATCTCTAAACAAACTAAACACTTTCTCCAGCAACTCACACTTCACCAGAGTATAGAACTATACAGCAGGAAAACAGGCCATTCGGCCCAACTGGTCCTTGCTGTCTAAATTGACCCATCTAAGCTCATCCCACCTGCCCGCATATGGCCCACATCTGTGGAATACACGGTGGATCAGTGAATCTGTGGAATTCATTGCCAGACGGCTGTGGAGGCCAAGTCAATGCATATTTGTAACATGGAGATTGACAGATTCTTGATTAAAACGTGCATGAATAGGACAGGTTTAGAGGGATATGGGCCAAGCACAGGCATGTGGGACTCATGTAGATGGGGCATGCTGGTCAGTGTGAACAAGTTGGGTTGAACGGCCTGTTTCCCCAGCTGTATGCCTCAATGGCTCCAGAAGAGTCTGATTTAAGATATTTCAAAGGTCTCCAGTGAGGTGGATGGTAGGTCAGGGCCGCTCTCTCGTTGGTAAGTGGGTGCCTGGAACACACTGCTGGGGGTGGTTGATAGTGGTATTCAAGAGGCTTTTAGGATATACAGGGAAATGGAGGGATATGGATCACGTGCATAAGTTCACAAGCAGTAGGAGCAGAATTAGGCCATTCGGCCCATCAAGTCTACGCCCTCATTCAATCAAGGCTGATCTATCTCTCCCTCCTAACCCCGTTCTCCTGCCTTCTCCCCATAACCCCTGACACCTGTACTTGTGCAGGCGGAGGAGAATCGGTTAAGTCAGCACTGTGTTCTGCATGGAGGTTGTGGGCCGAAGGGCCTGCCCCTGTGCAATATACTGTGCTAGGTTGCGCGAGAGTTGTCAGTGTGATGATGTGTGGATGAGTGGAGAGTGCGCACTGCATCAGCTTGTGGCAAGGGCAGAGAGGGAGCAGTGGAGTGGTCGGACCGCGTTGAAATTCATGGCCAGTCTGCATTGTCAATACTTTGCAATTGTTCAGTACAACTCGGCAGGGATTAGAGCTGAGGGGTATCGAGATAGGAATACAAATAAAGAAGATTTTGCTTCTCTTCCTCTCGTTTCCATCAGGTGATTTTAATCTACTTCAATAATCGGGTTAGGGAATAGACAGTAATTCCTGTTGCCTGACAAGGGATTTAGATAGTTTCACTCTGCTGTATCTATCGCGGGTGTAAATCAGATAAATTAACACTGCAGAGATGGAGGCAAGGCCGTTCAGCCCCTCACCCCTAGCCCGCCAGTCAATGATAGACACAACGTGCTGGAGTAACTGAGTGGGTCAGGCAGCAGCTCTAGAGAACATGAATAGGTGACGTTTTATATCGGGACCCTTCTTCAGACTTTGGTTCCTGAAATGTCACCTATCCACGTTCTCCAGAAATGCTGCCTGACCCGCTGAGTTACTCCAGCATTTTGGGTCTTTTTTTGTAAACCAACCTCTGCAGTTCCTAAACCAACCTCTGCAGTTCAATTGAATGAGGCACGGTGGCGCAGCGGTAGAGTTGCTGCCTTACAGCGCCAGAGACCCGGGTTCCATCCTGACCACGGGTGCTGTCTGTATGGAGTCTGTAAGTTCTCCCTGCGCCACGTGAGTTTTCTCCAGGTGCTCCAGTTTCCTCACACATTCCAGTGGCATACAGGGTTGCAGGTTAGTTGGCTTTGATTAGAATTGTATATTGTCCCCAGTGTGTAGGATAGTGCTGGTGTACAGGTTGATTGCTGGTCGTCAGTGGGCTGAAGGGCCTGTTTCCACGCTGTATCTAATCTGTAATCTGTAATCCAAACTAAACTAAATGATTGAAAGATACAACATGGAAACAGGCACGTCGGCCCATTACAACACCCGTTCACATCAGTTCCATGTTATCCCACTTTGTCATCCGACCCACACACACGAGGGACAAATGACAGAGGCCAATTAACCTACAGACCCACACGTCATTGGGAGAACACGGTCACAAGGAGAACGTGCAAACTCCACACAGACAGCACCTTAGGTCAGAATCGAACCAGGATCTCTGGCGCTGTGCCAGAAGAGGGAGTGATCGGGGTGAGACTGGTCCTTGATTATGTTGGTGGCCTTGCGAGGCAGTGTGTAGTACAAATGACTGGGAAAGAACTGCAGATGCTGGTTTAAATTAAAGGTAGAGACAAAATGCTGGAGTAACGCAGTGGGTCAGGCAGCATCTCTGGAGAAAAGGAATGGGTGACGTTTCGGGTCGAGACCCTTCTAACTGATCAGTCTGAGAAGGGCCTCAACCCAAAATGTCACCCTTTCCTTCTCTCCAGAGATGCTGCCTGAGCCGCTGAGTTACTCCAGCATTTTGTGCCTACCTTCGATGGAAGGGAGTTTGGTTTGTGTGACGGTCTGGCTTGCGTCCACAATTCTCTGCAATTCCCTGGAGTCTTGGATGGAGCTGTTCCCGAACGTGCTGCGATGCTTCCCGATAAAATGCTTTCCATGGCGCGTCTGTAGCAGTTGACGGGAACAGAGAGCGTTGTGACACTTCCCTTCCTCTCCCGCATCCACTGGCAGCCAGCCAAGAGCAGCAAGAGGCACGGCAGGCACATCACCAGCCTCCTGGGACAAAGGGCATGCACCACAAACGCCAAGTAGATTTAACCCTTTAGGTTCCCAAGGAGCAATGGAAATCCAAGCAAGTTGCTGCTCTGTTGACCAGGCTGTCACTCTGTGAGCGATGCAAATTCGGCAGCAGGCTTTTCCGAGAAAATATCGGCAAGTTTCAGCCAAACTCCACTTTCAAATTGCTTTGCAACCCAAACCAGCCCCTATACCCCACCCCGTCTCAGTAACTCCCACCAGCCCGTACACCCCATCCTGTGTCTGTAACTCACACCAGCCCCTACACCCCTCCCCGTCTCAGTAACTCCCACCAGCCCCTACACCCCTCCCAGCCTCTGTAACTCCCATCAGCTCCAACACATATTCCCACTGCTCCCTAAATTCACAACCCAAATAACTGCCGCTGCCTTGCACTCGTGATCTCTGGATCATATCGGATCGGCACGGTGGTGCAGCGGTAGAGTTGCTACCTTACAGCGCCAGAGACAAGGGTTCGATCCTGTCTATGGGTGCTGTCTGTACGGAGTTTGTACGTTCTCCCTGTGACCACGTGGATTTCCTCCGGGTGCTCCGGTCTCCATCCACACTCCAAAGACGTACAGGTTACGGGGAGAAGGCAGGAGAATGGGGTTGAGGGGGGAAAGATAGATCAGCCATGATTGAATGGCGGAGTCTGAAGAAGGGTTCCGACCCTGAAATGTCACCTTTTTTTTCACCAAGGATGCTGCTTGGCCTGCTGAGTTACTCCAGCATTTTGTGTCTATCTTCTGTGTAAACCAGCACCTGCAGTTTCTTCCTGCAGGTTTGTAGGTAAATTGGCTTCAGCAAAATTATAAATTGTCCCAAGTGTGTACAACAGTGCTAGTGTTTGGGGTGATCGCTGGTCGGTACGGATTCGGTGGGCCGAGGGCCTGTTTCTACACTGTATCTGGTCAAGTCTGGTCTAAACGCCACCCAGCTGTAACCGCTCTCTGATTGCTCATGCAGAGCAGAACCTCTTGTTCAGCCTTCCCCATTCCCCACTCGGTGGCAAGATTCTGCATTCATCTGTCACATCCCCCAACTTTCAACTCTTCATCAAAGAAGTGTTGACTGGGCCGACACACTCGAGACACCATCGGATATCTGCATAAATATCCTCTTATCTTATGCATGTAGACAGCTCGACAGTCTACCAATAAAGAAAGCAAAATCATATCAACATGTTCCTTAATCGTCACCATCTCCCACCGGATCACCGCTGTTTAGTTTAGTTTAGAGATACAGCGCGGATTCAGCCCACCGAGTCCGTGCCGACCGGGGATCGCCAGAGAGAAGGGGCGGCACGGTGACACTGCAGTAGAGTTGCTGCGACACAGAGCCAGAGACCTGGGTTGAACCCTGACTACGGGTGCTGTCTGTACGGTGACGTCTAACAAGGGCAGGTAAATGATAGGCCTCTGCGTAGTGTTGCAGAGCAGAGGGATCTAGGAGTTCAGGTGCATGGTTCCTTGAAGGCCGAGTCGCAGGTAGATAAGGTGGTCAAAAAGGCACTTTGGCCTTCATCAGTCAGAATATTGAGTATAGAAGTTGGGAAGTCATGTTGCAGTTGTATAAGACGTTGGTGAGACCGCATTTAGAGTATTGTGTTCAGTTCTGGGCACCATGTTATAGGAAAGATATTGTCAAGCTTGAAAGGGTTCAGAAAAGATTTCCAAGGATGTTGCCAGGACTAGAAGGTATGAGCTATAGAGAGAGGTTGAGTAGGCTGGGTCTCTATTCGATGGAGCATAGGAGGGTGAGGGAGGATCTTATAGAGGTGTATAAAGTAATGAGAGGAATAGATCGGGTAGATGCACAGAGTCTTTTACCCAGAGTAGGGGAATCGAGGACCAGAGTACATAGATTCAAAGTGAATGGGAAAAGATTTAATACGACCGAGCGGTAACTTTTTCATACAGAGGGTGATGGATGCATGGAATAAGCTGCCAGAGGAGGTAGTTGAGGCTGGGGATATCCCATCATTTAAGAAATAGTGCATGGACAGGACAGGTTTGGAGGGTTATGGACCAAGCGCAGGCAAGTGGGACTCGGGTAGCTGGGACATTGTTGGCCGGTGTGGGCAAGTTGGGCTGATGGGCCTGCTTCCACACTGTATTAATCTATGACTCTATGAAATGGAGATATAAGGAACAATGGCTGCATGGTTATCTAAGGGCACTGTGAGAAGCTAGAGAGGATATTGCAGGGTCACTGGCTGAGATATACGATTCATCATTAGATACGGGTGACTGGAGGGTGGCTATTTTAGAAGGGCTGCAGGAAGAGCCTGGGAACTATAGACCAGTGAGCCTAACCTCTGTGGTAGGCAAGTTACTGAAGAGTATTCTGAGGGATAAGATAGAAATACATTTGTGTAGGCAGGGGCTGATTAGGGATAGTCAGCATGTTTTTTTTGTAAGTGGGAGATCATGTCTCATGAATCTGATTTTTTTTTAATGAAGAGATAACTCGAGAGATTAATGAGGGCAAAGCCATAGGCATTGTCTACATGGACTTCAGCAAGGTATTTGCCCTGAAAGGTTAGTTTACAAATGTGAGCAAATGGGATGTGTAGATGGAGCATCTTGGATGGCATGGACAAGTTTGGTCGAAGGGTCAGTTTGCGTGCTGTGTGACTCTATGACTTTGACTTGAGAGCCTGAGCTATCGTGAGAGGTTCGTCAGGTAGGATTTTATTCCTTGGGAGTGCAGGAGGATGAGGGGTGATCTTATAGAGGTGTATAAAATCATGAGGGGAATGGATTGGGTGAATGCACAATATTTTACCCAGGGTAGGGGAATTGAGAACCAGAGGACATAGGTTAATGGTGAGAAGGGTAAGATTTAATAGGAACCCAAGGGGCAGATCTTCACTCGGAGGGTGGTGAGTGTATGGAATAAAGTGCCAGAGGAGGTAGAGAAGTGTAGATGGAGACAATGGAAGGAAAATCCAGAGGCCTTGGCAGACCGGGCAGAAGTGGGAATTATGGGAATGGGAAGGGAAGTTAAAACAGGGCGGCACGCTGGCGCAGGGTAGAGTTGTTGCCTGACAGCAGCAGAGAGCCGTGTTCGATCCTGTGGATGGGTGCTGACTGTGTGGAGGTTGCACGTTCTCCATGTGACTGCATGCGTTTTTTCAAGGTGCTCCAGTTTCCTCCCACACACCAAAACCGTGCGGGTTTGTAGGTGAATTGGCTTAGGTAAAGAGATTTTCCTAGGATGTTGTTGGTGTTCGGGGTGATCGCTGGTTGGCACAGACTCGGTGGGCGCTGTATCTCTAAAGTCTAAAGCTTTAAAAAGTCAGCACTTGATTTCTTCCAACACATTGTATTTTTTGCTCATGATTCCAGCATCTGCAGCCTCTAGCAGCTCCAGTAGCTTGTTTCTGTGTTGTAGGCGATAAGCAATCACTAAGATTTAAGGTAATTTCCTTCGCTAAGTTGTGATCAGGATTGTGCAGCCTCAATGGGGGCTGTTAAATGGGAATTGCTTTGGTATTCGAAGGCAATTGTGGGAAAGGGGGGACGCGTTCAAACAGACTCAGGGGGTCGGTACCCTTTCTCCTCTGCAACTTACTTCGATCCCATCTGAAATTAAAAACATTCTATAAAAGCACAATTGAAGCAGCCAGCAGGAATAATACCGTCTCTAAGGTTTAACATAATAGTTCTTTAATTTAGCAGAATTAATGCTGCTGTGCATAGCGATTGCTAATCCCATTGTTTTTCTTAACCCAAAAGCGGAACGGATGATGCTGGGAAGTGGAACTAGTCATCTTAACGCAAGGCAGACATGGTGATAAAAGCCGCCTGGAAATAGCATTGAGCCTTCCCTGGGCACAGCGCTACTGTGGAGCTACAGAACGACAAGGCCGGGACATCTCCCCAGGTTATGGTGGAGCAGGGACTCAAGTCATAGATACATAGAGCGTGGAAACAGGCCCTTCGGCCCAACTTGCCCACACTGACCGACGGGACTTGGCAGACGGGACAAAACCTGGCGGGTGACGAGTGGATACAGCCTGAGGAAGGGTTATGACCCGAAACGCCACCCATCCACATCCCCCAGAGTTGCTGCCTGAACCACTGAATTACTCCAGCACTTTGTGTCTTTTCATCTAAATTCTTCTCTGCAACCTCCATGCACTCGTAGAGTCAGAGTCAGAGTCATATACTGTGGATACCGGCCCTTGGGCCCAACATGCTCACACTGACCAACACGTCCCATCTACACTAGTCCCACCTGCCTACGTTTGGCCCATATTCCTCTAAACCTGTCCTGTCCATGTAACTGTCTAAATGTTTCTTAAACGTTGCGATAGTACCTGCCTCAACTACCTCCTCTGGCAGCTCATTCCACACAACAACAACCCTTTGTGTGAAAGAGTTACCCCTCAGGTTTCTTTCATCTTTCATCTTGGAAGAGTGGGCTGAAAGATGGCAGATGGAGTTTAATGCTGATAAGTGTGAGGTGCTACATCTTGGCAGGACAAATCAAAATAGGACGTACATGGTAAATGGTAGGGAATTGAGGAATGCTGTGGAACAGAGGGATCTAGGAATAACCGTGCATAGTTCCCTGAAGGTGGAATCGCATGTAGATAGGGTGGTAAAGAAAGCTTTTGGTGTGCTGGCCTTTATAAATCAGAGCATTGAATATAGGAGTGGGGAAGTAATGTTAAAATTGTACAAGGCATTGGGAAGACCAATTCTGGAGTATGGTGTACAATTTTGGTCGCCTAATTATAGGAAGGATGTCAACAAAATAGAGAGCGTACAGAGGAGATTTACTAGAATGTTGCCTGGGTTCCAGCGACTAAGTTACAGAGAAAGGTTGAACAAGTTAGGTCTTTATTCTTTGGAGCGCAGAAGGTTACGGGGGGACTTGATTGAGGTCTTTAAAATGATGAAAGGGATAGACAGAGTTGACATGGATAAGCTTTTCCCATTGAGGGTAGGAAAGATTCAAACAAGAGGGCATGACATGAGAATAAAGGGACAGAAGTTTAGGGGTAACATGAGGGGGAACTTCTTTACTCAGAGAGTGGTGGCTGTGTGGAAAGATCTTCCTGCAGAAGTGGTGGAGGCAGGATCGATTTTAACATTTAAAAGTAAAGTGGATAGGTATATGGACGGGAAGGGAATGGAGGGGTATGGTCTGAGTGCAGGTAGATGGGACTAGGGGAAAATAAATGGTCGGCACGGACTGGAAGGGCTGAGAAGGCCTGTTTCCGTGCTGTAATTGTTATATGGTTATATGGTTTATCCCCTCACTGTAAACCTATGTTCTCACTTCCGTCCCCTCACCGTGAACCTAGTTCTCTATTCCCCTACTCGGGGTAAAAGACTGTGCATTTACCCAATCTATTCTCTCACGATTTTGTACACCTCTATGAGTTCACACCTCATCCTCCTGCGTGGCAAGGAATAAAATCCTGGCCTGCACTAACACGCCCTGTATCTCAGGCCCTCAATTCCTGGCAACATCCCTGTAAATCTTCTGCACTGGATTAACCTACAACCACGTACATCTTTGGAGTGTGGGAGGAAACCGGAGCACCCAGAATGGAACGCAGTCACAGGGAGAACGCACACACTCCACCCAGACATTCCCCGAGGTCAGGATCGAACCCGGGTCTCTGGCGGTATGAGGCGGCGGCTGTTTACTGGGTTTTTTTCAGATCTATTTCGATGTTATTTTGGTGAACGAATTTGGGACAATTTGGTGTTGTGTGCGGTGGGCAAGGTACGGCGGTAATTTGGTGTCAAGACGTCTCGTTGAGTCATTGGCCTCGACTGGTCGTTCCACATCTGGGCTGCATGTAGTTGGACAGACCTTTGCCAAAGGAACAAAGGGTTGACACGAGACATAGTCTTACTCTGGCAGCAAGAAGGATTCGGGAGGAAGTACTGTCTGTATAACTCGTTATCACCTACCCCACAGACAACAACGCACCATTGTGGGCTCCACCGTTCCTTGATCATCGGTGCTTTTTGCATATCTTTCATTCATTTGTTCTGTGTGCCATCTATATCTCGCATTTCACTTTCCCCCGGCACTCAGTCTGAAGAAGAGTCTCGATCCGAAACTTTTCTCTCCAGCGACCCTGCCTGACCCACTGAGTTACTCCAGCTTTTTGTGTGTCCATCTCCTGTGTAAACCAGCGTCTGCTGTTCCTTCCTACACACCATCTCTTCCCTTCCCACCGTGCAGCCTTCCGGTTAGTTTCCCACCGGGGCTTCATTCCCCATGTGCGCAGGAATTCCCAGATGATCACAGCGCGGAAAATCCCTCAGACTCAAGAACGGACAAGAGGGGCAAGAGAGGAGGGAGGGATGTGGAGGGGAGGGGAGGGCGAGGGCGGTGAGTGAGTGGAAGGGGAGGATTGGAGGGAGGGGGGAGGGGGAGTGCAGGGGAGAGAGTGTGCTGAACAGGAACAATGTTAAGTTGCATCAGATGTGGCTGTGGGTTCCCAGGCAGTGTACTTTGTGCTCACGTTTGGCTCAATACGTGTGCTGTTTTGTTGCCTTGGTTCCCTGACAGACTTTTGCTGCTGACTCTACTTCACAATTAATTGAGCCTTCCATCAGTAGAAAAGTCAAAATAATGAATGGAAACATTTTGAGCGGCAGGGCGGCGCAGCGGGTAGTGCTGCTACCTCACGGCGCCAGAGACCTGGGTTCGATCCTGACCTCAGGAGCTCAGTGTGTGTGTGTGTGTGTGTGGAGTTTGTACGTTCTCCCTGTGACCGCGTGGGTTTCCTCCGGGTGCTCCGGTTTCCTCCCATATCTCAAAGACGTGCAGGTTTGCAGGTTAAACGGCCCTCTATAAAATTGCCCCTAGTGCATTGCGAGTGGATGAGAAAGTGGGATAACATGGTGATTGATGGTCGGCATGGACTCGGTGGGCCGAAGGACCACTTTCCATGCTGTATATTTCATTCAATTCAATGTTGGTGCAAACCTGCCCCTTAGGTTCCTATTAAATCTTTCCTCTCTCACCTTCAACCAGCATCTGCAGTTCCTTCTGTCTCCAGTGATCAGCCTGTGATGGACTGGACATACAGGGAGCTGCAGATGCTGGTTTACAAATGAAAAAAACATAAATTGCTGGAGTAACTCAGCGAGCTAGGCAGTATCTTTGGAGAACATGGATAGGTGGCATTTTGGTTCCCCAGAGATGTTGCCTGACCCTCTGAGTTACTCCAGCATTCCAGGCTCAGATTTTATTTTACCTTAGTTTAAAGATACTGTGTGAAAACAGGCCCTTCGGCCCAGAGTCCATGCCGGCCAACGATCACCCATACATTAGTTCTATGTTATAGCACTCTCGCATCCTACGCATTATGGGCAATTTTTAGAAGCCAATAAACCTACAAAACTGTACGTCTTTGGAGTGTGGGAGGAAACTGGAGCACCCGGAGAAAACCCACGCAGTCACAGGGAGAACGTACAGACTCCGTTGAGACAGCACCAGTAGTCAGGATCGAACCCGGGCCTATAGGGCTGGACTAGTGTGTCACCCTGAGGAGGGGTTAAACACGGAGGAGAGAAGGTTGGGGGAGTGGCCGGGGTTGGGGGGGGGGGGTTGTGAGAAGTTACCTAAATTGAAGGATTCAATGTTCATGCTGCTGGGATGTAAGCTACCCAAGTGGAAGTATGAGTATGAGGTGCTATTGCTTGTGGCCTCACTCTGGCAATGGAGGAGGCCCAGAACAGAAAGGTCAGTGTGGGAATGGGAAGGGGAGTTAAAATGGTTAGCCACCAGGAGATCCAGCAGGCCTTGCGGATTGAGTTGGAAATATAGATGGCATCTACACAGGAGGCCCAACAGCAGCCTGGGGCTCACCTGGATCGGGGGTGCTCCATTCTTCCAGCATGTGGACCGGATTTTGAACTTTTTCTTTGTGTAAATGGCGCCAAAAGACTTGTGCGTGTGTGAGCTATGCAAAATGATTCTCACTGTGAAGTGCACACCGAACAATAAAGAACCAGTGAATCATTGTTGGAGTAACTCAGCGGATCTGGCAGCATCTCTGGAGAAAAGGAATACTGTCGGTGACGTTTTGGATTGGAGTCTTTCCTTAATTCAATGAAGATGGGTCCCGACCCAAAACGTCACCTGTTCTTTTCTCCAGGGATGCTGCCTGACTCGCTGACTTACTCCAGCATTGTGAGTCCATCTTCGGTGTAAACCAGCATCTGCAGTTCCTTCCTAAACAATAGAGCCATTGATGTTGGGCACGGACATTGTGGGCCAAAGGCCTCTTTCCTGTGCTGCACTGATCTAGTTCTTGACAGAGGCAAAGAGTAAGAATGAAATATAGCCCGATGATGTGTATCCTGTGGTCTTGTCACACACACACACACGTACAACAACACACACACTCACTCACACACATACACATATACACACACAGAACATACACGCACACAGTCAGATACACACATGCACACATACACAGTCAGATACACACATGCACACACACATACAGACATATACACACACAGAACATATACGCACACATCCACAGTCAGATAGACACATGCACACACACACACATACAGACATATACACACGCAAACACACACATCCGTACATATACACACAGTCAGATACACACATGCACACACAGACACACATACAGACACACACTTACACCGACACACACAAACATACGGACAAATACACACACAGAAACATATATGCCCACATCCACACATATACACACAGTCAGATGCACACATGCACACAGACACATACATATATATGCACACATATACACACAAGCAGATACATAGACACATACATGCATACACACAGACACACACGTACACCGACACAGACACACATGTATACACACATACACACACATTCATGCACACACACGCACTCACAGACACACACGCGATCCCACACTTCCTGCCTGTGACCCAATGCCTATTCAAATCTGCTGCAGGCAATCAGTAGTCTTTGACTTCAGCTGAGGCTCATTAAGTTCCCAAGAAGAATGTGCATTAAAAATATGGCCACATAATGAGAGGCACACAAAAGGAATGTGTGACTATTTTTGATAAGTGCGGGGCAGATCACGAATGAGCGGTGGGCACAGTTCTCTGGTGAGCTGTGGTACGGGCCCAGATCTCTGGAAATTATTACTGGTGAGCACAGCAGCAGAGGGACCCTGGGCAGTAGAGACTCCAACACTCTTCCTAACGACAGCAAATGAGCCGACTTTAATTAGGGGGGAATTAGAATTGAAAATTATATTTCCCGTACCCGAGAGTGAGGCTTCGAGACAGGCACACTGTCGGGATGCACCACTGCTCGGTTTGGGAACAGCTCTGCCCAAGTCTGCGAGAAATCGCAGAGAATTGTGGATGTCGCCCAGTCAATCACACAGACCAGTCTTGCCCCCTAAAGACAAAATGTAGAAACAAAGAACTGCAGATGCTGGTTCATGCAAAAGATAGACACAAAGTGCTGGAGTAACTCAGCGGGTCAGGCAGCATCTCTGGAGAAAAAAGATGGGTGATGTTTTGGGTTGGGACCCTTCTTCAGACTGAAGAATGGTCTTGACCCGAAGCGTCACCTATCCGTGTTCTCTAGAGATGCTGCCTAATTCTCCGAGTTACTCCAGCACGTTCTTGTCCCAAAAGACCATTTTCATCCTGGGCATTCCGTCTTCACCCCTCTCCTCTCGGGTAGAAAATACAAAAGCCCGAAAGCACGTACCACCGGATTCAGAAACAGCTTCCTCCCCGCTGTTCTCAGACTACTGAACGGTCCTTCCATAAGCTAGGATGCATAAGCTCTGATCCCCCAGCCTACCTCATTGTGGACATTACACTTTTTCTCTGTAACTGCTGGGGCGGCACGGTGGCACAGCGGTAGAGTTGCTGCTTCATTGCGCCTACAGTGCTGCAGACCCGGGTTCGATCCTGACTACGGGTGCTGTCTGTACGGAGTTTGTACGTTCTCCCCGTGACCGCGCGACTGGGTTTTCTCCAAGATCTTCGGTTTCCTCCCTCACTCCAAAGACGTACAGGTTTGTAGGTTAATTGGCTTGGATAAATGTAAAAATTGTCCTTAGTGTGTGTAGGATAGTGTTAATATGCGGGGATGGCTGGTCGGCACGGACTCGGTGGGCCGAAGGGCCTGTTTCCACACTGTATCTCTAAACTAAACTAAACTAAACGGTAACATTATAACAAAGTAACACTATGAATCACAGCTTGGTTTGGGAACAACTCTGCCCAAGACCGCAAGAAATTGCAGAATTGTGGATGTAGCCCAGTCCATCACACAGACCAGACTCCACACCATCGACTCCATCTACACTTCACGCTGCCTCAGTAAAGCAGCCAACATAATCAAAGACTTGTCCCACCATAGTTATTCCATCTTCTCCCCGCTCCCGTCCGGCATAAGGTACAGAAGCTTGAAAGCGCGCACCACCAGACTCAGGAACAGCTTCTTCCCCTCTGTTATCAGGCTTCTGAACGGTCCTTCCATAAGCTAGGGTACTGTCCGATCCCTACACAATAGGGGCAACATACAGAGGCCAATTAACCTACAAATCCTCATGTCTTTGGGATGCGGGAGGAAACTGGAGCACCCGGAGACCTGGGTCTCTGGCGCTGTGCGGTCACAGGGAGAACGTGCAAAGGCCACCAGCGTAATCAAGGACCAGTCATTCCCCGGTCACTCCTTCTTCTTCCCTCTTTCATCACGGAAGAGGTACAGTGCATGAAAACGATCACCTCCAGATTCAGGGACAGTTTCTTCCCAGCTGTTATCAGGCCACTGAACCATCCTCCCACCAACTAGAGAGCGGTCTGAGCTACCATCTACTTCATTGGAGACCCTTGGACTATCTTTAATTGGACTTGACTGGACTTTATCTTGCACTCAGCATTATTCCTTTTATCCTGTATCCAGACACTGTGGACGGCTTGATTGTAATCATGTATAGTCTTTCCGCTGAATGGTTAGCACGCAACAAAAAGCTTCTCACTGTACCTCGGTACACGTGACAATAATAAACTAAACCCTATGCACACAGGCTGCACCTGAGGACGGGATTGAACCTGGATCTCCGGGCGCTGTGAGGCAGCCGCTCTACCCGCCGTGCCACCTCGCCGCCAAATCGCGCTCCAGTTTTGCGGGGTTCGTAAGTGGGCAGAGCCTTGCGTACGTGTGGATCCAGGCGCTGGCTCCGTGACGCTCTACCGCAGCGGTGAAACAGCAGTAGAGTTGCTGCCTCACAGCACCACATAACCAGGTTCAAACCTGACTACGGGTGCTGCCTTTATGGAGTTTATACGTTCTCCCTGTGACTGAATGGGTTTTCTCCCAAACTCCAAAGACGTGCAGGTTTGTAGGTGAATTGGCTTGGTAACAAATTGTAAACTGCCCCTAGCGCGTGCAAAAATAGTGTTAATGTGTGGGTGATCGCTGGTCACCGCGGACTCGGTGGCTGAAGGGCCCATTTCCGCGCTGTATCTTTAAACTAAACTAAAACTAAATGGGACGAGTTTTAGGTGAGACATCTTGGTCGGCATGGGCGTTTTGGGCCGAAGGGCCTGTTTCCGCGCTATATCTCTAAACTAAACTAAACTAAGTCCACCCACCCCTCTGTTCCGCAGATCTTTGTACCTTTGTGATTCACTCGTTTTTTTTCGGGAAGCAGAACCACAGGTTCTCGATTATGCAGAGAATGTCTGTGGGCTGATTAAATAATGGCATTACGGCAGCATTCTCTGAGGTATCAGCGTGACCACCTCCTCTGCAGTGCCTCTCATTCACACTCCCAGTGTTCTCTCTCCAGTAATTGTTCCCCATTTCAATCCCACCAGGGACAAAACTATTTTTTGATTAAATTAACTTATTCATGAGCAGCATGTCTCTGTTAAACTCACTGTAGCCGCTGCAATCATTATTTATTTACTTTTAAATCGGGCACTTCTGAAGTCTATAACGGTTTACAACTTGTCGCCTCTGCTCTTCGTAAAACCCACGCCCATTTCTGTGTGAAGAAGGGTCTCGACCAGAAATGTCACCTATTCCTTTTCTCCAGAGATGCTGCCTGACCCGCTGAGATACTCCGGTTTTTTGTGTCTGTTTCCGAGTCATTCCCCAATGGGGGATATTCCCGACTTGTCCCGCATCTCATTGGGACCTGCTGACTCCCACAGAGACATAGAGCGTGGAAACCGGCCTTCAGCCCAACCCATCCATGCCGACCAAAATGCCCTATTTAAGGTAGTTGAGGCCAGTTCATTGGCTATATTTAAGAGGGAGTTAGATGTGGCCCTTGTGGCTAAGGGGATCAGAGGGTATGGAGAGAAGGCAGGTACGGGATACTGAGTTGGATGATCAGCCATGATCATATTGAATGGCGGTGCAGGCTCGAAGGGCCGAATGGCCTACTCCTGCACCTAATTTCTATGTTTCTATGTTAAGATAGTCCCATTTAGTTTAGTTTAGAGATGCAGCATGGAAACAGGCCCACCGCGCCGAACAGCGATCACCCCGTACACTCGCACTATCCTACACACTGTCGACAATTTACAATTTTTACCAAAGCCAATTAACCTACAAACCTGTACATCTTTGGAGTGTGGGAGGAAACCGGAGCACCCAGGCAGTCACATGGAAAACGTACAAACTCCGTACAGACAGCACCTGTAGTCAGCAACAAACTCGGGTCTCTGGCGCTGTGAGATAGCAACTCTACCGCTGTGCCACCGTGTGCCCAGTGCTACGCTTTAATCAGGAGTTTAGTTTGGAAGGCGGCACAGTATATATATATATATATATATATATTATCATCAACTTCCTCATCAGGAGTATGTCGGCATGGATGTGATGTGCTGTTTCCATGCGGTAGCTCGAAACTAAACTAAACTTGGCGTCACATTGGGTGTGGGCATTGTGGGCCGAAGGGCCTGTTCCTGTGCTGTACTGTTCAATGCTGTGTGGCCTTAGACTGAAACAACATGTTGGCAGGAAGCTTTTGCAAAACCTAAAAAAATCAATGTGTTAATAATTTGCCCACTGAGTAGTAGTGTGTGGATTCTGCCCGGGCTGTCCCTGTTGGACCTGGCCTCAGGCTAACCTGTCAAGACCGGGGCTGAAGGCTTCGACTGAACATCAATAATTGCTGCACAAATCTGGATCGTACTGAGTTGGGTTTGCAAGTGAAGTGAAGGGATTTGTAATTAAACAGAAGCAAGGTGCTGGAGAGGGGTCCAGCAGTACAGGCATGGACAGGCAGGGAAAGTTTTTAACAACAAATAACGAAAGCACAAAGTTTTGGAGTAACTCAGCGGGTGGGGCAGCATCCCTGGAGAACATGAATAGGCGATGCTTTGGACCGGGACCCTTCTTCGGATCAAGAAAGGACCCAAGTGATGGAGTAACTCAGCAGGTCAGGCAGCCTCCCTGGAGAACATGGACAGTGACATGTCGGCTCGAGACCCTTCTCATAGACATACTCATACAGTCATACAGCACAGAAACAGGAGCTTCAGCCCAACTTGCCCATGCCCAACAACATGCCCCATCTACACTTGTCCCACCTGCCCACCATTGGCCCATTTCCTTCCAAAACTGGCCTATCCATGTATCTGTCCAAATGTCCACTGAATGTTATGATTGTATCTGCCTCAAATACCTCCTCCTGCAGCTCGTTCCATACACCCACCATCCTTTGTGTAAAAACGTTACTCTTCATGCGCCTGTTAAATCTTTCCCCCCTCACCTTAAACCTGTGTTCTCTGCTTCTTGATTCCACTACTCTAGACAAAAGAACTCAGTGCATCTACCCGATCTTTTCTTCAGACTGATTGACGGGGGGGGGGAGAGAAAGCTGGAAGAGAGGAGGGCAGGACAAAGTGTGGCTGGTCATAGATGAATATGAGTGGGGGGGGGGTTTGATAGGTAGACAGCTGGAGAAAGGGCGGAGATCAAACGACAGAAGAATTGGAGAGTTGTGAATTGTGAAGCCAGAGGAAGGAACGTAGGTGAAGGGTGAGTGGAGAAACAGGTGCAAGTCTAGGTGGGACACAGGGGATGTGGGGAAGAAAAGGGGGTGTGTGGGAGAGAGAAGAGCGGGGAAGGGGGAGGGGGGAGGGGTTATTAGACGTTACTTAAAATTGGAGAATTTCCCAACCAGTATATCCACTCTGTCATTCAGGCATGCAGGAAGGATGTTGGTGAGGGTCTAGCGGGAGTTTACAAGAATGATAGGACTGGGTTAATGTATGAAGAGCGTTTGACGGCACTGGGCCTGTATTCGCTGGAGTTTAGAAGGATGAGGGGACGCCTCATTGAAATGTGCCAAATTGTGAAAGGCTTGGATAGAGTGGATGTGAAGAGGATGTTTCCACTAGTGGGGGAGTCCAGGGCCAGAGGTCGTAGCCGCAGAATAAAAGGACGTTCCTTTAGGAAGGAGATGAGGAAGAATTTATTTCGCCAGAGGGTGGTGAATCTGTGGAATTAATTGCTACAGATGGCTGTGGAGGCCTAGCCATTGGATATTTTTAACACCCCATCTTTGCAACAGGGATGCCAGGCAGGGTACGTATTTTACATATTTGGTGTGGAATCCCATTCTTCGTACTGGGGCCCATTCTGGTACAGCGGGAGGTGGGACTATCTCCGTTTAATGTAACTCATGGAATATAGAACAGTCATTCAACATCGCGCTAGTCTTAGATAACTAGACTAAGAACTGGAGTAACTCAGTGGGTCAAGCAGCCTATCTAGACATAAAGGAATAGGTGACATTTTGAGTCGAGACCCGAAACATCACCTATTACTTTTCTGCAGAGATGCTGCCTGACCTGCATTTACTCCAGCATTTTGCATCTATCTCTGGTGTAAACCAATATCTGCGGTTCCTTCCTACATATTGTGCTAGTCAATCTGCTAGAACTGGGGTGGCACAGTGGTGCAGCAGTAGAGTTGCTGCCTCACAGGCAGTATGGGCAAGATGGGCCGAAGGGCCTGTTTCCACTATATAAGACGCAATCCTCGTCATTCCAAATTGTTAATGCAAACGAAACATGTAGCATTAACAGTGGATTCCAATTACTAAAAATAAACAGATCAGTGTTCCAGCATCTACTCCCTGAACTAATTATTCAGTTTATTTCTGCGTAGGTTTTTAAAAAAATATATTAATCTCTGAGCACAGTTGGAAGCAAGTAGCAAGTTCTGGACACAAGAATCAGTGGGAAGGGGACAGTGTTTAGTTTAGTTTAGTTTAGACATACAGCGCGGAAACAGGCCCTTCGGCCCACCGCGTCAGCGCTGACCAGTGATCCACGCACACTAGCACTATCCCACACACACTAGAGACAATTTACAATTTCACCAACGCTAATTAACCTACAAACCTGCACGTCTTTGGCGTGTGGGAGGAAACCAGAGCACCCGGAGAAAACCCACGCGGTCGCAGGGAGAACGTGCAAACTCAGTATAGACAGCATCCGTGGTCAGGATCGAACCCGGGTCTCTGGTGCTGAGAGGCAGCAACCGCAGCGCCACCATGCTGCCCAGTGGTAAAGAAGGCGTATGGTATGCTAGCCTTCATCGGTCGGGGCTTTGAGTGTAAGACTCTGGAAGTCACCTTGCAACTTGATAGGACTTTTGTCTGCTTGCATTTAGAGTATTACACGTGCAGCTCTGCACCATTACTGGAAGCATGTGGAGGCGATGGAGGGGGCGCAGAAGAGGTTTCCCTGAATGCTGTCCGGATTAGAGGGTATTAGCTATAAGGAAAGTTAAGGATTGCCAATTGTGAAGCCAGAGGAAGGAATGTAGGTGGGAGGGGAGGGGGAGGGGAGGGGGAGGGGGAGGGGAGGGGAGGGGGAGGGGAGGGGAGGGGGAGAACTAGGTGCGAGTCCAAGTGGGGCAGAGTGAAGAGAGGGTTGAAAAAGAAAAAAAAATAGAAGACCGTGTAAGATCATCATTTGCCTATCACCTTAAAGAGCAATATGGTGTGGGGTGGTGGAGTATTGTGTGCAGTTCTGGTCGCCCCATTACTGGAAGGATGTAAAGGCTTTGGAGAGGGTGCAGGGGAGACTTGCCAGAATGATGCCTGGGTTAGAGGCTACAAGTTACAGAGAGAGGTTGGACAGACTTAGATTGTTTTGTCAGGAATGCCAGAGGTTGAGGGAAGACCTGATCGGAGTATATGAAATGGTGAGAGGCATGGATCCCAGCAGACGCTCAGAACCTTTTCCCTTTGATGATTGAGGAGATTCGGCATGTCGGCGGATACTCTTATCGAATTTCTACAAATGTATAGACACAAAAAGCTGGAGTAACTCAGCGGGACAGGCAGCATCTCTGAAGAGAAGGAAAGGGTGACGTTTCAGGTCGAGTTCCTTCTTTAGACTGGTTAGCGATAAGGGAAACGAGAGATATAGACAGTGATGTGGAGAGATAAAGAACAATGAATGAAAGATATGCAAAAAAAGCAACGATGATAAAGCAAACAGGCCATTGTAAGCTGTTTGTTGGATGAAAATGAGCAGCTAGTGCGACTTGGGTGGGGGAGGGACAGAGAGAGAGGGGGGGGGGAATGCCGGGGCTACCTGATGTGAGAGAAATCAATGTTCATACCACTGGGCTGTAAGCGGCCCAAGCAAAATATGAGATGCTGTGTCTCCAATTTGCGTTTAGCCTCACTCTAACAATGGAGGAGACTGAGGACAGAAAGGTCAGTGTGGGAATGGGAAGAATCAAAGTGTTTAGCATCCGGCAGATCAGGTTGGTTCAGGCGGGCTGAGCGAAGGTGTTCCCGCAAAAACGATCGGCCAGTCTGCGTTTGGTCTCGCCGATGTATAATAGTTCACATATTGAACAGCGGATACAGTAGATGAGGTTGGAGGAGGTGCAAGTGAACCTCTGCCTAACCTGAAAGGACTATCACCCATCCCAAGGATGGAAAACATACCGAGAGGTTGCATCACGGTCTGGTTCGGCAACTCGAATGCCCAGGACTGGAGGAGGGACAATCTGTCCCATGTTTTGTAATCCGGACTTTATCAGACGCTTTCTAAAGGCTGAATCCGCCCATTCGCTGGGCCTTTCAGCGCCTGGCGCGGCTTAAAATCATACTACTGCATCGAGGCGATCGAAGGTCCCGATGATGAAGCCCCCGCCGGGCGATGAAAGGCCCCGCGAACGGGCCGATTCATGCCCCACGATTCGGGGCGGACAAAGCTGTTGCAGAGTTCGGAGTCGGTCACCAACCAGGTCAGCTTCCGATGTTACCGTCCACCGTGCACACGGCCGAAGCCTCGCGTGTGTGCGTGCCAAGAAATTGTGTCCCCCCCATGTTTTGATAGCGATTTCCATGCCTGCTCCCCACCATCGAAGAATCTACAGGAGTCGCTGCCTGAAATAGACTGGCAGCATCATCAGAGACCCACATCACCCTGGCCACGCTCTCATCTCGCTGCTACCATCGGGAAGAAGGTACAGGACCAGAGAACCGTGACCTCCAGGTTCAAGAACAGCTTCTTACCGCCAACCATCGGGCTCTTGAACACTGCATAACACTAAGCTCAGCAACTGTGATCATCCACGGACTGTCTTTGGATGTAATACGGGCTTCGGTTTGGCTCTATCATGGTTACCTGGTGTTGCTGTTGTTAATTAATTGTATTATCGATTATTATATATGAATCCATGTGTTATTGCGTTAATGGTCCTGCCAAGCTGCAGTGAGTAAGAATGCCATGGTCCCATTACCGGTATATATGCTAGTTAAACACTCCTGACTCCCATACGTACATGCGGCATAGGAACAGTATTAGGCCATTCAGCCCATCGAGTCTACTCCGCCCATTAAACATGGCTGATCTATCTTTCCCTCTCAACCCCATTCTCCTGCCTTCTCCACATAACCCCTGACACCCGTACTAATCAAGAATCTGTCAATCTCTGCTTTATAAATACCCAGTGACTTGGCCTCCACAGTCTTCTGTGGCAATGAATTCCGCAGATTCACCACCCTCTGACTAAAGAAATTCCTCCTCATCTCTTTTCTAAAGGTACTTCCTTTTACTCCTTTATGGCTTCTGGTCCTCAACCCTCCCACTAGTAGAAATATCCTCTCCACATCCACTCTATGCGGGCCTTTCACTATTCGGCAAGTTTCAATGAAGTATTGGTAAAAACTACAGCCTGGGATTACTGACCATCCCAAATTGCCCCCGAACATAGTGCGGCGCTGTGAGACAGCGATAGATGCCTGGGTTCGATCCTGACTGCGGCTGCTGTCACGTGACCGCGCGGGTTTTCCCTGGGTGCTCCGCCCACTCTCCAAAGACGTGCAGGTTTGTAGGTTAATTGGCTTCTGTAAAAATGTGTAAATTAACCCTCGTGTGTAGGATAGTGCTAGTGTACGGGGTGATCGCTGGTCGGCGTGGTCTCGGTGGGCCGAAGGGCCTGTTTCCGTGCTCTCTGTCTAAATTAAACCAATCTCTGTCCCCTCCCCTGTCTAATGACGTCTTTCCCACAGAACCACAGAAGCAGAAACAAAAAGCTGGAGTAACTCAGCAGACCAAGCACCATCTCTGGAGAAAAGGAATAGATGACGCTTTGGGTCGAGACTGGTAGTCAGGGGAAAGGAGAACAAGAGATATGGACATTACTTAGGATAAATGAGTGGGAGATATGCAAAAAGCAATGATGATCAAGGAAATGTGGAGCCCACAATGGTCCATTGTTGGCTGTGGGATAGGTGATAGCGAGTTATACAGACAGTGGATCACAGCAGGACGACAGTGAAACTAGTGCAAAGACTAGGGTCGGGGGGTGGGGGGGCAGGGAGAGTGGAGCTGCAAGGGTTACTTGAAGTAGAAGCAGTGTTTGTTCTCGGGATAGAGACAAAATGCTGGAGTAACTCAGCGGGACAGGCAGCATCTCTGGAGAGGAGGAGTGGGCGACGTTTCGGGTCGAGACCCTTCTTCAGACTTCGGTCTCGAGCCGAAACGCCACCCATTCCTTCTCTCCAGAGATGCTGCCTGTCCCGCTGAGTTACTCCAGCATTTTGCGTCTGTCTCCGGTGTAACGTAGCATCTGCAGTTCCTTCCTAGGCGTTTGTTCCTGGAAGTCAGACGTGGTTACACTGCCCTTCCCCTCCACCCCCCCTCCACCCCCCCCACCGCGTCCTTTTGTCCGTAGCGCTGGGAGTCGGCCTCTGCCCGGGCACCAGGTGCTCGCTCTCGGTCCAGACGAGTCACGCATGGCCGCTTCTGAATGAAGCAATTACAACCTCGCCACTCCCCCCCCCCCCCCCCCTCCAGAGCCGTGCAAAGGAGTTGGCAGGAACAGGGCACCACAGTGCCAACATCCAACAAAACTGGCGCTGGCTTCATCTCCATTAACCCTTCGCTGCAAGGACCCTGCCCCAGTCAACCCAAACTCCTCCGTTTAAAGCTGAATCATAGAAGACTCGGCAAATTCACACTCCACTCCACCCCCCCCCTCCCCCCCCCCCACCACCACCTCCCCTTAAACCTATGCCCTCTGGTTCTGTGTAGGAAGGAACTGCAGATGCTGGTTTAAACCCAAGACAGGCACAAAAAGCTGGAGTAACTCAGCGGGTCAGACAGCATCTCTGGAGAGCAGAAATAGATGATGTTTCGGGTCTAGGACTAGAGGGCACAGCCTCAGAATTAAAGGATGTTCTTTTAGGAAGGAGATGAGGAGGAATTTCTTTAGTCAGAGGGTGGTGAATCACTATGGCAGTGGAGGCAAAGTCATTGGATATATTTAAGGCAGAGATAGATAGATATCAGAGGTTATGGGGAGAATGGGATTAGAAGGGAGAGCCATGATTGAATGGCGGGGTAGACTTGATGGGCCAAATGGCCTAATTCTGCTCCTATCACTTATAATGTCACCTATTCCTTTTCTCCAGAGATGCTGTCTGACCCGCTGAGTTACTCCAGCTTTTTGTGTTTATCTCTGGTTCTTGATTCATAGAGAGTCATTCAGAGTCATAGAATGATACAGCGTGGAAACAGGCCCTTTGATCCAACTTGCCCACACTGACCGACATGCCCCCATCAACACTAGTCTGAAGAAGGGTTTCGGCCCGAAATGTTGCCTATCTCCTTCGCTCCATAGATGCTGCTGCACCCGCTGAGTTTCTCCAGCATTTTGTGTACCCCCCATCTACACTAGTTCTGTCTTCCTGCATTTGGCCCATATCCCTCTAAACCCGTCTTATCCATGTACCTGTCTAAATGTTGCAATAGTCCCTGCCTCAACTACCTCCCCCGGCTGCTCGTTCCATACACCCACCACACTTTGCGTGCAAAAGTTGCCCCTCGGGTTCCGATTAAATCTCAGCCCTTCCTCACCTTAACCCTATGCCCTCTTGTTCTCGATTCCCCTACTCTGGGCAAGAGACTCTGTGGGTTCACCCGATCTATTCCCCTCCTGACTTTATACACCTCTATAAGGTCACTCCTCAGCCTCCTGCATTCCAAGGAATAGAGTCCCAGGCTGCTCAACTTCTCCCTATAGCTCAGGCCTTGAGTCCTGGCAACATCCTCGTAAATCTTCTCCGCATCCTTTCCAGCTGAATGACATCCTTCCTCTAGCTGGGTGATCAAAACCCAACACAATGCTCCAAATGTGTCTGCGCCAACGTCAAGCGTCAAGCGTCTTCTATTGTCATATAACTCCCAAAATGGAACAATAAAATTCTTACTTACAGCAAAACAGCAGACAAGTAAACATAGTGCTCCGTACACCCCATTACAAACACAAAAAACAAGCACACAGATAAAGCCAGTACGTCTAGAACAACTGTAATAAAATGTCCCAACTTCTATATTCAATAGCCTGACTGATGAAGGCCAATGTACCAACACCCTTCTTGACTACCTTAACTACCTACAATGCCATCTTCAGGGAACTATAGGGCCTGTCCCACTTGGCGATTTTTTCGGCGACTGCCGACACCATTGACTGACGTATCAGGACACCGGAAAATTTGCGGCGTGATGCGGCGCGATGACGTATGACGCGCGGTGTTTTTTCAAGTGTTGCCACATTTTTTTGTCGCCACTGGATTTTGAAATGTTCAAAATCTTTTGGGAGAAATGGCCAAGTGGGACACACAGGCCCTTTAGTATCTGCACTCCTAGATCCCTCTGCTCCACAACACTCCCTATCTCCCTGTACCTGTACTCATAGAACATTGAACAGTACATCACAGGAACAGGCCCTTCAGCTGTGCTGAATAAGATGCCAAGATCACCTCTTATCTGCCTGCACACAATCCATATCCCTCCATTCCCTGTAACTCCATGTGCCTATCCTAAAGTCTCTTAAATCTCAACACCATATCTGCAATCAAGCTTTGCCCCATCCAGTCAAATGATTTTACAACAAACACACTCTATCTGTAAAAGCCTGACCCTTGCACATTAATAATTTAGACCAGATTGAAGGCTTTAGAGATCGAGCGTGGAAACAGGCCCTTCGGCCCACCGAGTCCACGCTGACCCGTGATCACCCCGTACTATTATATACACACTAGAAAAAATTTGCCATTTTTACTGAAGCCAATTAACCTACAAACCTGCACGTCTGGTGCGTGGGAGAAAACCAGAGCACTTTGTGGCTTTATTTAAAGTTAAGTTTGAGTTTGAGTTTAGTGTATTGTTACGTGTTCCGAGGTAAAGTGAAAAACTTTGTTTCATGCTCTCCAGTCAGCGGAAAGACTACACATGATTACAATCGAGCCGTCCACAGTGTACAGATACAGGATAGAGGGATAACGTGAATAACGTTTAGCGCAAGATGGAGCCAGTACAGTCCGATTAAAGATAATCCAAGGATCTCCAATGATGCAGATAGTAGTTCAGGACCACTCTCTGGTTGTTTTTAGGATGGTTCGGTTGCCTGACAACAGCTGGGAAGAAACTGTTCCTGCATCTGGAGGTGAGCGTTTTCACACTTCTGTACCTCTTGTCTGATAGGAGAGGGGAGAAGAGGGAGTGACTAGGGTGATACCCGTCCTTGATTATGCTGCTGGCCTTGCTGAGGCAGTGTGAAGTATAAATGGAGTCAATGGAAGGGAGGTTGGTTTGTGTGATGGCCTGGACTGTGTCCACAACTCTCTGCAATATTTTGCAATTTGTGGATGGAGCTGTTCCCAAACCATGCTGTGATGCATCTTGATAAAATGCTTTCGACAGCACATCTTTACAACTCAGCGCCTGACCCGCTGAGTTTAGTTCAGTTTTGTTTTTAGTTCAGAGATACAGCGCGGGAACGGGCCCTTCAGCCCTCCCCGTCCGCGCCGACCAGCGGTTCTTGCACACCGACACTATCCTACACACGTGGGACAATTTACAATTATACCTGCAAACCTATACAGTGTATCTTTGGAGCGTGGGAGGAAACCGGAGCACCCGGAGAAAACCCACACGGTCACGGGGAGAACGTACAAACTCCGTACAGACAGCACCCGTAGTCAGGATGGAACCCGGGTCTCTGGCGCTGTGAGGCAGCAACTCTACCGCTGCGCCACCGTGCTGCCCCTCGCACTCCAGCAATTTGTGTCTTTTTTTATAGAGTTTTATTTTAGTGGAGTCGATCAAAACAATATTGAGGGGAAGTGCGGGGTTAAAGCTGGAATTCAGGAGTGAGGCAGAAGGTTTTTTTGGGAATTGAGATTTTCGCCTTCCATCCGAGCATGCCTGCCCAGTTTTGCTGACACAACCCTCCAGGCCTTTTCCGTCACCTTCACATCATGAGATGGAACAAGCCAGCTCCCTCTGTACTCTCAATTAGACCAAGAAAACAAGGAGCAGAAGTTCTCCGTAATTCAATCCCAGCGGTGGGTTCTTCACAAGTGCTGACAGCAGCACAGCCTCCATCCCCGCTCGGCTGCCTGACGCACCCCCACCGCACACCGCCGTCTCACCGCCTCAACCCCCCACCCCCACCCACCCCAACGGTGGCACACACACCGCCCTCCGCACCCTCTCACCGCCGGCAGGGAGGGGCACAGGGAGAGAGTCACAGAATCAAAATGGGGAGAGGGAGGGAGGGAGGAAAATAGATAAGGAGAAGGGGGGGGGGAGTCAGGGAGACAGACAGAGTTATGGAGACAAAGACAAGGCAGAGAAAGGGGGATAGGGAGGGAGAGAGAGGGGAGCGAGAGAGAGAGGGGGAGAGAGAGAGAGAGAACAATGCAGGGAATAGACTGAGATATAGGAGAAGGAGAGAGATAGAGACAGTAAGAGCGAAGGAGAGAGAGAGTAGATCCAGCAGATACTGCAGTTTATCCGTATTCCCTTTTTCTCTCTGTGTCCATCACACTTGCCACCTGTGTTCTCTCTCTCCCTCTCTCCCGCTGTTTCCTTCCCTCCCTCTCTCTCTCTGTCACTTACTCTCCATCTCTCTCTCCCATCTCTTACTGTCACTTTCTCACCCTCATTCTCCACACGTCTATCTCTCTATTCCACTTTCCATACTCCCTCTCTCCCTCTCTCATTCACTTACTCTCTTTGTCTCTCTTTGCCTCCATCAGTTTATTTCATTCTGCTGTCAGAATATCACCCTGACCTCTCTCTGGCTCTCCTCCACTCCCGCACTCACTCCCTCCCATATACTCCCTATTAGTCCCTGCCCATAATTCCCTCTCTCTCTCTCTCTCTCCCTGCCTCCATCACTGTCTCTTAATGTCTCTCTCCCTCTCTCGCTTTCTCTCCCTCACGTTTCCCCTTTCTCTCCCCTGCTCTCTCCCCTCTCACCCTCCCTCACCACCTCCCTTCCCCTCTCTTTCTCTCCCTCCTCTCCCTCTCTCTCTCCCCTCCCCTTCTCACCCCCATCCCTCTCACCCTCTCACCCTCTCTCTCTCTCCTCTTCCTCTCTCTCCTCTCCCCCCCCCCCCCCTCTCTCTCCCCCTCCTCCCTCTCTCTGCTGATGGAAAGGGAAGGTTGATTCCCAGTCCAGTCGGGGCGAGAGTGAACCAGTCGATAAGCTGCCAGCTCTACCAGCACTAGAATTCTGGCATCTGCCGACAAAAAATTCCTGAGTGTGATTTTCCGTACAGTTAATGAGCAAATGCTTAATATCCCAGGCTTTTCAATGTAATTGGGATTTATGGAGAAGCTGGATTGAAACACATGTGCTGAGCACAGGCCCAGCTCAGTGCCTGCCTCGACTACAGTGCCTGTAATCGCCCATTTATCACCTTCTTTCATATCCCATCCACCAGGTGATGTTGTACAATACAGAGCACTCACAGACTGCAAGCTGTAACTGCACTGCTGTGTTAAACTAACAACCAATACATTGTGTAAGGTTCGGCAATCTCCTCCAGTACAAGGCGCGGTAATCATATCATCTTGTTCCTCTAATTAGGACTTTAAACCTTTCATTTTATTTCTTCCAGGGATATATTCCAGTTTCCTCGCGCTAGATTGGCTCATTAGAACACAGAAGAGCAGAACGGTGGCGCAGCGGTGGAGTTGCTGCCTCTCAGCGCCAGAGACCCGAGTTCGTTCCTGACTACGGGTGCTGTCTGTACGGAGTTTGTACGTTCTCCCGGAGACCACGTGGGTTTTCTCCAGGGGGCTCTGGTTTCCTCCCACACTCCACAGACTTGCAGGTTTGTAGGTTGATTGACTTCGGCAAAAATTGTAAATTGTTCTAAATATGGGGATGATAGTGTTACAGTGCGGGATGATCACTGGTCAGCGCAGACTCGGTGGGCTGGAACGTCTGTTTCCATGCTGTATGTCTAAACTAAAGTGCTGGAATAACTCAGCGGCTCAGGCAGCATCTCTGGAGAACATGGATCGGTGACTTTTCCAATTGTTTAGTTCAGTTTAGTTTGGTTTATTAATGTCACGTGTACCGAGGTACAGTGGAAAGATTTTGTTACGTGCTATCCATTCAAAGAAAAGGCTACATATGATTACAATCAAGCCGTCCACAGTGTACAGAAACAGGATAAAGGGTGCAACAAATCAACAACAATGTTTAGAATTATTTTGCTGCACCCCTGAACCCCATCCCTATCCCAGTGAACCCCGACATCCCCATCCCGGTGAACCCCGACATCCCCATCCCGGTGAACCTCTATATCCCACCCCAGTGAACCCCAACATCTCATCCCAGTGAACCCCAACATCATCCCAGTGAACCCCAACATCTCATCCCAGTGAACCCCAACATCATCCCAGTGAACCCCAACATCTCATCCCAGTGAACCCCAACATCATCCCAGTGAACCCCAACATCTCATCCCAGTGAACCCCAACATCATCCCAGTGAACCCCAACATCATCCCAATGAACCCCAACATCTCATCCCAGTGAACCCCAACATCCCATCCCAGTGAACCCCAACATCACTGCCCCAGTGAACCCGGGCATACCCATCCCTGTGAACCCCAACATCCCATCCCAGTGAACCCCAACAGCATCCCAGTGAATCCCGACATCATCCCAGTGAACCCCAACATTCCCATCCCAGTGAACCTCAACATCACTGCCCCAGTGAACCCCAGCATTTCCATCCCAGTGAACCCCAACATAACTGCCCCAGTGAACCCCCAACATCTCCAGACCAGCATCTCACGATCAAATATTCACTGGAGAAAAGTTGAAGAAAAATGCGTAATGAATGAAAAAAGAATCATAAAAAGATGTTGCACTGGAGATTTATTACGATAAAGAGGATTGATTTGCGGATTAAAATGTCAGCCCCTTCATTCACTTTAAAATCTCATTACATTCTGCATGCACCCATCCCAGCCCCATTATCATGAGATCGTAAAGGAGCTGCCAGTCACTACCGCACCATTCCACCTCACTTTATATCCTCCTAACGCTCCTGCTTCTTTCAGCAGACGGCCAAAGGACTGGAGCAACAGAGAGGCACAAGCGAGAATGACGAGAACGAGAAACGAGGTCCCGGGAATTATTTGGTTAACATGAGATGAGCGTTTGACGTCACTCTTTGACGGAACCAAGGATGCCAGAAAATCGGTGGTGGACCTGCACTCGGATAGAAGATGGGTCCCAACCCGAAACGTTGTCTATGTATGTTCTCCAGAGATGCTGCCGTTCCTACTGAGTTACTCCAGTTTTTTGTGCACTATGCAGTTTTGGCATCTGCAATTCCCTGAGTCTCTCCATCAACATAAGAGCAAGAGTGGGCCATTCAGCCCACCAAGTCTGGACCATCATTCAATATGGTCATGGCTGATCTGCCCCTGGACTCCATCTCCTCACCTGTACCAGTCCCCCATTGCTCTCAATTACCCTGAAAGAGCCATAAAACTACAACTAAGTGTGACTCCATCTACACTTCAACGCTGCCTCGGCATGGCCACCAGCATAATCAAGGACCAGTCTCACCCCGGCCACCCCCTCTTCTCCCCTCACCCATCAGGCAAGAGGTACAGAAGTGTGAAAACGCACACCTCTAGATTCAGGGACAGTTTCTTCCCAGCTGTTATCAGGCAACTGAACCATCCTCTCACCAACTAGAGAGCGGTCCTGACCTCCCATCAACCTCATTGGAGACCCTCGGACCATCTTTAATCAGACTTTACTGGACCTTATCTTGCATTAAACGTTATTCCCATTATGCCGTATCTGTACTCTGTGGACAGGTTGATTGGCATCATGTATATTCTTTCCGTTGACTGGTTAGCATGCAACAAAAAAGCTTCTCACTCACTGCACCTCGGTACACATGACCATAAAGTAAACTGAACTAAATGGAAAGAAGTCCTTCGGCCCGACTGTGCCATGCTGACCACTGCCATTATCACACATCTCCAGGGGAGGTGGTGGAGGCAGAAACAATAGCGGCTTTTAGACAAGCACATGGATATGCAGGGAGTGGAGGGATATGGATCACATGCATGCATGCAGGCAGGAGAGATTACATTAATTGGCATCATGTTCGGCACGGACATTGTGGGCTGAAAGGCTCATTCCTGTGCTCATAGAGTCATAGGGAGAGATAGAATCATCCAGCATTCAAACAGGCCCTTCAGCCCAACTTGCCCGTTCCAACTCCAGACTCCCCATCTGCATGAATTCCACCTGCCTGTTTCCCCGCTGTATCTCGAAAGTCTCAAGTAAACAGATGCCTTTCTCCACAGAATCAGAGAAGCAGACACAAAGTGCCGGAGTAACTCAGCGGCTCGGGCAACATCTCTGGACAGGTGACCTTTTCCGGGTCGGGGCCCTTCTTCAGACTGGGAATTATGGGACAGGCAAACTAGATGAAAAGGTTCGGAACAAATCAGAGCCGGCACCGAAGAGCATGGAACGGTGGAGCCCACAATCGTCCATTGTTGGCAGAGGCAGAGATGATAACGAAGGGACACGTGGATGCGCACAGTGGAACTGGCAGGACGACTAGGCTGGAGGAGGGGCGGAGAGAGAGGGAATGCAAGAATTACTTGAAATCAGATAAATCATCGTTAATACTGCTGGGTTGTAAGCTGTCCAAGTACAATATGAGGCGCTGTTCCTCCAATTTGGAGTCTGTACCCCTAAACCGTCCCTATCCATGTACCTGTCCAAATGTCCTTTCAATGCCGAGCTGTTATCAGGCAACTGCACCATCCTACTACCAACAACTAGAGAGCGGTCCTCAACTAGTATCTATCTCATTGGACTATCCTGACCTGGCTTTATCGTGCATTAAACATTATTCACGTTATTTCCTTTATCATGTACCTGTACACTGTAACGGCGTGATTGTAATCATGTACAGGTGCTCCTCAACTTACGATGGGGTTACGTTCCGATAAATGTTCCGATAAACTTCCGAAAATATCGGAAGTGGAAAATGCATTTACTACACCTAACCTGCCAAACATTCTCTCTCTTCTGATAAGGCTGGAGAGTATCGGTTGTTTACACTGGTGATGGCGTGGCTGCTGGGGGTTGCGGCTCACTGCAGTGGCCCAGCGCCACGAGAGAGTATCGTACCGCATATCGCTAGCCCGGGAAAAGATCCAAATTCAAATTCGAAGTACGGTTTCTGCTAAAAGTGCATCGTTTTTGCCCCGTCGTGACGTCGAAGCATCGTACATCGAGGAGCATCTGCATCGTCTTTCCGCTGACTGGTCAGCACACAACAAAAGCTTATCACTGTACCTGGGTACACCTGACAATAAACTAAACTCAAATCTTGTTATGGTACCTGCCTGAACTACCTCCTCTGGCAGCTCGTTCCATGCACCCACTCCTTTCACCCTTAGTGTGAGAAACCTGAGATGCCGCCTGACCCGCTGAATTTAGTTCAGTTTAAAGATACAACGCTGAAACAGGCTCTTCAGCCCACCAGTAATCCCCCTACACTAGCACTATCCTACACACTAGGTACGGTTAAAAGCCCCGTCCCACTGTACGAGTTCATTCAAGAGTTCTCCCCGAGTTTGCCCTGATTCGAACTCGGAGATTTACGGTAATGGCCACTCGTCGGTACTCGGGGCTCTCGTGGACATTTTTCAACATGTTGAAAATTCTTCACGAGTCTTCCCGAGCTTACCTGCCGTTCGCGGGTCTTCCCGACCACCCGCCGTTAGCGTTACGAGCCGCTAAGAGACGTCCCCGGGCTTCGACGTACCCACTACGTTCATTCTACGTGCTTACCACGAGTTTGATTTTTTTTTAAACTCGGGTGAGCACTTGAATGAACTCGTACAGTGGGACAGGGCCATTACAATTTTTACCGAAGCCAAATTAACCTACAAACCTGTAAATCTTTGGAGTGTGGGAGGAAACCGAAGCAAAACCCATGTGGTCACAGGGGGATCCTACAAACTCCATACAGACAGCACCCGTAGTCAGGATCGAATCCGGGTCTCTGGCGCTGTGAGGCAGCAACCCTATCTCCGCGCCACTGTGCCACCCTTCTTGTTTTAGACTCCCCCACCCTGGGGAAAAGGTTTTGCCACAACAGTGTCCTTGGTTAAATTCCTGGCAAGTGTAATCATTAAATTTTAAATACGGTCATTAAATCTGAAGAACTGATAGATTTGGAATCACTCCATAAATATCCATTTAAAGGCCAATAAAATCTTAAACAGTCGGGGCAAACATTGAACATAGAACAGTACAGCACAAGAACAGGCCCTTCGGCCCACAATGTCCGTGCTGAACATGGTGCCAAGACCATCTCTTATCTACAGGGTGCAGAGGTTTAACAGAATGCTAAATTCTGGGCTGACACGGTGGCGCAGCGGTAGAGTTACTACCTCACAACACCAGAGACCCAGGCTCGATCCTAACTACGGGCGCTGTCTGTACAGAGTTTGTACCTCTCCCAGTGACACGTGTTTCTCCGGGTGCTCCGATTTCCTCCCGCCCTCTAAAGACGAACATGTGTGTAGGTTAATTGGCTTCGGTAAAAATCATAAATTGTCCCTAGTGTGTGGGATAGTGTTAGTGTACGGGGTGATCGCTGGCCAGCGGGGACTCGCTGCACACACGGCAATAAACTGAATTCAAAACTCAACGCCACATTGGCAGAAGGTCCCTCTTCCTTTCCACTGGACCATTGTCCACATCTCACTTCTCTCTAGCCTCTGCCATCTCTCACATCTCTCTAGCCTCTGCCCTTGTAGCCTTCTGTCCATCCATCTGATAACCATACCCCCGTCTGCTATATCCGCCTATCACATGGGTAGCTTATTGGGTAACGTATTGGGTAGTTTACAACCCAACAGTATCAACACGGAATTCTCCAATGTTAGATAAACTCGAACAAACACCCCTCCCCTTTCTCCCCCACATCCCCCTTTCTTCCCTCTCCCCTTGTGCAAACACAAACACAGGCACACACAGGCACACACACACACAAACAGGCACACAAACACAGGCACACACACACAAAGGCATGGACACGTACATGCATGAAAGCCGATAGATGAATGTATGCATGCATGCGCACACCCAGGCAGTCACACACACGCGCACACACACAGACGCACACATACTCACACA
Source organism: Raja brachyura (assembly GCA_963514005.1). Next base: position 34,622,091 of record OY740784.1, on the reverse strand, counting down.
TATACACACACACATACATGCACACACACGCATGCACATGCATACACACACAAATGCACACACACACACGTACGCACATGCACACACGAATACATGCACACACACACGCATACATGCACACACACGCCACATGCATGCATCCAAGCTCAGACACAAATCAGAGTGAGCAACCATTCTCCACTGCCATTCCCCGCTGATTAACTCCGAGACCCAGGCACGGATATCACTGGCACGGCCGTTACGAGAGGCAAATGTGTTCAATGCCTTCAATTACGGCCCGACACATTTCCCGGAGTCAGTGCCGCGCGGTTTTATGGTTCCATTTCTGTCAGCGTCCCAGTGTCAGCTGGTAATAAACTGGGTACAATTACAGCCCAGAGGAGCGGGGGGACTTACAGAGACATGCCTTAACTCTGCCTCCCTCCCCACCCCCCTCCCCTCTCCCCGCTCCACCCACTATCCAACTACACACTGCAGCCCCCAAAAACCACTATTTATCATCAGAACTCCCTGTGTATCCACAGACTAAAGAGGCCACTAATTAAGATATATCTGGTGAACAAGTGTCTGTTTTTTTTACACACTGACTCCTTTAACATATCATGCATGCACTTGGCAATCTACTCTGAGTTTTCATAATGAGAAAACTGTGATATGTAAAAAAAAACTCTGTGAAATCTTTCATCCTCCCAGGGGAGATGCCTTGATACAGAGCATTCATCACCGTGATTCTAATATCAGTTATTTTGTGCCTCCTCTGCTCGTTCCAGAATTAATTTTTTTGCTTTAATTACTCTCTTTGCTGGAATGCTGATGAAGGAGGGAATCGTCAGGCGGGAATTGGGGCTCAGTTTCCCACTGGTTTAATTTGAATCGGCTCCGTCGGGAGCGGCAGGCGAGATACAGTGGCACGGCATGTCACAGGAACGGCGGTGAGAGAGAGACAACAGAGGGAGAGAGGGACAGAGGGAGTGAAAAAGAGAGAGAGAGGGGGAGGGAGGGGGTAGAAGGTGGGAGGGAGAGGGGGGTGAAAGAGAGAAAGGGGGAGTTAAAAAGAGAGAGGGAGGGGGAGAAAGAGGGAGGGAGAGGGGTGAAAGAGAGAGGGGGAGAAGGAGAGGGGGCGAAAGCGAGAGGGGGAGTGGAAAAGAGAGAGAGAAGAAGGGGGAGAAAGAGGGAGGGAGAGGGGTGAAAGAGAGAGGGGAGGGGGAGAAAGAGGGAGGGAGAGGGGTGAAAGAGAGAGGGGGAGAGAGGGGGGGAGAGGGACCTAGAGAATTAAGGGGAAGGGGAAGAGGGGCAAGAAAGAAAGAGAGAGAGAGAGAGGTAGAGGGGGGAGTGAGGGGGAGAGGGTGGCGGGGAGGACGAGTGGGGTGAGGGAGTGAGGCAGAAGGGGAGAGAGAGGGGAGAGAGACAGAAAGTGAAAGAGAGAGGGTGAGAGAGAAGGGCAGGCCGTAGTAATGGCCGAGAGGGTGGGCAGCGAGGTGGAGAGAGGGGGGGAGGCAGCAGAAGGGGGGGGTGGAAGGGAGAGAGGGAGAGGCAGGGGGAGGTGGGAGAGAATGAGGGAGAGGGGGTGGCAGGATAAGGGAAGAGGGAGTGAGGCAGGGGGAGGGAAGGATGGGGAGAGGGAAGGTGAGGAGAATGAGAACGGGTGATGAGGGAGATGAGAGAGGGTGAAAATGGGTGGGGGTGGGGGGAGAGGGAAAAAGAGGGAGGGGAGGAGGAGAGGGGGAAAATGAGAGAGAGTGAGGGAGAGAGAACGGTGGGATGAGAGGGGAAGAGGGAATGAGGCAGGGGTAGGTACAGAGAAAGAGAGGCAACGTTGGAAAGACCTCTCCCACACACACCATCCCGATAACCACACTCACAGTGGGCAGACGCAGACACAAGCTAGACGCAGCATTCAAGAGCAAATTCACAGACGCCTGTGATTCCACACGATGGTGGTGCGGCCACATCTGGAGCATTGTGTTCAGTTTTGGTCACCCTGCTGTAGGACGGAGGTGATTAAGCTGGAATGGGTGCAGAAAAAATGGATAAGGATATTGCCAGGACTCGAGGGCCTGAGCTGTAGGGAGAGGTTGAGCAGGCTGGGACTTTGTTCCTTGGAGCGCAGGAGGATGAGGGGTGATCTTATGGAGGTGTATAAAAGGTGAGAGAAATAGACCGGGTAGACACACAGAGTTTCTTGCCCAGAGTAGGGGAATTGAGAACCACAGCATATAGGTTTACGGTGAGGGGGAAAAAGATTTAATAGGAATCTGAGGGGGAACTTTGTCACACAGAGGGTGGTGGGTGTATGGAATGAGCTGCCGGAGGAGGTAGTTGAGGCTGGGACTATCGCAACGTTTAAGAAACATTTGGACAGGTACATGGATAGAACAGGTATAGAGGGATATGGGACAAATGCAGGCAGGTGGGACCGGTGTAGAAGGGTCTGTTTCTACACTGTGTGACTGTGACTCTGTTGCAAGTTGGGGTAAAAGTATAGACCAGGCGTGGGGCGGACGGACACTGGGCGGGCGTGGGGGAATGGTGGGCGCAGACGGATGGACGGACGGACGGACAGACTGTGAAGGGGTTTCGGGCACCGTGCGAACTACGTTTAAAAAATCTGGAAATTGTTGATAAATTATTCAGCAGCACACCAGCATCGCAAAGGTGCAGAGCAACAAAAAAAAATCATCTCAAAATCCTGAACTGGAATTTTTTGCAATTAGTACCATGCCATACTGAAGCCTTTGATTAAATTTAGCCACAGGATACTTTGCCAATCACTAATGAATCAGTAATTACCAGCCCAGGAGGGATGGGAGCTGGGGAACACTCTTGTCTAACACTGTTCTGCGCACACAAACTGCACACTAGCATCTCTTCCCCGCCACTGATAAATCCTCCAAAGAGCTCGCGCTCTTCTTAGGGACCGGACCCGTGAAATAACGGCAGGAAAAAGACAGACACTGGAAAAATGATACAAGTTCTGTGCGGGAGGGAAATAGAGGTGACATTTCACTTTCATGGAGAGAGGGATAGAGAGAGAGAGGGAGAGGGAGAGGGGAGAGAGGGAGGGGAGAGGGAGAAGGAGAGAAGAGAGGGAAAAGGAGAGGGAGGGAGAGAGGGAGAGAGGGAGAGAGAAAGAGGAAGAGAGAGAGGGAGAGGGGAGAGATGGAGATGGAGAGAGGGAGAGAGGAGAGAGGGAGAGAGGGAGAGGGAGCAGGAGAGAGGGAGAGAGAGCAAGAGGGAGAGAGAGAGGGAAAGGGAGAGGGAGGGGGGGAGAGAGAGAGTGAGAGAGGGAGGGAGAGAGAGAGAGAGAGAGAGAGAGAGAGGGGGAGATGGGGAGAGGGAGCGGGAAAGGGGGAGAGGGAAAGGGAGAGAATCGAATCATTGCGTCTACAAGGACTGGTGATATTGAGCGGCCGTGTAGCTCTGACTAACAGAGTGACCCTGACGATGAGAAATCCTGGCAAAGTTCTCAGTCCACAGATGATGTGTATCGCTTGGGTTATAATGAGTTTCCAGGTTGCAAATGCTGAGCACATTAATATTCCTTGATGATAATTATCACAGTACCTTCCCCAATGCCTGAAACTGAGGTAGCGTTTTTTTTATGTATTCAAAGCTAGTCTCGTCGCGAGCTGTTTTGTGCTGGTTTTTATTTCCCCAGCACCAGAGTCACTGCAGAATCTTCCTCTTTCGCTGAGTGACTCCTGACATCACCAACCTCTGACCCAGTTCGCTGAGAGTAAAGGTCAAGTCAATAGATATTTTTAAGGTGGAGATTGGCAGCTTCTTGATTAGTACGGGTGTCAGGGGTTATGGGGGAGAAGGCAGGAGAATGGGGTTGAGAGGGAAAGATAGATCAGCCGTAATTGACTGGGGGAGTAGACTCGATGGGCTGAATGGCCTAATTCTGCTCCTACATCTTATAACAAGAGGTCGGGACTGTAGCAGTGGCTTTAGAGATACAGCGTGGACCAGCGATCACCCCGTACACGAGCGATCACTCCGTACACCCCGTACACATTGTCCTACACGCAAGGGACAATGTCATTTTTTTTTACCAAAGCCAATTAACCTGCAAACCCGTAATTCTTTAGAATGTGGGAGGAAACCGGAGTGCCCGGTGAAAGCCCACGTGGTCACAGGGAAAACGCACAAACTCCGTACAGACAGCAGCCATAGTCAGGATTGAACCCGGGTCTCTGGCTCTGCGAGGCAGCAACTCTACCACTGCGCCACTGTGCCACCTAGATGTTAGGCCCCAGAGCAGAAGGGTCCACGTCGCGGGGCTGGATACTGGAAGTATCCCGAGCTAATTCTGCTACCGCCACCATCTATTGTGACAAGTGATGGCTTCCACTGATTGCCGCCGGAAGCTTGCGTCCTTTTCAGGCTGGAAGATGACAGCGAGGTCAACATTTGTAATAAGATGGACATGAAAAGAAGAAGACCTGGACGTTATGTTACAGTTTTTATAGGCCTCTAGAAGATCATCCCTCATCCTCCTGCAATGTCCTAAAGTCCTATCCTGCTGCAACCCGCGAGCCCAGGCAACAGTGCAAACCTTCTCTGAAGCCTTGTGCAAGATGTTGGTCAGGCAGCTCTTGGACTATTGTGTTCAATTCAGGTCGCCCTGCTATACTAAAGATGTCACGAGGCCAGAGAGAGTGCAGAGATGATTTACGAGGATGTGGCCAGGACTCGAGGGGCTGAGCTACAGGGGGAGGTTGGGCAGACTGGGACTTTTACTCTTTGGAATGCAGGAGGATGAGGTGTGATCCTAGAGAGGTGTCTAAGGTCAGTCTGTACAAGGGACAAGAGACATTTATTTGTCACGTGCCAATTGGTACAGTGACATGTGTGGCCACTATACAGCCATACAAATAAAAAAGGGCACAGAACACGAGTCTTTAACATAGACATCCCCACACAGCAGAATCAAAGTTTGCTACTTTGGAAGTAGGAGGGAAGGCACCAAAGTTCAGTCACCCTCCTCTGTTGTCCTCTATTGTTCACCCGTAGTTGGGGGGCTCCCGAACCCCTCGCTGTCGCCGCTACGGGTGGCCCGATGTTCAGGCTGCTCGCCGGGATGATGGAACTCCGACGTCGGAACGGACGAACATTCCCAGCAAATTGGACATCCGAATCGGCCACTTCCTACCGAAGACCGCGGTTCCCGAAGTCCACAGGCCGAGCTGGGCGGAGATTCACGCTGGCGGCCCTCGGCAAAGGGATCCCAGGACTCCGCGATGTTGAAGTCAGCGCCGCCTGCGGCTGGGAGCTCCGTAAACCCCAGCTCACCGATGTTGAAGCAGAAGGCCCAACACTCCGGAGCTTCAAACGGCGATCCCCGGTAAGGCGTCGCCCGCTCCGCGGTGAATCCAGCGCTGCGCCGCCACTGCTGAAGCTCTGGTCCGGTCCCCGGCAGGAAAGGTCGCGCCAATCCAGTTGGTAGGCCGCGAGGAGGCGACTCGGAGAATAGTCACATCCTCGCCAGGAAGTGACTGAGAAACGGTTTCCCCAGTATAGACCCCCCCACAGTGCGACGCTCCCTCAGTACCCCTCCCACTGGACCCCACTGTCAGTATCGCCCCGAGTTTCTTCACTCGATTACAGCAGTGACGTTCAAAACAGAACTTCACCACTATTTGTTTTCCGTTAATAAATGTGTGAATTTGATTATTGCATATTTGAATAACATAATTACTTTATCTCGTGATAGGAAAACACAAACCTTTTTCAATTAGGCAATAATAAATGAGGAGGATAGAAACATTGGGGAATTTTGCAGTTCAGCATGGGTATAGACTCAATACAGATCTTATTGCCTCAGCTAATCCTAAGGTACATTATTCCCCAATAATGCATGCTTTAGAATTCATAATTATGGCCGTGTAATACTCTCTAACGCACAGCTTAATTTATGAAATTCAGCCAGTGTTATCCCCCTCTCTAATGGGCCTGCTTGCCAATTAATTAATTAAAAATTAAACAGCCTACGTTTGCAATATCGAAGGGCCACAGCACTGGTGAAACATTCTCGGCAGTGTGAAAATAGCCAGAAGGCTATAAACTCCAATATTTCCCACTAGGGACTGGTCTCCGCACCGGACAAGCTTCCATGGGGTGTTTTGTGATTTCCCATCCAAGTTAAAACACAACTATTATGGTGATAGGGGGGAGAGGGACCTCAGGGGCAAGGTCTCCACTCAGAGGGTAGTCCATATCTGGAGCTGCCAGAGGAAGCAACAGAAGCAGATACTATTACGGCTATTGAACGACATTTGGAGGGATATGTGGACAAGGGATGTTTAGAGATATACGGGCCAAATGCTGGCAGATGGGACTAACCAGGTGTGCCAACCTAGTCAGCAGGAACAAGGTGGGCTGCAGGGTGCGTAGGGAGTGGATGTTGAAAGTGGTATAAGATAGGACTAGATATCGTGGATGTGGGGAGGATGTTTCCACCAGTGGGAGAGTTAAGGACCAGAGGGCACGGCTTCAGAATGAAAGGACGTACCTTTAGAAAGGAGATGGGGAGTGGTGCATCTGTGGAATTCATTGCCAAAGACGTCTGGAGAGGCCGTCATTGGGTATTTTTAAGGTGGAGATTGACAGATTATTGATCAGTAAGGGCGTCAGGAGTTATGGGGAGAAGGCAGGAGAATGGGGTTGAGAGGGAAGGGTAGTTCAGCCATTTTTGAATGGCGGAGTAGACTCGATGGGCTGAATGGCCTGATTCTGCTCCCATGACTTATGACCATGAACACTTGCGCAGATTCATGTATAGCAAGGGTTCAGAGGGATAGGGGGCCAAATGGAAGATGCCAACAGTGGGCTTGGACAAGATGGCCCAACGGGCCCGTTTCCCTGCTGTTTGGTTCTATAGAGAGATGGGGGAGGTATTGAAAGGAAGAGTTTAGCGAGTGTGGTGATGGATTCCATTCCACACAATGGCACAGACAGTAGAGCTGCTGCCTTGCTTTCTGTGTGGAGTTTACACGTTATCCCGATGACTGCATGGGTTTCCTCCGGCTGCTCCGGTTTCTTCCCACGTCCCAAAGGCTTACAGGTTTGAAGGTTAATTGGCCCTCTGTAAATTGTCCCTAGTGTGTGGGACAGCATGATGTATGGAGGGAGAAGAGACAGCAGATGCTGCAATCTTGAGATAAAGACAAAGTGCTGGAAGAACACAGTGGGTCTGATTCAGTTTGCAGAATGGTCCCGACCTCAAATTGCTGAAGAAGGGTTAGGGTTTGCAACTTTCTCACTCCCAAATAAGGGACAAAAGGTCAAGATAAGGGACAAATTCCCGACGGCAATTCCTTGACCGACTCGGCCGTGGCTGGGTGAATGATTAGTTGGCCCGGGTGCTGGACTGCACACAAAGACCAGCCAGTGAGGAGTCTTACCCCAGCACCCCATCCGACTCATGAACTGATGATCGGCCATGAGATGGAGGGGTGGTGGTGTTGGCGGTAAGCAAAGGTGCGAAGGTCGGACATCTGGCCGGGCCGCCGACTGATGTGGCCACGGGCGAGGCGCTGCTGCTGCACTCCATGGGCTGCACTACGTCGGGACGGGTGAGGCGGCGCTCCGACCCGACAGTCCCCTCGACCCGAGTAGTCCCGTATGGGACAAACCAATTTAGCCCAATATACGGGATGTCCCGGCTAATACGGGACAGTTGGCAACCCTTCTGAAGGGTCCCGGTCCAAAATGTCACTAACTACATCTATGTCCCCAGATATGCTGCCTGATGCGCTGAGTTACTCCAGCACTGTGTTTAGTTTAGAGATACAGCATGGAAACAGGCTCTTCAGCCCTCTTCTTAGGAAGCAACGTCACCAGTAATTTGGTTCTTAGAAATAAATATCATCAGCAACTTTTCCTGGACCAGCCACATTGAAGCAATGGCCAAGAAATCACACTAATGCCTCTACCTCATTAGAAGGCTTAGGAAATGCAACATGTTCCCCAACAAGTATCACCAACGCCTACAGATGCGCCCTAGAAAGCATTTTATCCAGATGCATCGCAGCACGGTTTGGGAACGGCTCCATCCAAGACCGCAAGTAATTGCAGAGAATTGTGGACGCAGCCCAGACCGTCACACAAACCAGCCCCCCCTTCCATCGACTCACGCTGCCTCGGCAAGGCCAGCAGCATAATCAAGGGCGAGTCGCACCCTGGCCACTCCCTCTTCCCCCCTCTCCCATCAAGCAAGAGGTACAGAAGAGCCTGATAACAGAAGAGCCTGAGAATAAACTGGAGGTGAGCAATTTCAGGCAACTGAACCATCCTTACACCAACTAGAGAGCGGTCCTCAACTACTATCCACCTCATTGGAGACAAAGTTTTGACCTATCTTTAATCGGACCATACTGGAGTTTATCTTACACTAATATTCTACCATTTATACTGTATCTGTACACTGCGGACGGCTTGATTATAATCATGCGTAGCCTTTTCGCTGACTGGATAGCAAGCAAAAATAAATAGAAATTGACTCTACCTTGGAAACTTGACAATAATAAACTAAACTAAACAGAGTCGGCGGCGACCAGCAACCACCCCATTCGCCAGTTCTATCTTACACATAGGGGACACTTTACAGCGGCCCAATTAAACTTCAAACTCCATTCTCCTGCCTTCTCCCCGTAACCTGCACATCTTTGGAGTGTGGAAGGAAACCGGAGCACCCGGAGAAAACCAACATGGTCACGGGGAGAACGTACAAACTCTGCACTGACAGTCAGGGTGGAACCTGAGTCTCTGGCGCTGTGAAGCGGCAACTCTACCGCTGCGCCACCGTGCCGCCCCCCACCTATTGTACTTGAGTTTGACTTGATTGTATTCAGGTCTGGTATCTGATCTAATTGGATCGCATGCAAAGCAAAGCTTTTCACTCTACCTCAGTACGGGTGACAATAATGAACCTAAACTTAATATTGAAGGGGTTAGTTAGAGAATTAAGCACAACAAACCTTTCTCAAACTCCACTCCAACAATGAACCGAGAACTTTGTTTCTCATAGACGTTGATTAGGGAAACATGTTGCCCAGGGGACGAGTGATAACAGACTTAAATGCCCGCTGTAAAATTGCCCCTAGTGTGCAGGCAATGAATAGGAAAGTGGGATAGCAGAGAACTAGTGTGAACGGGTGATCGATGGCCAGCGTGGACTCGGTGGGCCAAAGGGCCTGTTGCCACGCTGTATCTCTAAACTAAACTAAACTAAGATCAGTAATATTGCAGATGCTGGTTGTGTGTAAAAAAAAGCAAAAGAGCTGGATTAACTCAGAGGATCAGACAGCGCCCCTGGAGAACATGGAGAGAGTGTTGAATATAGAACTTGGGAGGTCATGTTGCAGTTATATAAGTTGTTGGTGAGGCCACATTTAGAGTATTGTGTTCAGTTCTGGGCACCATGTAATAGGAAAGAAGTTGTCAAACTGGAAAGGATGCGGAGAAAAATTACGAGGATTTTGCCAGGACCCGAGGGCCTGAGCTATAGGGTGAGGTTGAGCAGGCTAGGACTTTATTCCTTGGAACGCAGTTGGATAAGGGGTGATCTAATAGAGGTGTACAAAATCATGAGAGGGATAGACAAGGTAAACGCACAGAGTCTCTTGCCCACAGTGGGGGAATCGAGAACTGGAGGACATGAGGTGAGGGGGGAAAGAGTTAATAGGATCCTGTGGGCTAACCTTGTTAAATGAGAATTTCCCCGAACAGTCTGTGACCCATAGTGCTGTGGCCGGTAGCGCTACGTTTAAAATCCATAGCGCTGTGGCCGGTAGCGCTATATTTAGAACCCATAGCGTTGCAGTCAACAGCTCTTTGTTTAAATTCCCACGTATTAAGCCGACAGCGCTCTGTTTAAACCTTTACGCCCAAGTCTGTAGCTCTGTATTACCTTTACGCAACAAGTCTGTAGCACTGTGAATTGCTTTACACACCAGTCTGTGGCTGATACCGCTTTGTTCTCAAAGGAGAGGGGAGGGGGCTGGCTGGCTGGGATGCAGTCCCCTACCATTGGTTATAATTTGAATTTGGGAGGTGCGCTGCTGTAAGATGGGCCTCCGCGCATACTGAGATAGGTATTGTTTTTGTTCTCTCTCGTGCCAATAATACTGATTTGTAACTTAATGGATGAGGGGGCCTTTTTTTTGGTCTACTAGTCAGATCCTGGAGCCTGTTCCCTTGTAACATTTGGCGTAGTCGGCAGGATCTGACAAATAGAATAGAAAATGTTTGGTAAAAATAAATAGCAAACGAGATGGCGCTGGTGCAGGCCAAGCACCCCTGCAACAAGCTGCTGCCCTCAGAGCAGGGGAGCCCGCAGCAGGCCGTGCTGCAGGTGGGACCAAGAACCTCGAGTCTTCAAGCTCCTCTAATGCTTTTAACGGGTCACGAGGGAGAAGTTTATCGTTGTAAATTTCACCTGAATGGATTAACACTGGCATCTGCAGGATTTGATCAACTCGTATCATTTTTGGAATGTTTACGGAGACTGCGACAATAATGCTACATTGAAAAGTCACAGTGGAGCAACGATGGAAATGTATTATAACTCAGGTGGCAGCATGCCTTTTACAACAGCAACACACAAAACTGTAGCAGTCTGGGACAGTGAAACTGGTGAAAGAATCAAAGGTCACACATCCTTTGTGAATTCATGTTATCCAGCCCGACGGGGACCACAGTTGGTCTGTGCAGGAAGCAATGATGAAACAGTGAAGTTCTGGGACATTCGGAAGAAGGCTGCAATCCATACGTTTCAAAACACGTACAAAATACTGGCAACAATGTTTAATGACACAAGCGGTCAGATAATCTCTGGTTATGTTTAAGAAGGAACTGCAGATGCTGGAAAATCGAAGCGCTGCGGCCGGTAGTGCTGTATTTAGAACCCATAGCGCTGCAGCCGACAGCTATGTTTAAATTCCCACGCGTTATGCCGACAGCGCTCTGTTTAAACCTTTGCTCACCAAACTAGCAGCGCTGTGTGTATTACCTTTACGCGCCAAGTCTGTAGCGCTGTGTGTATTGTTTTACACACCAGTCTGCGGCTGGGTTGCAGCCCCCTGTCATTGGTTATAGTTTGAATTTGGGAGCAGCTCTATTGGCCAGGACTTACCGCCAGTTATTTCAACACCTGATTTCTTACCTGTATAAAGGCAGGCGCCAGGAAGCCAGAGTTAGTTCAAGTTCTTGACGAGACGGATTCACGGACGGGCTGGGTTGCGATCAGCACCGCGTACGGAGGCGGAGAGGGAGGGAGATGCGCTGCTGTAAGACGGGCCCCCGCACATACCGAGATAAGTATTGTTCTTGTTCTCTCTCATGCCAATAAAACTGATTTGTAACTAAACGGACGAGCGGGCCTTTTTTCTGTGCTACTAGTCAGATCCTTGAACCTGTTCCCTTGTAACAAGCCTTTTCATACAATGGGTGGAGGGTGTTTGAAATGAGCTGCCGAAGGAGGTAGTTGAGGCAGGCACTATTACAACATTAAAAAAACATTTGGACATGTCCATGGATAGGATAGATTTAGAGGGATATGGGTCAAAAGCAGGCAGGTGGGACGAGTGCAGATGGGACATGTTGGCCAGTGTGGGATAGTGGGGCCAAGGGGACTGTTTCCACGCTGTATAACTCTATGACTCTATGTGACCTTTTGGGTTGGGACCCTTCTAAGTATTGTGTTTACAAGCCTGTTAAATTGCTACAAGTACGATTTTTATTGTTTCGTACATATGACAATGATACACTCATGAATCTTGGAGCGTGGTAAAGAGTTAAGAGCCACCTATACAGACGTAGGAAAATCTTTCAGGAAACCAGGGCGTCTGAAAACACTTTGGTTCAGACTTTCAGTTTGGCAACGGCAATGTTTCAACAGCACACTGTGTATACATAGGAAATAAAATACCTCCCAGCCTCAAGTCCTGTTCACATTGACGCACTGTAAAACGACAGAATTCTTCGGAAGGAAATCTGGACGTGGAAAGGAAATATTTTCCAAGATGTATATTTATTCCGGATATCATTAGTTTAGTTTATTGTCACGTGTGTGAGGTACAGTGAAAAGCTTATTGTTGCGTGCTATCCAGTCAGCAGAAAGACTATACAGGATTACAATCGAGTCATCCACAGTGTAGATTCAGGGTAAAGGGAATGATGTTTAGTGCAAGATAACATCCATATACCTGTCTCAGTGGGGTGGAAGATTGCAACCTTCACGTGGTCCGCCCTGTTTCGACTAATGCAAACAACTCGACGTGCAGAAACAGAAGACCAAATAGAACAAGTTGTCCAAAAACTTTAGGCTGTGCACGCCACACGAAAGAAGAAGACCTGTCTAAGTGTCTTCTAAAGGTTGTCATTGTACCTGCCTCAACTATCTCCTCTGGCAGATCATCCCTTACACACACTACCCTTTGTGTGAAAAAGTTTAGTTTAGTTCATTGTCACGCGTACTGAGGTACAGTGAAAAATGTTTTGTTGCGTTCTAATCCAGTCAGTGGAAACACTATGCAGTGCCCTCCATAATGTTTGGGATAAAGACCCATCATTTATTTATTTGCCTCTGTACTCCACAATTTGAGATTTGTAATAGAAAATCACACGTGGTTAAAGTGCACATTGCCAGATTTTATTAAAGGCCATTTTTATACATTTTGGTTTCACCATGTAGAAATTACAGCTGTGTTCATACATAGTCCCCCCATTTCAGGGCACCATAATGTTTGGGACACATGGCTTCACAGGCGCTTGTAATTGCTCAGGTGTGTTTAATTGCCTCCTTCATGTAGGTATAAGAGCTCTCAGCACCTAGTCTTTCCATCACCTTTGGAAACTTTTATTGCTGTTTATCTACATGAGGACCAAAGTTGTGCCAATGAAAGTTAAATAAGCCATTATGAGACTGAAAAACAAGAATAAAACTGTTGGAGACTTCAGCCAAACCGTAGACTTACCAAAATCAACTGTTTGGAACATCATTAAGAAGAAAGAGAGCACTGGTGAGCTTACTAATCACAAAGGGACTGGCAGGCCAAGGAAGACCTCCACGGCCGATGACAGAAGAATTCTCTCTATAATAAAGAAAAATTCCCAAACACCTGTCCGACAGATCAGAAACACTCTTCAGGAGTCAGGTGTGGATTTGTCAATGACCACTGTCTGCAGAAGACTTCATGAATAGATATACAGCGGCTGCACTGCAAGATGCAAACCACTGGATAGCCGCAAAAATAGGATGGCCAGGTAACAGTTTGCCAAGAAGTACTTAAAAGAGCAACCACAGTTCTGGAAGGAACTGCCCAAGATCCAAAGCATACCACCTCATCTGTGAAACACGGTGGTGGGGTGTTATGGCCTGGGCATGTATGGCTGCTGAAGGTACTGGCTCACTTATCTTCATTGATGATACAACTGCTGATGGTAGTAGCATAATGAACTCTGAAGTGTATAGACACATCCTATCTGCTCAAGTTCAAACAAATGCCTCAAAACGTATTGGCCGACAGTTCATTCTACAGCAAGACAATGATCCCAAACATACTGCTAAAGCAACAAAGGTGTTTTTCAAAGCTATAAAATGGCCAATTCTTGAGTGGCCATGTCAATCACCCGATGTGAACCCAATTGAGCATGTCTTTTATATGCTGAAGAGAAAACTGAAGGGGACTTGTCCCCAAAACAAGCATAAGCTAAAGATGGCTGCAATACAGGCCTGACAGAGCATCACCAGAGAAGACACCCAGCAACTGGTGATGTCCATGAATCGCAGACTTCAGGCAGTCATTGCATGCAAAGGATATGCAACAAAATACTAAACATGACTACTTTCATTTACATGACATTGAATTGTCCCAAACATTATGGTGCCCTGAAATGGGGGGGACGATGTATAAACACTGCTGTAATTTCTACATGGTGAAACCAAAATGTGTAAAAATGGCCTTTATTAAAATCTGACAATGTGCACTTTAACCTCATGTGATTTTTTTCTATTACAAATCTCAAAGTGTGGAGTACAGAGGCAAATAAATAAATGATGGGTCTTTGTCCCAAACATTATGGAGGGCACTGTACCTGTCCAAGTGTCTTTTAATGTTTGTTATCGTAGCTGCCTCACCAACCTCCTCTGACTGCTCATTCCATATACCCACCAGCCATGTGTGAAGAAGTTTAGTTTAATTTCGTTTATTGTCACGTGTACCGAGGTAGCGTGAACATTTTTTTGTCGCGTGTTATCCAGGCAATGTAAATACTATACTTGATTACAATCGAGTCGTCCAGAGTGTACAGATACAGGGTAAATGGAATAATGTTTAGTGCACGATGAAGTCCAGTGAAGCCTGATTGAAGAAACTAAACTAAACAGTGTTAGCCACAGCTTGTGATGTTGCCAGCTCGGTCAGACAGAGCTGAAGAGGTTTGGTGTTTTCTTTTCGGAGACCAGCCAGCTTCCTAGTTTCCCTAGTGTTTGCTGAGTGCCGTGCACTATTTAGCCAAACAGGTGAATCAAACGCCTACTTAAACTGAGTTCAGTTTAGTTTATTGTCACGTGTACCGAGGTACAGTGAAAAGCTTTTTGTTGCGTGCTGTTCAGTCAGCAGAAAGACTATACATGTTTACAATCGAGTCATCCACAGTGTACAGATACAGGATAAAGGGTATAACGTTTAGTGCAAGGTAAAGCCAGTAAAGTCCGATCAAAGATAGACCAAGGGTCACCAATAAGGTAGATAGAAGTTCAGCACTGTTTTCTAGCTGTGAAAGGATGATTCATAGCTGGATGATAATAACTGGAAAGAAACTGTCCCTGAATCTGGAGGTGTGTGGTTCACGACTGCTTCACCATGGGTCTGGAGCAGAAGTTTACTTTAAGTTTATTATTTGCCACAGACGGCAGTGGAGACCAAGTTAATGGATATTTTTAAGGCGCAGATTAACAGGTTCTTGGTTAGTACAGGTGTCAGAAGTTACGGGGAGAAGGCAGGAGAATGGGGTTGAGAGGGAAAGATAGATCAGCCATGATTGAATGGCGGAGTAGACTTGATGAGCTGAATGGCCTAATTCTGCTCCTATCATTCATGAACTTATTTTTGCCACATGTAACGAGGTACAGTGAAAATATTTTGTTTCGTATGGGTAACACGGTGGCGCTGCGGTAGGGGAGCTGCCTTATAGCGCCAGAGACCTGGGTTGGATCTCTGATGAGATCAGAGGGGAAAGATTTAATTGGAATCTGAGGGGCAACTTTTTTACACGGAGGGTGGTAGGTATATGGAACAACATGCCAGAGCAGGTACTTGAGGCAGGTACTATCACAACTTTTAAAAGACACTTGGACAGGTACATGGACAGGAAAGGTTGAGATGGATAAGGGCCAAAGGTTGGATTAGTGTAGACGGGGCATGTTGGTCGGCATGGGCAAGTAGGGCCGAACGGCTGTATGAGAAGATTTACTTTAGACTTTAGAGATACAGTGCGAAACAGGTCCTTCGGCCCATCGAGTCTGCGCCGACCAGCAATTGCCCCCGTACGCTAGTCCTATCCTACACACTTGGGACAATTACAAATTATACTAAAGCCAATTAACCTACAAACCTGTCTGTCTTTGAGATGTGGGTGGAAACCGGAGCACCCGGAGAAAACCTACGCGGTCACAAGGAGAACATACAAACTCCATACAGACAGCACCTGCAGTCAGGATCAAACCCAGGTGTCTGGCGCAGTGAGGCAGCAACTCTACTCCTGCACCACCGTGTACTAGTTAACAGGTGCAGTAAAGAGATGGAGTGTTTCCGCAGCACCTCATGGGGTACGCACCAGAGAATTGTAAATAGCAAGCCACTGGTTCCAACAATTCCTCCTCAATAGTATCTACATGTTGCTTCTAGGGCCCTGGGGAGTGTCGTGGAGCAGAGGGATCTAGGAATGCAGGTAAATCGTTCCCTGACATTGGCACGGGTAGATACGGAATGTTGTACAGCAGAGGGATCTAGGAGTGGAGTTATTTAGTTCTCTGAAAGTAGTATCGCAGGTAGATAGGGAATGTTGTACAGCAGAGGGATCTAGGAGTGGAGTTATTTAGTTCTCTGAAAGTAGCATCGCAGGTAGATAGGGAATGTTGTACAGCAGAGGGATCTAGGAGCGCAGGTACATCGTTGCCTGACAGTGGCCACAGGTAGCTAGGTTGGTCATCAATGCTTTCAGCATATTGTCCTTACTTGTCAGGGGTATTGAATCTAGATGTTGGGAGGTCATGTTACAGTTGTACCAGACGTTGGTGAGGATGCATTTGGAGTATTGTATTCAGTTTAGGTCACCCCGCTGGAGGAATAATGTTATTAAGCTAGAAAGGGTGCAGAGAGGATTTACGAGGATGTTGCCGGGATTCTAGGGGCTAGGCTATGGGGAGAGGTTCCGCTGGCTTGGGCATTATTCCTTGGAGCGCAGGAGGATGAGCGGTGATCTTATAGAGGTGTATAAAATCATGAGGGGCAAGAGTCTTTTTCCCCGGGTTGGGGAATCAAGAAGGTATAGGTTTGATGTTCCAGGGACAAGACATACTCACATACTGTGGTGGGAATGTGGGAGGTTGTTGAGGCAGGTACTATAACAGCAGTCAATAGGTACTTGGACAGGTAGACAAGTCAAGAGTGTTTTATTGTCATGTGTCCCAGGTTGGACAATGACATTCTTACTTGCTGCAGCACAACAGAATATGAACATAATACAAAACGGAAGATAAAAGTTCAGCGTGTCTATATACAATAAATGAACATATGGATAGGAAAGGTTTAGAGGTATATGGGCCAAACGTGGGTGGTGGGACTAATGTAGATGGCAAATCTTGGTTGGCGTGGATGTGATGGGCCGGAGGGCCTGTTTCCATGCTGTACATCGCTGTGACTCTGTTGCCTGTGTGTGTGTGTGTGTGTGTGTGTGTGTGTGTGTGTGTGTGTGGCATAAAGGAACTGATCAGGTTGACACACAGAGTCTTGCCCAGAGTAGGGAAATCAAGAAACAGTGGGCAGGGCATAGGTTTAAAGCGAGGGTGGAAAGATTTAATAGGAACTTGAGGGGCAACTTGGAACAAGCTGCCGGAGGAGGTAGTTGAGGCAGGTACTATTGCAATGCAGGCAGGTGGGTCATATTGGCCGGTGTGGGCAAGTTGGGATTAAGGGTCTGTTTCTACTCTGCACGACTCTGTGACTGTATGTGTGGCACGAACAGGCAAGTCAATGCCTCTGCTTGTAGTATGGATTATGATGTAAGGAGACTGTCAGATGCTCTTTGGAGCTCTGTCTGATCTAGGAATGGGATCACAGGTGTCACTTCTGTCTGGCAGCCCTTCATAAGCTTATAAGTTCAAAGAACAGAATTAGGCCATTCAGCCCATCGAGTCGACTGTCATTCAACCATAGCTGATCGATCCTTCCATCCCAACCCAATTCTCCTGCCTTCTCCCCATAACCCTGACACCCATTCCGGATTAGTACTAATTGATTGATTACCAATCCAGAACCTATCAAACTTTGTCTTAAAAATATCCATTGCCATTGCCATTCCCCAGATTCATCACCCTCTGAGTAAAGAAATTCCTACTCTACTCCTTTCTAAAGGTACGTTCTTTTATTCTGAGGCCCTGCGCCCTCTGGTCAGCCCTTGCTGTCCCTAATATTCCTGAATAGTTTTAGTCCTCCTTTGTCGCACACAATCCTTGCTTAATCTTGAATAAATTGTGCTTGTTTCTAACGACTCTGAACAAATCTAATGAACAGGCTCTGGCAGCAGGTTTTCAGATGTAATTGAATTTAACAAAGAAAAACCTGTTCAAGATGTTGTCTGTAATACAGAGTCTTCAACAGCACTTAACACACACACCACACACACTCACCACACACACACAGACTCATTCACACACACACACTTACACAGACACGCCACATACAGTGAAAGACACACTACACACATTGCATGTAGACACGTAGACACACACGTATACACTCACCACACGCATGCGCACAGTCACCATACCCAGACACACAGACCCCACACAAACACACGTACATCACACAAAATAGACACACACATACAATAGACACTCACCACACAAACACACACACACATGCACAACACACTCACCACACAAACTCACCACACACACACACATTCACACACATACTTACACAGACACACCACATACAGAGAAAGACACACTACACACATTGCACAAATAGTCATACACATGCATAGATACACATCACACACATACAGGAACACACACCGACACACACACATAGTACACACATACCGCACACACACATACTACACACACCGACACACACACACTACACACAGACGCACACACACGACAAACTCACACATATTAAACACTCATGACCACATTCAGACACGCACACATCACATAGTCACACGCATACGTAGACACACACGTATACACTCACCACACGCATGCGCACAGTCACCACACACAGACCCCACACAAACACACATACATCACACAAAATAGACACACATACAATAGACACTCACCACACAAACACACACACAATCACAACACAAACATTCACCACACAAACACACACACACTCACAACACACTCACTCACCACACAAACTCGCCACACACACACACGACTACCTGTTTTCCGACAGTAAAGTACTAAATTCAGCGTTTCTCAATTAGACCACAGTGCATTAAAGATTCATGGTGCAACTGAATAGCAGCAGGTTTGATTTTCAGTTCTGCAGTCTAGCCTGGAAATGAAAGATAAAAACAAAATAAAAATCAATGGGCTCAAAGCGGCCGAGAATGCCTGGATCAGAGTACGCCGCCCAGTCCTCTCCCACAGAGAGCAGCCTCCCCACAGGACCACTCCTGTACCAGCTCCACAAACTTTAATTCTCAATAATATACTGTATGCACACACACACACACACACACACACACAAAAGATGGAGTAACTCAGCGGGTCAGGCAGCATCTCAGGAGAAAACGAATAGATAATGTTTTGGGTCGAGACCCTTCTTCAGATCATGTGTGTGTCTGTGTGTATATATATATATATATATATACACACCAACACATAATATATAAATATTGCTACGATTATTGGGAATATATATAGATACACACACACCCACACACGCAGGTATATGTGTGTATATATATATATATATATATATATATATATATATATATATATATATATATATATATATATATATAATATATACAATATAATAAACGAGAAAAAAGTTATATATATATATATATTATAATTATATATATATATAATTATAAAACTCTGATCTTGGATGTGGATGTATTTATTTGTGTGTGTCTTGTTTGCGATTCACATCTCCTCGAAAACACGACGCGCTAACGGTGACATTTTTACATATTCCAGTAGAGATTTCCCTCATGATGTCAAAAATCGCCTCATCTGAAAATTTGATTCATTATTTCCCGAGTTATTTCTTAAAATTGTTCACAAATCTGAGATCTTTTTTAAAGCTAATAAGATGATGACGTCACAATGGCTCTTCTCCTCGCGGCCAGCTGCGCACAGTTTTCAAAGCGCAGACTGCTGTGCACTGTTTTTGCACGAGCTGCGAATTACGTTAACCCCCCCGCCCCCGACTCGCACGGCTGTCCGCGCCACCCGCAGCCCAGCCGCCCTCCCCCTCAGGGCTCTGGATTGAGGCCGCTGATCACGCAGCTTCCGAGGGCTTCCAAGGCCTCCTCCCCCCTCCCCCCTCGTCTCCCCCCCTCCCCCCTCCTCTCCCCCTCCCTCTCCTCTCCCCCTCTCCTCCCTCCTCTCCCCCACTCCCCCCCTCTGTCCCTCCTCCCCTCCACCCCTCCCCCCTGTCCCCTTCTCCACCTCCCCCCTCCCCATCCCCCCCTGCACCCTCTCGCTCCTCCCCCTCCTCCACCCTCTCCTCCTCCTCTCCATCCCCCTTCCGCCCCCTCTCTCCTTCTCCACCCCCCCTCTATCCCCCATCTCCCTCTTTCTCTGCCCCACTCCCTCTGCCCCACTCTCTCTCTGTCCCTCTGTCTCTGCCCTCTGTCCCCCTGTAGACGCGCCTGCGAGGTGGGAACTATGCGTCAGTGTATAGGGCAGGGATGGGGCAAAACGAGCCAATGAATAATATTAATATAATATCAAGGGGGGTGGTTTGTGTGTGGGGGGTGGTTAGTGTATGTGTGACGTCGCTAGCCGCAAGCCCCCCCCGCAACAGCTCGATGAGGGGACGGGACCCAACGGGTCCCCTTTGTTCTAGTATATATATACATATATAAATACACACACACACACAGCACACACACACTTGGTTCTTGGTTACTGGTTTCTTGGTCCTCCAAAATATTCCAAATGGAATTTAAACTGCAGGTGGTGGAGGGAGGCCTTAAGCCAGAAAGGGTTTTTGGGAAGAAAGAGCTGCCTTAAATTTAGTTGCATCTGGTTGGGTAACTATGGTAGGGTGAAGACTATTCCATGCTTTAATTGTGCAGGGGTAAAATGAATTGCTGTACACACCTGTCTTGGTAGCTGGTATCTCAAATTGGATCAAATGCCACACACACACGCACACACACACACACACACACACACACACACACACACACACACACACACACACACACACACACACACACACACACACACACACACATATATATATATAGTACACACATCAAACTTTTTTTCCGTTTATTATATTGTTTACAGAGTACCATGTTTATATATTCTGTTGTGCTGCTGCAGGTAAGAATTTCTGTCCTATCTTGACATGATTGCACACACAATCTTTTACCCAAAGCAGGGGAACCCAGAATCAGAGATACTACAGCAGGTTTAAGGGGCAAAAATTAATAGGAACCTGAGGGGCAAGAATGCAGAGAAGGTTTACAAGAATGTTACCAGGATCCAAGGGCTTAAGATATAGGGAGAGGCTGAGCAGGCTAGGACTTTCTTCCAAGGAGTGCAGGAGAATGAGGGGTGATCTCAGTGAGGTGTACAAAATCATGGGGAGGATAAAGAGCGTGAAAGCACAGTCTTTTACCCAGGCTAGGAAATTCAAGAACTTGAGGCTTAAAGTGAGGAGGAAAGATTTAATAGGAACCCAAGGGGTAACTTTTTCACACAGGGTGGTGGGTGTATGGAACGAGCTACCAGAGGAGGTAGTTGGGGCCGGTAGTATAACAGCATTTAAAGGATGTGTAGGAAGGAACTGCAGATGCTGGTATATGCCATAGACACAAAGTGCTGGAGTAACTCAGCGGGTCAGGCAGCGTTCCTGGAGAAAAAGGATGGGTGACGATTAAAGGACGCGTGGACTGGTGTGTGGATAGGAAAGGTTTAGAGGGTTATGAGCCAAAGGCGGGCAAATTGAGACTAGCATAGATGGGGCTTCTAGGTTGGGATGAATGAGTTGGGCCAAAGTGCCTGGTTCTGTGCTGTAGGACTCTAAAGTAAAGTGTTCTACAGCCTTCAGCCTTGACACTGAGAGGGGAGATGAGCTGGAGGTTTTTCTGAAGGCTGTGTGTCGAGGAGGAAGGGGCAGGTGCTTAAGAAACGGAATTAAAAAACTGTAAAAAGTTAATTGAAACTTAACTTCCTTCACAGTTCAGTGCACCACAGCAGTGCTTCATTAAGATACAGTTTACTGAGGATAATTAGTGCCATTTCACAGCTTTATTTGCCAATGTTGTTTTTGCATGAAAGAATGTTTTTTTTAGATTGCATGCCAGAGATTTATTGGTGAGACATACTGGCATCAATGTTGCTCCTTTAGCATGACACACTCTCAGGCAGATACAGACCTGGCCATCACACACACACACACACACATGCTAGCGCACAAACAGATACAGACATACAAACACAAACAGATGCAGACACATACACACACAAACAGACACACGCACACATTTACAGGCAAAGCCAAACACACAGACACACACACAAACACACACACACACATTTACTGGCAAGGACAAACACACAGATATAGACACATACACCCAAATATACACAGATACACTGACAGCTGCACACCCACACATACACAGACATACACACACAAACACGCACACACAGACACACATATAAACATACGCACAAAGAAATGGATACAGTCCTTCATATCTCTATCACACAGACAGCACATACGCCCACATTCAACATACATAAGTAAAAACCATATCACACACATAAACAACACCTAAGCACATGCATGCACAGACACACAGGCAATCTAAGGCAAACACACACTCAGACAAATATGCACAACACATAGGCAAGTACACCAAGGCCACTCCACACCGAAAGGTAATTACACACACACACACACACACACACAAACCCAAGCAGATGCACAAAGTACACTCACAAAGACAATGAACATGCAACCAATGTTCTCCAACTGTGGCCCACCCCTCGTTTGCAGTATCCACCAGCGTCTACACCCAACATCGACTTCAGGAAACTTTGGAGCAGTGGAAGAGGAGACGGCCATTCAGCCAGAGCCTATCCAACCAATCAGTGACATCACAGCTCCTGGAGTCACAGCGTTTTACAGTGTGGAAACAGGCCCTTTGGCCCAACTTGTCCACACCGACCAACATGTCCCATCTACAAGTTCCATCTGCCTGCATTTGGCCCATATCCCTTTAAACCTGTCATATCCATGTACCTGTCTAAATGTTTCTTAAACGTTGCAATAGTCCCTGCCTCAACCAGCTCCTCTGGCAGATCGTTCCACACACCCACCACCCTTTGAGTAAAAAAATTACCCCTCAGGTTCCTATTAAATCTCTCTCCCCTCACCTTAAACGTATGTCCTCTGGTTTTTGATTCCCCTACTCTGGGCAAAAGACTCGATCTATTCCTCTCATGATTTTGTACACCTCTATAAAATCACCCCTCATCCTCTGGCGCGCCAGGGAATAGAATCCTAGCCTGCTTCATCATCTTTCCCTTTTGCTTTGGCCCTCAAGTCCCGGCAACATCCTCGTAAATCTTCACTGCACCCTTTCAATACGACACAATAGAACTTTATTTGTCCCATGAGGGAAATTGGTCTGCTAACAGTCATAAAACACGAGATACATGAAACGTGAAATTAAAGTGACAAGTGGAAAGTCCAGGACTGGGGATGTGGAGAGATTTGAGGAGGGGCGGGGTGGAGTCAGTCTTCCCCGTGACACAAGGGGGAGGAGTTGTACAGTTTGATAGCCACAGGGAAGAAGGATCTCCTGTGGCGTTTGGTGCTGCATCTTGGTGGAACCAGTAGGAACCGCGCTGTGAGAACGGAGAGGATGAAAAGGAGTTTCTTCCCAGAGGCCATTCGGACTGTAAACCCCTATCTCACCTGGGACTAACTCTACTAACTCACTGTATGGACCACAATACCGCCCACAATATTTAATATGGAAAAGAACATTTCATGATTCTGTTCCATTCTGTTTGTAGTTTGTTGGTTGTTTGTTTGTTTGTTTGTTTGTTTGTTTGCACAAAGTCCGCGAGCACGGCCACTTTTCATTTCACTGCGCATCCCGTATGCGTATGTGACGAACAAACTTGACTTGACTAGACGGTATTCCGGTTGTCCAGTGTGTCATGGAGTGGGTGAGCTGTATTGTCCAGGATGTTCCGCAGTTTGAGGAGCATCCTCCCCTCCAAGACCACCTCACATGAATCCAACTCCGCCCCCAGGATGGAGCCAGCCTTCCTGATGAGTTTGTTCATTCTGGTGACGTCTGCGGCCTTCGCCCTTCTAACCCGGCACTCAACAGCTTAGAAGATGGCACTGGCTACCATCGATTGGTAGAACATCTGCAGTGAGACATTGACAGAGCGGAGCCTCTTCAGAAAGTACAGCCGGCTCTGTCCCTTCGTATACGCTGCCTCACCGTTCCTGGACAGGTCCCAGGTAAACTCCAAGGTATTTGTACTCCTTGGTAAACTGCACATCCACACCATTGACGGAGACAGAGGACAGGGGTGATCCTCTCCTCCTAACGTCCACCACTGACCCATTAGTCTTGTCGGTGTTGAGCTGCAGGTAATTCAGCCCACAGCGCTCAACAAAGCCAAACTCAACAACGATAACATCTTCCCTATGACACGGTGCCCAGAACTGAACACCACGCTCTAATTATGGCCTCACCAATGTCTTGTGTAGCTGAAACATGACCTCCCAATTTTCTATCCTCAATACTGGCCCATGTTGATCAAGATGCCCCATCAATTCTCCATGGCCGAACACCAAAAAAACCCCACTTCTCCTCACACCCTTGATTGAGCCATGATTGTACAGGTCAGGTCGCATCTTTGGAGAACATGGATAGGTGACGTTTCAGGTTGTGACCCTTCTTCAGACTGCCTCGACCAGAAACATCACTCATCCATGGTCCCCAGAGATGCTGCCCGACCTGCTGAGTTACTCCAGCGCTTTGTGTATTTTTGTGTGTTAGCCAACATCTGCAGTGCTTGGATTCTGCTTGAAGGATCTTGACCCGAAACGTCACCTATTCCTTCCAGCACTTTGTGTCTAACCAATTCCATGTTCTATTCATAAAATGTGCCTCCAATCTGTCCTGTTCTTCCACTGTAAGAATCTTGCATCTCGAAAAAGATTTGTAACTTTTCATAGAATAAATTCTCTTTTTTTAATGGTCAGGATTCTCCAAGCGACAGTACTGAAAGATTTAAATCTTGGTGTAAAGAGACCGGCAGCGCACCTAACCCTTTTGCATTTTTCAATGCTTTTGTTTAATTTATGATTCGGGCAAGACCAGGGTTTCAAGACAATCACTAATTGCCTGTGAGAAGGAAAGTTGTTCTTGTCAACCGATGGTACAACTGAGTGGTTTAGATGAGCCAGCACAGATGGCACACAAGGAGGGATGGACAACATAATCAAAGACTTGTCCCACCCCGGTCATTCCTCCTTTTCCCCGCTCCCTTCCACACCACCAGACTCAGGAACAGCTTCTTCCCCTCTGTTATCAGGCTTCTGAAGGGTCCTTCCATAAGCTAGGGCACTCTCCAATTCACCTCTACCCCCCATTAGTGGACATTGGACTTTGTCTCTGGAACTGATGCAGGGTGCAGGGTTACCAGAACGATGCCTGGATTACGGGGTATTAGCTACACGGAGAGATTAGGCAAACTTGGTTATTTTCCCTGGAAAACCTGGAGGTTGCGGGGAGACTTGATAGAAGTATTTAAAATGATGAGACATAGATACAGTAGACAGTCAGAACCTTTTTCCCGGGATGGAAAAATCGAAGACTAGAGGGCATGCAGTGGGTTTAAGGTGAGAGGAGCAACGTTTAAAGGAGATACGTGGGGCATTTTCTTTATACAGAGGGTGTGGGGCCTGGAATGTACTGCCAGGGGTGGTGGAGGCTGGAGAATGGGGTTGAGAAACAGATCAGCCATGATCGAATGGCAGAGCAGACTCGATGGGCCGAACGGCCTAATTCAGCTCCTGTCTTATGATTGTGAAAATGCAGTCTCATTGTTGTGTTGTACAACTGTAACACCACATCACTCTTTTTCTCTCTCTCTATTTCTCTCTCTTTTCTCTCCCTCACATGTTCTCTCTCTCTCTCTCTCTCTCTCTCTCTCTCTTTCACACGTTCTCGCTGATCACTGTCTCTCTCTCTCTCTATCTCATTCTCTCTCTCTCTCTCTCTCTCTCTCTCTCTCTCTCTCTCTCTCTCTCTCTTTCACTCTTTTTCTCATGTTCTCCCTGTCTGTCTGTCTCTCTCTCTCTCTCTCTCTATCTCATTCTCCCCCTTTCTCTCTCTCTCTCGCTCTCTCTGATTTTACAACAGGCGCAGGCTCTAATAGAGTGACAGGCATCCCCTTTGTTCACAGAGTAATGGCCAAAGTAATGGCAGCTCGAAAACCCACCGCATCGTCAGCAGAATCTCGAGAGACCAGTAACAGGGGGAATATGTGTCAGGAATAAATAAATAATCTAATTATTGAGGCACTTCCTGTCAGGTTAACTCCAATTTGTTGAGCTTTGAAGGAACAAAATGAGGCAATCTTCCTCGTTATTGCCGCGCTCCCACACCCCTGGTCATGGAGGGGAGATTAAAGGGAGGCTGATTGGGGCTTTTTATCATAGAACTGAGAGACAGCGAGAGGGGAAAGAGAGGGGGAGAGAAAGGGCAGGGAGGGAGGCAGAGAGGGAGAGAGGTGGGGAGAGGGGGGAGAGAGGGGGGGAGAGGAGGGAGAGGTAGAGAAAGAGGGGAAATAGCAGAGGAGGGGAGAGAGAGAGAGAGAGGGAGAGAGGGGGGGAAGAGGGAGAGAGGGAGCAGGAGAGGTTGGGAAAGAGAGAGGGAGTGAGAGGGGGAGGGAGAGAGGAAGGAAGAGGGGTAGGGAGAGAGAGGGAAGGAAGGATAGGGAGGGAGGGAGGGAGAGAGAGAGGGGGTCAAGGAAGAGAGGGGAGAGGGAGAGAGGGAAGGAGTGGGAAGAGGGAGAGGGAGTGTGGACTGTGCACCCACTCCCTCTCTCTCTATCTCAGCGCTCACACCATTTCCTCTTTTTCTCAACCTGTCTCATTTAATCTTTCTCCGTCCCGTTTACCACCATCCCTATCGGATGTTTCACACTCCCTCTATCATCTTTCTCTTCGCTGATCCCCATTCGTTCACCCTTTCTTTATTTTCCTCTCCTGTTCCCTCCCTTCCCTCCTCCCTCCCTCCCTCAGACTCATTTTCTTTCTTTTAATCTCTCTCTCATGCCCTCTCTATCTCCCTCTCTCCTCTCTCTTTATCATCTCTCTCACTCTTCTCCCTTCCCTCTATGACCCTCTCTCTCCTCTCGGCCCTCTCTCTCTCCCTCCACTCCCCCCTTCCCTCTCCCTATTTCCCTTCCTCTCTCCGTCTCCTCTCTCTCTCTCGTTATCTCCATCACCTCTCCTCCACTCTATCTCTTTTACTCTCTCCTCTTCTCTCCTTCCCTCCCTCTCATCTCCTCCCTCTCTCTCACCACTCCTCCATTCCGGCTTTATCTCTCTCTCTCTCCCGCTCTATCTCCTCCCTTCCCTCTTTATTCTGTTTCCTCTTCCCTGTCTATATCTCCCTCTCTCTCATCTCGTTCCTCTTGCTTTATCACCTATCTTACTCATCCTCTATCCCCTCTCCATCTCCCTCAGTCTCTCTCCCCTCTCTCTTTCTCCCTCTCCCTCTCTCTCTCTCTCTCACACTGGCATGACAGCATAGACAGACAGAGGGAGAATGAAAGTACTGCCTGGAGACTAGTTGGTCTGAAGCTGTGCACCGCCCTGCCCCATATCGCGATGCCAGCTGTCCAGCAAATGTGTGCTCCTGTGACCGGCTGTTGGCCTGAGCTAACCGCCCCTCTCACAGAGCAAGGGCTGACGGATCTGGAACTAAGGCGGTGTCAGTCTCACACACAGGCACAGATCCCTGTTCACCGGGGGAACTGTTCCGGGAAACCGGGAGGGGGAAGGAGAGGATAACCAGTCATCTCCCTATTGCAAGCGGCCAAAAAAAAACCTGTGTTTCACGCTGGAAGTAGAAAGACGGAACTGCAGATGCTGCTTTGTAGAGATGATAGACACAAAGTGCTGGAGTAACTCAGTGGGTCAGGCAGCATCTCTGGTGGAACAGGTCAGATGGGACATGTTGGTCGGTGTGGGGGTTGGGCCGGAGGGCTTGTTTCCAGCCTGTAAGACTCTTGACTGTACATGTGATGATAATAAACTGCACTAAACCGTGACAGGCGCTATGCCAATGGTACATTGGCACCGGCTCTGAAACCAGGGGCTCGTCGATTCACTGCCTGGATTTTTGAGGCCTGAATATTTAGTTTTAAAGATACAGCGCAGAAACAGGCCCTTCGGCCCAGCGAGTCCGTGCCGACCAGCGATCCCCGCACACTAACGCTATCCTACACACACTGGAGTCAATTTACAATTTTTACCTGAGCCACCTAACCTGCAAATCTGTACGCCATTGGAGTGTGAGAGGAAACCAGAGCATCTGGAGAAAACCCACACAGGTCACGGGGAGAAAGTAGAAACTCCGTACAGACAGCACCCGTAGCCAGGATCGAACTCGGGTCCCTGGCGCTGTGAGGCAGCAAATCTACCGCTGCGCCACCGTGCCGCACCCCCCCCCCCCCCCCCAGTGGTATGAGTTTTTTTCATCTTTTAACTTTCAAGCGAGGTCAGAAGAAAGATTTCCAGGCATCTGGCTTCCTGGCCAGACCTGGGGCGTTAATGGACGGACATCTCAAGGTGAATCGAGAGGGTTTCTTGGCAGAGAGAATTAAAAATGTACTGGGAGAGAGGGAGATGACATGTGCATCTCAATAACCGGTACAACAATCAGACCAGCAGCCAGCTCACACCAGGAGCTCCTCTCCCCATCTGGAAGCATCATTCCCGCTTCATATAGAGTCACGGAGCACGGAAACAGGCCCTTCAGCCCACCTTGCCCATGCCGTCCAGGATGACAATCTTGGCTAGTCCTACTTGCCTGTATTTGGCCCGTATCCCTCTAGTTTCGTTTATTGTCAGGTGTACGGACTTAGGTTGGAAAGCTTTTTTGTTGCGTGCTAACCAGTCAGCAGAAAGACTATACATGGTTACAATCGAGCCGTCCACAGTGTACAGATACAGGATAAAGGGGATAACGTTTAGTGCAAGATAAAGTCCAGTAAAGTTCCATTAAAGATAGACCAAAGGTCTCCAATGAGGTAGATGGGAGGTCAGGACCACTCTCTAGTTGGTGATAGGATGGTTCAATTGCCTGATAACTGCTGGGAAGAAACTGTCCCTGAATCTGGAGGTGTGCGTTTTCACACTTCTGTACCTCGTGTCTGATGGGCGTGGGGGGGGGGGGAGAGGGAGTGAACGGGGATGAGACTGGTCCTTCATTATGCTCTGAAACCTTCTTATCTGCACAGCACAAAGAACAGTACAGCACCGGAAGAGGCCCTTCGGCCCAAAATGTCCATGCTGATGCTATACTTTAAATGAGACGGGGAAAGCTTAGAGATGTGAGGAGCATGATTCTTACACTGAGGGTGGCGGGAGCCTGGAATGTGCTGCCAGGGGTGGGGGTGGAGGCAGATATAATAGCGGTGTTTAAGAGGCTTTCAGATAGGCACATGGAAGTGCAGGGAATGGGGGGATATGGATTACGTGCAGGCACAGGGGATTAGTTTAATCTGGCGTCATGTTTGGCACGGACATTGTGGGCCGAAGGGCCTGTTCTGAAAGAAACAAGGAACTGCAGATGCTGGTTTATACCAAAAATAAACGCAAAGTGCTGGAGTAACTCAGCAGGTCAGGCAGCATCTCTGGAGAAAAAGGATGGGTGATGTTTCGGGTCGGGATGCTTCTTTAGGCGTGTTCTTGTGCTCATAAGGCCACAAGTGATAGGAGCAGAATTAAGCCATTCGGCCCATCAGGTGCTACTTTACTGTTCTATGTTCTATGAAAACATCCAAACATCTATCTTGGCAAAACCTAAGTGCTGGAGGAAATCTGTGGCAGGAATGGACAGATGATGGCTTTGGTCGGGACCCTTCCACAGACTATCATGCACATAAACACACATGTATGTACGGCAGGAGTGTGAAGAAGGGTCCCGACCCGAAACGTCATCTGTGCATTCCCTCCACAGATGCTGCCTGAACCGCTGAGTTCATCCAGTATGTTGTGTTTTGCTCAAAATTCCAGCATCTGCAGTGCTTTGTGTCTAACCTTTGACATTTCACTAATCTTCCCTCCAGATCTGACGCCCTTTGTCTATTTTCATCTTGCAGTTGTCCAGCCATCTGCCTATCAAACGTCTCTCACCTGTATCCACCTATCACTTGCCAGACTTCTCTCTTCCAGCTTTCTCCCCCACTACAATCAGTCTGAACAAGGATCCTACCCAAAATGTCACCGATCCATTCTTCTCTGGAGATGCTGCCTGACCAGCTGAGTTACTCCAGCACTTTGTGTCTTTTCCCATTCACAATATTTCAGGTGTGGCCTCACCAACACCTCTACAATGCCTACACTGTCTGAAGAACAGACCCGACACAAATCTCCGTCTGACTATTCCCTCCAGAGATGCTGCCTGACCCGCTGAGTTGTGTCTTCTCTCCACCTATTACTTGCCACTCTTTGTCCTGCCTTCTCCACTCTGCACTAATCAGTCTGAAGAAGGGTCCTGACCAGAAACATCATCTGTCCAGTTCCCTCCACACACACGCATGCACGCAAGCATACACATACACCAATAAACACACACCCGCACACCCATGCAAGCGCACACATGCACACTCACACATGCTTGCACACACAAGCACACACGTGCACACAGCCACACACACACTCACACACAGGCGCACACACACACCCACACACTCATAGACATACATGCACACACTCGCATACACACTTACACACACATCAACAGACACACCCACGCACACACACATACTTACACACCTTCATACCCACAGACACACTCACACACACTCTCGCACACACAATAATGCACATGCACACAATCACACGGACACTTACACACACACACACACACACACAATCATACACACTAACACACAGACATGCAACAGGCGAACATTCACAAACATGCACGGGCACATAAATAGACATTAGAAACACACAATCACACAGATATACAACAAACCAGTATGCACAATCTCACACACAATCACACAGATATACAACAAACCAGTATGCACAATCTCACACACAATCACACAGATATACAACAAACCAGTATGCACAATCTCACACACAATCATACAGATATACAACAAACCAGTATGCACAATCTCACACACAATCACACACACACTTTTCTACACATGGATAAATGAATATTCACACAGACACACACTCAAACACGCACATATTTACAAGAAAAACACCCAAAGACACACACACGGTGTCTCTCTCTCTCTCTCTCTCTCTCTTTCTCTCACATGCACACACAACACACACACACAGCAGCCAAGATCCATTGTAAACAAATTAAAGTAAACATTGCTAATCACGGAGGAACCTCCCTGTAGCACGGGGCAAAGTACTGCAATGGTACGACAAGAAAGGCCTAAACAGAAAGGAAGATAGACTACAGCACGCAGTACAGCACAGGAACAGGCCCTTCGGCCCACAATGTCCATGCCAGACATGGTACCAAGATAAACTAATCTCCTCTAACCTGCATGTGATCCATATCCCTCCACTCCCTGCATAACCATGTGCCCGTCTAAAAGCCTCTTAAACGTCACTGTCCTATCTGCCTCCACCATCATCTCTGGCAGGGGGTTCCAGGTACCCTCCACCAAAAGCCTCTAAAACACCACAATCGTTTTGGGTTAGAGTCATAGAGTGATACAGTGTGGAAACAGGCCCTTCGGCCCAACCGGCCAACAATGTCCCAGCTACACTAGTCCCACTTGCCTGCGCTTGGTCCATATCGTCAGTGTAAGTCAGGGTCCCGACGCAACACGTCATTTGTTTATTCCCTCCACCGATCCTTCCTGACCCTGCTGAGTTCCTCCAGCGCTTTGTGTTCTACGCAAGATTCCAGCACCTGCAGTTCCTGGTGTCCACACCGATCTCTGAGCTAATGCCTCTGCTATTGACTATTTCTGCCTGGAATTCCAGGACTCCAGGAATGTCCAAATCAGGAAATCCCTCTCAGCAGCAGGATGTTCAACAGTTCAAAGATCATCGGAGCAGAAACAGGCCATTCGGCCCATCGAGTCTACTCTGCCATTCAATCATGGCTGATCTATCTTTCCCTCTCAATCCCATTCACCTGCCTTCTCCCCTTAACCCCTGACACCCGCACTGATCAAGAATCTGTCAATACCCATTGATGGAATCCACAGCCATCTTAATCACACTGTACTGGACTTCATCGTGCACTAAACGTTATTCCCTTTATCCTTTATCTGTACACTGTGGATGACTCAATTGTGCAGGATAAAGTCCAGTATAGTCCGATTGAAGATAGTCTGAGGGTCTCCAATGAGGTAGACTGGAGCGCAGGACTACTCTCCAGTTGTTGATGGGATGGTTCAGTTGCCTGATAACAGCTGGGAAGATACTGTCCTTGAATCTGAAGGTGTGTGTTTTCACACTTCTGTACCTCTTGCCTGATGGGAGAGGGGAGAAGAGGTTGTGAGCGGGGTGGGTCCTCGATTATGTTGGTGGCCTTGCTGAGGCAGCGTGAAGTGTAGAAGTCAGTGGAAGGGAGGTTGGTGTGTGTGATGGCCTGGGCTGCTGGATATAAATTGTCCCTGAATCTGGAGGTGTTTGAAGGAACTGCAGATGCTGGCTTACACCGAAGATAGACACAAATGTTGGAGTAACTCAGCGGGACAGGCGGCATCTCTGGAGAGAAGGAAAGGGTGACATTTGGGGTCTAGACTCCTTCATCAGACTGACGGTAAGGTGGGGGAGGTGTGCTTTTTCACACGTCTGTACCTCTTGCCTGATGGGAATGGGCTTGTGAACAGTTCTAATTTTACAAAGAATTCACAAGGAATTTTACAAACAAAAAAACATCGTTCGAGATGTCCAAAATCAACTGAAGCATAAAAGAAATGCGATTTGCTAGAGTCTGCCGCGGTGCTTTTGCGGAGCAGGCAATTTTACTGCCAGCAAGCAGGATTTTCTGACGCCAACACTCTCTTTAGAAGCCTCGATCGATATCCATTTTAATTACTCATTGATTGCATTCTTCATCACACTGACGATGCATCTGCCCAGCGAGAGAATGATGTTGGACAGGCATCTTGTGGAGCGCTTGGTCTCACTCAGATAGCACAATCACTGCAGCATCAAACCCACACACTCACGTTATTTGTAGAAAGGAACTGCAGATGCTGGTTTACACCGAAGGTAGACACAAAGTGTTGGAGTAACTCAGTGGGTCAGGCAGTATCGATGTTCTCCAGGGATGTTGCCTGACCCGCAGAGTTGCTGCAGCACTTTGTGTCTATATTTGGTATAAACCAGCTATGTCATTGTCATAGGTCTTAGGGCAGAATTAGGCCATTCGGCCCATCAAGTTCACTCCAACATTCAATCATGGCTGATCTATCTTTCCCTCTCAACCCCATTCTTCTGCCCTAACTAATCAAGAATCTGTCAATCCCCACTTTCAAAATACCCAATGACTTGGCCTCCACATCTATCTGTGGCAATGAATTAAACTGCTGGGAAGAGCGCAGAGAAGATACACAAGGATGTTGCCAGGACTCAAGGGCCTGAGCTATACGGAGAGGTTGGGCAGATTAGGGCTTTATTCCTTGGAAAATAGATAGGGTAAATCCACAGTCTTTTACCCAGAGTAGGGGAGTCAAGAACCAGAGGGCATACGTTTAAAGTGAGAGGGGAAAGATTTAACAGGATCTAAAGAGGAACTTTTTTACTCAAAGGGTGAGTGGGCGTATGCAACAAGCTGGCAGAGGAGGTAGTTGTGGCAGGTTCAATCACAACGTTTAAGAAACTCTTGGACAGGACATGGATAGAACAAGTTTGCAGGGACACGGGCCAAATGCAGGCAGGTGGGACGAGTGTAGATGGGACATGTTGGTTGGTGTTGGCCTGTTTCCACGACTATGACTATAATAGTTAAATTTCTCCACCACCCCCCACCCCCTCCTCCAAATGAGTGATACAGTGAAAAACTGACTGCAAGGAAATATTAATCAGTAAATTGGAAAAAGAGTAAAGATTTATGAGGATGTTGTCAGGACTCGAGGGCCTGGGCTATAGGGAAGAGGTTGGGCAGTCTAGGACTTTATTCCTTGGAGCGCAGGAGGCTGAGGGATAATCTTATAGAGGTGCACAAAATGAGGGAATAGGAGGCATTTCAGATCAGGACCTTTCTTCAGTATCTGAAGATTCTGAAGAAGGGTCCCAACCCGAAACGTCACCTATCAGTGTTCTCCAGCGATGCTGCCTAACCCACTGTGTTTCCCCAGTACTCTGTGAAACGTCACCTATCCGTGTTCGCCACAGATGCTGCCGGACCCACTGTGTTTCCGCAGCACTCTGTGAAATGTCACCTATCCATGTTCGCCACAGATGCTGCTGGACCAGCTGCGTCACATCACTGGGGATGCGTCCCAGAGCATCTAGAAGATGTATATTTTTCACATTGAAGTCTGGCTCAGCCAGTGGCACCTAGGAATAGACTGGGTGACAACCAAGAATAGTTTGGTGACTACTGGAGAGACAGTTGACGGCATGGAAAGACGGCACCCGGGAAAGGCTGGGTTAGCACCCCAGTCTGTGCTTTCGTGAGGAAGACACCCAACAAAGCTACGGAAAGGCCTAATGAACCACCGTGGCCTAAACATCCATCAGGCGAGAATTAAAAATGCTCGGAGAAGGAGAAAGAGATGCAGCACACAGGCCTTGAACCTGGTGAGACGCAGGAGGAGCCCGGCCGGGAGTCACCCCACAGAGCCCAGTCCCTCCACGCACTAGAGTCTCCCAACCCCTGCAGAGTAGTTATTAAGATGGCTGATCCGTGGGCAGTTGCTGCTGGGACGCAAGTCGGGGCCTGATCAACCCCGGCTGGGTCGCCTGGGTGAGGTTGTCTGATATTGTGAGACCCGAAACACCCGATGGCCCCAGGTCACATCACTGAGGATGCGTCCCAGCGCATCTAGAAGATGTATATTTTTCACATTTCATTGTTCCGTTACCGGTACGTATGACAATTAATAATTCTTGATACTTTTGACTCTTGCGTAGTTTAGTTGAGAGATACAGCGTGGAAACAGGCCCTTCGGCCCACGCCGACCAGTGATCGCCCTGTACACTAACGCTATCCTACGCACAAGGGACAATTTACAATTTTTT
Organism: Raja brachyura; assembly: GCA_963514005.1. Next base: position 34,587,142 of record OY740784.1, on the reverse strand, counting down.
ATCACCCCAGCACTGGCCTATACAAATCAGAATTAACTTGGACAATAAAACCTTTTATGGCTTAATGATTCAAATACCTGCTCTGTAAAGTTAGTGTCAACATCGGACGGTTGAGCATTTCAGTTCACTACCAGCCAGTTACTTTCCCTCAGAGGAAATGAAGACGGGGTTCAGCAAGGGAGGATCGAAGATCCTGAGGGGTCAAGACCTTGCTTGATTGCATCATTAAGATACATCGCGAGGGTCCGTAGAGATTCATTGCACATGACAAGCCAAGCTGGCAAGACAAGTGTGAATCTGTGGAATTAACACACCAATTTACCCCTTGCCTCGGCTGTGTTTCACTCCAGGAACACTTGGGCTTCCAGTTAAACATTAGTGGACTGGAGGCAGTCCAGAACACAGTTTAGTTTAGTATTAGTTTAGTGTAGTTTATTGTTACGTGCGCTGAGGTACAGTGGAAAGTTTTTGTTGCATGCTATCCAGTCAGCGGAAAGACAATACATGATTACAATCGAGCCGTCCACAGTGTACAGATACAGGATAAAGGGAATAATGTACAGTGCAAGATAAAGTCCAGTGAAGACTGATCAAAGATAGTCCGAGGGTCTCCAATTTAGTATATAGCAACTCAGGACTACTCTCTAGTTGGTGATAGGACGGTTCAGTTGCCTGATAACAGCTGGGAAAAAACTGTCCCTGAATCTGGAGGTGTCAGTTTTCTCCCTGCTATACCTCTTGCCCGATTAGAGAGGGGAATGAGGGGGTGACCAGGGTGAGAGTGGTCCTTGATTATGCTGGTGGCCTTGCCGATGCAGTGTGAAGTGTAGATGGAGTCATGTTAGGGAGGTTGGTTGGTGTGATGGTCTGGGCTGCGTCCACAATTCTCTGCAATTTCTTGCGGTCGTGGATGGAGCTGATCCAAAACCATGCTGTGATGCGTCCCCATAAAATGCTTTCAACAGCACATCTGTAGAGGTTGGTGAGAGTTGTTGGGGACATGTCGAACATCCTAAGCTTTCTAAGGAAGTGGCGTGCTTTCCTGGCAATTGCTTCAATATAGGTGGTCCAGGACAAGGCACAAAGTCCAGGTCGACACAGGCTGCAGGTCCACAATCGCTGCCTGGCTCAGATCAGTTTGAGGTTTAGGTTTATCATTGTCATCTACCGAGGTATAGTGGAAGGCTTTATTTTGCATGCTACCCAAACAGATCAGATAATAATACACATAAACACAATGAAGCCACAATCGAGTACAATAGGTAGAGCAAAGGGGAAGATACAGAGTGTAGAGTATAGTTGCCAGCATTGTAGCGCATCAGTTCCATGGACAAAGTCCAATATCCACAAAGGGTAGAGGTGAATCGGACAGTACCCCAGTTTATGGAAAGACCATTCAGAAGCCTGATAACTGAGGGGAAGAAGCTGTTCCTGAGTCTGGTGGTGTGCGCTTTCAAGCTTCTGTACCGTCTGCCGGAAGGGAGCAGGGTGGGACAAGTCTTCGATTATGTTGGCTGCTTTTCTGAGGCAGGGTGAAGTGTAGATGGAGGCGATGGTGGGGAGACTGCTCTGTGTGATGGACTGGGCTACAACATCTTGCGGTCTTGAGCAGGGCTGTTCCCAAACCAAGCTGTGATGCATCTGTGCAAGTTTGTAAAAGTCATTGGAGACCTGCCAAACTTCCTCAGGGTCCTGGTCCCGGTCTATCACGGGTACTGGGCCTCCTCACCATTGAAAGGGATCTACAGGAGTCACTGCCTCAAAATGGCAGCCAGCATCATCAGAGACCCACACCACCCTGGCCACACTCGCATTACACAGGTACAGGAGCCTGAGAACCGTGACCTCCAGGTTCAAGACTGCACAACACACACCTCAGCAACTGTGATTTTCAATGGTACTATCTTCCATGATCTTTAGCTTTTAGAGATACAGCGTGGAAACAGGCCGTTCGGCCCACCGAGTCCATGCCGACCAGTGATCTACACTAGCACTATTCCACACACAAGGGGCAATTTACAATTTTACCGAAGCCAATTAACCTACAAACCTGCACGTCTTTGTAATGTGGGAGGAAACCGGCAAACCCGGAGAAAACCCACGTGGTCACGGGGAGAACGTGTAAACTCCGTGTAAACAGCACCTGTAGTCAGGATCGAACCCAGGTCCCTGGTGCTGTGAGGCAGCAACTCTACCGCTGCGCCACCGTGCCGCCCATCTTTAGTTGCTATACAGACTTTGGCTTTGCATGAATGTTACGGTTATTAATTGATTACATTTTAAAAGGTTATTATATATTATCTCGTGCACTGTTTTTATGGACCTGTTAAGCTGCTGCAAGTGAGAATTGAGTAGTAACATAGTCGGTACACATGACAATTAAACACTGACTCAGCGACAGTGGCTGGACGCTGACCCTGAGCTATCGATTGAGCAAATGCTGCCGCAATTTTAAAGCCTGCTTTCGGATCTTGTCTTGATGTGGAGGCGCGGTGCGCCAATTTTCAGTGAATTTGGTGCGGCGAGATGGCGCAGCGGTAGAGTTGCAGGTTCAATTCTGACTACGGGTGCTGTCTGTTCAGTTTGCACGTTCCCCCTGTGACCACGTGCGTTTTCTCCGGGAGCTCCGGTTTTCTCCCATACACCAACAATGTACAGGTTTGTAGGTTGGTTGGTTTTGGTAAAATTGTAAATTGTCCCTAGTATGCAGGATAGTGTTAGTGTACGGGGATCGCTGGCTGACACGGACCCGGTGGGCCGAAGGGCCTGTCTCTGCGATTTATCCCTAAGCTAAACTAAATTAAACTTTAATTCAAGATCTGATCGCAGCTTGTAAATCTCTTTTTTTAGTTTATAGTTTAGTGCATGAGATAAGCGTGGAAACAGGCCCACGAGTCCGCGCCGACCAGCAATCCCCGTACACTAGCACTATCCTACACACACACACACACTCGGGACAATTTACAGAAGCCAAATTAACCTACAAACCTGTGCGTTTTTGGAGTGTGGGGGGAAACCAGCGTTCTTGGAGAAAGCCTGCACTGGTCACGGGGAGAATGTACAAAAATTCTGTGTGGACAGCACCCGTAGTCAGGATCGAACCCGGGTCCCTGGTGCTGTGGGGCAGAAACTCTACCGCTGCACCACCGTGCCACTCATTTTCTCTTCTCCTGGGACATTGCAGTTTCTAGTGTGGAGACCAGAAATGTGCAGAGTGCTTCAATCAATCGCATCTAAAATTAACTCCAACATAATTCACATCAGATCTGGACTGAAAAGGGAGGAAATTGCCTCGTTTTGGGGGCCTATCTGTGCGTTTAAGAAATGCTGACCAGCCACCACTCCATCTTTGCAAATCCTTGCAGGTTTTTCTATAAGTCTCAGAGCCCAAGACTTTACATTCTATCCATGAAAATATGTCGCACCCAATGGCAGAATGTACAAAGTGCAAAGACAACATTGGTTAAAGCAAAATCAATATCACTGCAGTTAGAGCTGTACAGATATATTATGCAATCAATAACAGGATGAGAAAAGACGGATTTGATTTACAAACAGACGCCTCTGAAAAATCCAAGGGGTCTCAAACAAAAAATATACTACATTTGGAAATGAAAGCACTCGGTCCACCGAGTCCGTGCCGACCAGCAATCACCCCATACACTAGCTCAACCCTACACACAAGGGACAATTTACACTAGCCAATTAACCCATAAACCCACACGTCTTTGGGATGTGGGAGGAAACTGGAGCACGGCGGGAAAACCCACGCTGTCGCAGGGAGAATGTACAAACGCTGTACAGATAGCACCCGAGGTCAGGATGAAACCCAGGTCTCTGGCCCTGTGAGGCAGCAACTCTACCGCTGCGCCACCGTGCTGCCACTCATATAAGAGGCACAGATAGGGTAGACAATCAGAACCTTTTTCCCCAGAATGGAAAAATCAAATACTAGAGAACATAACTTTAACGTGAGAGGGGCAATGTTTAAAGGAGATGTGCAGGGAAACTTTTTCACACTGAGCATAGTGGGTGCCTGGAACATGCTACCAGCGGTAATGGTGGAGGCAGATACAATAGTGGCATTTAAGGGGATATGAAGGGAATGGAGGGATATGGATTATGTGCAGGTAGATACCAGTTGGTCTTAGCATCATGTTCAGCGCAGACATTGTGGGCCGAAGGGCTGTTCTTGTGCTGTGTTGTTCTATATTCTATCTCATTGATGCATTGACATGGTCAGGATATGAGTGCCTGAACTATATGGAGAGGTTGGGTTGGATAGGGTTTATTCCTTGGAGCGCTGGAGAATGGTGGCCAGCATAGGCACGAAGGGCTGAAGGGCCTGTGTCAGTGCTGGAAGTAACTTTGCGACCAGGTGATTTTCGAAGGGGTTAACGACAGTGGTGCAGCTGGTCACAACGCCAGAGGATCAGTTCAATCCTGAACTCGGGCGCTGTCTGTGTGGAGTTTGCACGTTCTCCCTGTGACCGCGTGGGATTCCTCCGGGTGCTCTGGTTTGCGAGTTAATTAGCCCAGCTGTAAATTGCCCCCAGTGTGCAGGGAGCGGATGGGAAAGTGGGATAACATAGAACTGGAGTGAACGGGTGATGGATGGTCAGTGTGGACTCAGTGCGCCGAAGGGCCTGTTTCCAGGCTGTATCTCTGAACAACACAGAGGTAGGTTTTAGAGGAAGGTACAATGCAGAAAAGCTTAAGTACAACTCCCGTACAGCAAGGAAAAAAGTATCAATATATACACAGCAGATATATGGTAACCTTGAGCAGTGCTTATTTCCCTCTGTACAGCTTCCAAAGTAAGGTAGATTCATTGATGGCACAAATAGAAATAAGTAGGTATGAACTCGTAGCAATTACAGAGTCATGACTGCAAGGTGATGAATCTTAGACGCTGAACGTTCAAAGATACTTTGACGCCGCTGCCTTCCAGTGCCAGAGACACTGGTTCAATCCTGACTACGGGTGCTGTCTGTGTACGGAGATTGCACCTTCTCTCTGTGACCGTGTGGGTTTTCTCCGGGTGCTCCGGTTTCCTCCCACATCCCAAGGACGTGCGGGTTTGTAGGTTAATTGGCCCTCTGTAAATTGCCCTTAGTGTACAGGGTGTGGGTGAGAGGGGGATAACATAGAACTGGTGTGAACGGGTGATCGGTGGTCAGAGTGAACTCAGTGGGCTGAGGGGCCTGTTTTACTGCTGTATCTTACAATCAACAAATGGATTTTCTATTTTGAAAGGATGGATAGAATGGATGACGTCAGTTTAGTTTAGATTAGATTAGAGACACAGCATGAAAACAGGCCCTTTGTCTAACAATCACCTGTTCTATCCTACACACCCAGGGCAAGTTATAGACGCCAATTCACCTACAAACCCACACGTCTTTAGAGTATGGGAGGAAACTGGAGCATCCGGAGAAAACCCACGTGGTCACAGGAAGAACAGTCAGGATCGAACCTGGGTCTCTGGTGCTGTGAGGCAGCATCTCTATTGCTGCACCACTGTGCCGCCCGCTCATTTGAGAGGCATAGATAGGGTAGACAGTCAGAACCTTATCCCCAGGATGGAAAAATCAAATACAGCACCTGTAGTCAGGATGGAACCCAGGTCTCTGGCGCTGTGAGGCAGCGACTGTACCGATGTGCCACCGTGCTGCCCATTTCAATCCTTTCAGTTTCCTAACAGTAACTCCACGTTACATGGATGCTGGAGGGAAAGATACTGGAATATAGGCAGGTAACTTTTGACCTTCATCCAAGTTTTAAAGGTTGCCTCAGGGATGATGTGCAAAGGAAATTTGGGAAGTTTCATGCAACAACTTAGTGCGGGAACTGGTCATCCGTGTGACAATGTCCAATAAATCGGGTCTGAAGAAGGGTCTCGACCCGAAACGTCGCCTATCTCCTTCGCTCCTTAGATGCTGCTGCACCCGCTGAGTTTCTCCAGCTTTTTGTGTAACCCTCCAATAAATCGGATTTTACTGAACTAAGCGGTCCTGCCCTACCTCACTGGAGACCCTCGGACTATCTTTAATCGGACCTTATCATGTACTATATGTCATTCCTTTTATCCTGTATCTGTACACTGTGGAAAGCTCGATTGTAATCATGTACTGTATAATCTTTCCGCTGACTGGTTAGCACGCAACAAAGATCTTTGCACTGTACCTGGATGCACATGCCGATAATACACTAAACTACGCGTCGCCTATTCCCTCTCTCCACAGATGCCGCCTCACCTGCTGAGTTTCGTCAGCATCTTGTGTCTACCTTCCATTTTTCCAGCATTTGCAGTTCTTTCTTAAACTACACGTCTCAGTCGCCGTGGGCGAGTTGGACCAAAGGGCCTATTTCCGTGCTGTATGACTTCATATCTCTACGAAACTAAGTATATGGAGAGGTAAGTTTAGAAGGAAATAGGTCAAAAGTGGGCAAATGGCACTAGCTTAAATAGGGCATCTTGGTGGGAATGGACAATTTGGGCTGAAAGACCAATATGTAATCATAATCATATGAAATCTTTCCGCTGACTGGATAGCACGCAACAAAAAGGCTTTTCACTGTACCTCAGTACACATGACAATACTATACTAACTAAATTAAACTAATCTACCAAGAGAGACAAATGACCACAGACTTTATCCAGGGTGGTGGGTGTATGTAACGAGCTGCCGGACGAGGTAGTTGAGGCGGGTACTATAGCATTTAGAGTCATACTTCTCTGGAACGTTAGAGGTTGAAAGGAGACTTGATAGACCTAGACAAAATTATGAGAGGAATAGTTAGGGTTGACAGTTTTGTTTATTGTTCCGTTTCGAGATACGGTGCGGAAGCAGGCCCTTCGGCCCACCGAGTCTGTACTGACCAGCAATCACCCCATACACTAACACTATCCTACAATTATCTGAAGACAATTATCTTACAAACCTGCATGTCTTTGAAGTGTGGGCGGAAACCGGAGCACCCGGGGAAAACCCACGCGGTCACGAAGAGAACGTACAAACACCGCAGTGACGTCACCCGTTGTCAGGACCGAACGAGGGTATCTGGTGCTGTAAGGCAGCAACTCTACCGCTGCGCCACTGTGCCACCCCTTTCCCCAGGGTGGAGATGTCCAACAATAGAGGGCATAGCTATAAAGTGAGAGGGGGGAAGTTTAAAGGAGCCAACTGTGTCGGTAAGGATAAGGTGGGCCGAAGGGACTGATTCCGTGCCATACAACTCAACCACTCCAACCGTCGATAGTGTTTAAGTGTTAAAAGATGCAGGGATCTCCTTTATCCTTCTTCTGTACATGCTTCGTGACTGCACAAGTCATAAAAAAAACCCTTTCAAACATCAGAGACATCTTTTTTTCATATCAAGCACTGGGACATAAAGCTAATTTTCCACATTTTTTTTTTAAAGAACTCCTCCCCGTAGACGCACAGCAAATTTCACTATTTTCCTTTTTACACCAGCTGTCAAACATTATGTTCTTTGTGCCAGTAGCTGCATTTCATAAATCTACAAATTTCTTTTGGTAAACTCCCTAAAGGTACCAACAGAGCAAACATCAATATTGTGAAATTATAATCCCTTGGGCCACCCTTTAATTAAGATTCCTAATAGCAACATGCTGACTATGATTAAAGCATTGCTGAAATTCGAGAATACTTTAGGGCTTATTTCTCCCCATGTTTGTCTCACTTGGCATTGCAACTAGACTCAGAGTTAATGTCGCTACATCAGACCACACCTCCGGAATGTACATGCAGCTCAGCACCAAATGGAGACGCAAGAAACTGCAGATGCTGCGATCCCGAGCCAAACGCAAAGTGCTGAAGGGACTCAGCGGGCCAGACAACAGCGGCTGTGGCGGTGAAATGGACAGGCGATGTTCCTGACCAGGCTTACACGCCTACAACATGCTGCAGGAACTCAACGCGGCAGGGAGTATCTCTGGAGACCATCTTCAGAGTCCAACTCGCCCACGCCAACCAACATGCCCCATCTACACTAGTCCCACCTGCCTGTGTTTGCCCCATATCCCTCAAAACCTACCCTATCCATGTAAATGTTTCTTAAACGTTACGATAGTATCTGCCTCAACTGACTCCTCCAACAGCTTGTTCAAAGCCCAAAGTACATTTTTTCTAAAAATGTTACCCCTCAGGTTCCCATTAAATTCCAGCCCCCCCTTCCCCCCGCCTTAAATACATGTCCCCTGGTTGCCGATTCCCCTACGCTGGGCAAGAGACTCTGTTTGTTTACACAATCTATTCCTCCCATGATTTTATACACCTCTATAAGATCACCCCTCAGCCTCCTGCACTCCAAAGCATAAAGTCCTTGCCTGGTCAACCTCTCCCTATAGCGCAGGGGCCCGCCAGACCTGGTAACATCCACGCAAATCTTCTCTGCACTCTTTCCAGATTAATCACATCCTCCCTATAGAAATTGGATCAAAACTGAGCATAATTCTCCAAATGCAGTCTCACCAGCATCATGTACAAGTGTAACATAACATCCGAACGTCTGTACTCAAAATAGACCCAAGGAACTGCAGACGCAAATAGTCAGAAAGTGCTGGAGTAACTCAACGGATCAGGTAGCATCTCCGGTGAACGCAGAGGTACAACGTGGAAACATGCCCTCTGGCCCACCGAGTCGGCACCGACCAGTGATCACTCCGTGCACTAACACTATCCTACACACTAGGGACAATTTACAATTCACAGAAGACAATGAACCTACAAACCTGTAACTCTTTGCAATGTGGAAGGAAATCAGAGCACCTGGAGAAAACCCACGTGGTCACAGGGAGAAAGTGCAAACTCCGTACAGACAGCACCTGCAGTGAGGATCGATCCGGGATCTCGGGCACCGTAAAGCAGCATCTCTACTGCTGTGTCATTGTGCCGCCCAAAGGACCCGAAACATCGCCCCTCCATGTCCTCCTGGGATGTTGCCTGTCCCATTGAGTTAGCTCCGTTTAGTTTATTGTCACGTGTACTGAGGAACAGTGAACAGCTTTTGTTGCGTGCTAACCGGTCAGTGGAAAAACAATACATGACTACAATCGAGCCATTCGCAGTGCGCAGATACATGATAAGGGAATAACCTTTAGTGCAAGATAAAGCCAGTAATGTCCGATCAAAGGTAGCCCGAGGGTCCCCAATGAGGTAGATGGCAGCTCAGGACCGCTCTCTGGTTGTGGATAGAATGGTTCCGTTGCCTGATAACAGCTGGGAAGAAACTGTCCTTGAATCTGCTGGTGTGTTTTCACACTTCTATGCCTTTTGCCCGAAGGGAGAGGGGAGAAGAGTTACTCCAGCACTTTGAGAATTTTTTCCTATACTCAATATCGTGAGTGCTGAAGGTCAATGTACCAAAAGCCTTCTTGACCACCCTTTCTACCTGTGACACCCCACATAATTGTATTCACTTCTTTCCCATCTCACCTTAAACCAATGCCCTCTTAGAGGCCTCTACCCTGGAAAAAAGACTATTATCCTAGATCGAAGGTAGAAAAAAAATGCTGGAGAATGTAGCGGGTGAGGCAGCACCTATGGAGCGAAGGAAATAGGCAGCGTTTCGGGTCAAAACCCTTCATCCTAGCTCTGCGACTCGAAATTTTCATAAATTCATACGTTCTAGGAGCAGGATTAGGTCATTCAACCCATCAAGTCTACTCTGCCATTCAATCATGGCAGATCTAACTTTCCCTCTTAACCCCATTCTCCTGCCTTCTCCCCATAACCCCTGGCACCCGTAATTTTATAACACTTTCTTAGAAAAACCCACAAATGTATTTGCTAATCCTGACGTGTGTGGGCAAAATTTGGGGGGAGGTGATGGGACTGAGGGGAGAATGAAATGGGATGTGTAAGCGGGTGATTGATGGCCGGAATGGACTCAGTGGGCCAAAGGGCCTGTTTCCGTGCTGAATGACTCTGCATGCTGATCCCAGAAGTGCATCTACAATCATTCATTGCAATTGCTCCACTCTTTAAAAGCTCTACTCCAACAACAGCATTTATAACTCAATGCTCTTCTTATTCCCTTCATCCAGTATCTGTACACTGTGGACGACTTGATTGTAATCATGCATAGTCTTTCTGCTGACTGAGTAGCGCTTTTGCTCAGCTGTACAGTTGCTACCTCACAGCGCCAGAGACCCCGGTTCGATCCTGACTACTCGTGCTGGTCTGCACAGAGTTTCTACGTTCTCCCCGTGACCTGCGTGGGTTTTCTCCAAGATCTTCGGTTTCCTCCCAGGTTCCAAAGACGTACAGGTTTGTGGGTTAATTGGCTTGGTACAACTGTAAATTGTCCCTAGTGTGTGCTGGATAGTGTTAGTGTGCGGGTAATCGCAGACTCGGAGGGCCGAAGGGCCTGTTTCCGCGCGGCGCCTCGTAACGAAACTGAACTAAACTATTTTGAGGGTTTACTCCACCTTTGCTAAGCTTGTCCTTTGGTTGTGGCGTTTGTGTTTGTGAGTGCAACAATGTACAACTCCTACATCCGTTAAACAAAGTTATAAGAGCAAAGACAGGCAGATGCATGGAAAGAGGAGACAGCCCAATAGATAGACAGATAACTAGAGAGATAGATGGAGAGAAATCTACCTTTGTATGGTCTCGGACTGCACGTTTCCCCTTCCATCCCACGCTGTAGAACCAATCTTGGCCTTTCCCCTCCTAAAGTTAGCACAGACAGAATTAGTCATAGAGTCATACAGCATGGAAACAGGCCCTTCGGCCCAACACATCCACACTGACCCCTGGGCACCCATCTGTGTTTAGTTTTAGTTTATTTTAGAGATACAGCGCGGAAACAGGCCCTTTGGCCCACTGAGTCCGCGCCGACCAGCGATCACCCCGTACACTAGCACTATCCTACACGCCAGGGACAATTTACAGTTCTTACTTCATCCAAATAACCTACAAACCTGCACGTCTTTGGAGTGTGGGAGGAAACTGGAGCACCCGGAGAAAACCCACGCAGGTCACGGGGTGAACGTGCAAACTCCGTATAGACAGCACCCGTACTCGGGGTCAAACCCGGGTCTCTGGAGCTGTGAGGGAGCAACTCTACCGCTGCGCCACCGTGACAGAAAAAGTAGCAAACAGCCCATTGTGTAAGTTCCATTTTCTGGCACGTTTGGCCTGCAGCCCTCTATGCTTGAACCATTTGTCCAGACACGCTCTGCTTCCAGTGCAGGGAAGAAGGTACAAGAGCCTGAGAACCGTGACTGCCGGATTCAGCAACAGCTTCCTCTCAGCAACCATCATGCTCTTGAACACAGCACATCACTAACCTCAGTAACTGTGATCTTCTATGGACTGTGTATTTGGTTGCACTACAAACTACATGTTTGTACTAAAATGGTTACCTAGTATTTCAAATGTGTCAATTGATCATATCATTGACTATTGATAAGAACAGCTTCTTCTCAACAACCATCGGGCTCTTGAACGCTACACTCAGGTTTGCAGGCTAATTGGCTTTGTTTAAATTGTAAATTGTCACTTGTGTGTCGGATAGTGTTAAGGGCCTGTCCCACTGCGGCGACCTATTTTGCGACTTTAGAAGAGTTTGCCCTCGACTCTACTCGCAGCATGGTCGACACGAGGTTCGAGGAGGTCTTTGTAACTCTCCTTCATGCTCGAGAGTAGTCCCCGCGAGGGTACACGAGGCCACAGCTAGGTCATGGCGTATTTTTCAACATGCTGAAAAATGCCCGCGAGTCAAAAAAGGTCGCCATGGAAAAATCAATTTTTTTTTTTATCGTAGGTTTAGTCGAGGTAGGTCGTAGCAGGTCTTAATGCTACCGTAGGTAATCAAAGGCAATCAAAGGTAATCGAAGGTCAAGCCCGTTGAGAAATAAAAGGTAAGTAAACCGACCGGTAATGTTAAATGCCCGCTAAAGTTTATTAAACGTTGTCTGGCTTCTTAAGAGTGTCTCCACTCCTTCTCCCCCCCTTCTCCCCTCTTCTCCTCCTTCTCCCCCCTTCTCTCCCCTTCTCTCTCCACACCCCCCCCCCCCCCCCGCGCTCTCTAAAGGACTAACCGATCTGTGCCAGCCGTTTTTTACCTTCCTGTTCATCACGGGTGTGAATTTCAGACAGAGCTCCACCGCTTTCCCTGGCCCCTGCCTTTGCGATGTGTGTGTGTGTGTGTGTGCGTGCGCAGACGGTCGATCCAGTTCGCGGTTTCATCGCTGACGGTCGATCCAGCTCGAGGTTTTTCAGGCGAGTGCCCTCAAGCTTGAAGATCGAAGACAGTCGTGGATAAGTCGCGTTGGTGCGACAGGCCCTTTAGTGTGCAGAGTTGTTGGTCGGCGCGGACTCAGTGGGCTGAATGACCTGTTCCTGCACTGTATCTCTAAACTAAAACTAAAACACTGACTATGAACTAGAGACTGTCTTTGGTTCTTTTACACTAGTGCTGACGTTATTAAAAGTTGCATTTTTTAAAAATTGTCCGTGTTATTGTGTTTGCAGGCCTGTTAAACTGCCGCAAGTAATGATTTTTTATCTTAGTTTAGAGATACAGCGCTGAAACAGGCCCTTTCAGCCCACTGGGTCCGCACCGACCAGTGATCTTGGCGCATTAACACTATCCTATAGACACTAGGGACAATTTTTACATTTACCAAGCCAATTAACCTACATACCTGTTTGTCTTTGTAGTGTGAGAGGAAACCAAAGATCTCAGAGAAAACCCACGCGGTCATGGGGAGAACGTACAAACTCCGTGCAGACAGTGCCCTTAGTTGGGATCGAACCCGGGTCTCCGGTGCTGCACTTGCTGAAAAGCAGCAACTCTACCGCTGCGCCACCGTGCCACACCATATCTAGCCTTTGACCAACCATCTGTCTATCAAAACCCCCCTCTACCTACGTTTACCTATCATCTGCCACACCTTGGCCTGCCCCTCCTCTCAACAACTTAAGTTATTTATTGAGTTTTTTGGCCACAACGACCAACATGTCCCATCTACACTAGTCCCACCTGCCTTCATTTGCCCCATATCTCTCTAAACCTGTCCTGTCCATGTACCTGCCTAATTGTTTCTTAAATGTTGCAATAGTCCCTGCCTCAACTACATCCTCTGGCAGCTCGTTCCATGCACCCACCCACTTTGTGTTAAAAAATTACTCCTCAGACTCCGATTAAATCTTTCACCCTTCACCTTACACCTATGTCCTTTGGCTCTCGATTCCCCTACTCTGGGCAAAAGACTCAGTAGACCACTGATCTACCCGATCTATTCCGATCTAGGAATAGTGTCCCAGCCTTCTGAACCTCTCCCTCAGGCCCTCGAGTCCTGGCAACATCCTCATAAATCTTCTCTGCACCGTTTCCAACTTGACAATATCTTTCCTATAAAGTAGTGCCCTGAATTGAACACAATACTCCAAATGCGGCCTTGTCTTATATAACTGCAACATGACCTCCTAACTTCTATGCACCAGATACTATTCTATATATACATATTGTGTATATCCATGTGTTATTGCGTTAATGGGCCTGTAATGCTGCTGCAAGTAAGAATTGTTCTGGTGTCGGTACAAAGGCAATTAAATGCTCTTGACATGATAGCCTGTTCCAGGCACCCACCATTCTCTGAGGGAGAAAAGACCATTTTAAATCTCTTACCCCTTACCCCAAGTGTAGTTTTAGGTTGAGTTTAGGTTTATTATTGTCACGTATCAAGTTACACCTGGAAGCTTTGTTTTGCATGCTATCTAACCAGAGCAGATATACCATAATACAATCAAGTCAAACTCAAGTACAAAACGTAGAGAAAAGGGGAAGATACAGAGTGTAGAATATACAGTGCCCTCCATAATGTTTGGGACAAAGACCCATCATTTATTTGTTTAAGAAGGAACTGTAAATGCTGGAAATCGAAGGTAGACAAAAATGCTGGAGAAACTCAGCGGGTGAGGCAGCATCTATGGAGCAAAGGAAATAGGCAACGTTTCGGGTCGAAACCCTTCTTCAGACATCATTTATTTATTTGCCTCTGTACTCCACAAGTTGAGTTTTGTATTAGAACAAAAATCACATTTTATTAAAGGGTATTTTTATACATTTTGGTTTCACCATGTATAAAATACAGCTGTGTTTATACATAGTCCCCCCATTTCAGGGCACCATAATGTGTGGCACGCATGGCTTCACAGGTGTTTGTAATTGCTCAGTTGCGTTTAATTGCCTCCTTCATGCAGGTATATGAGAGCTCCCAGCACCTAGTCTTTCCTCCAGTCTTTCCATCACCTTTGGAAACTTTAATTGCTGTTTATCAACATGAGGACCAAAGATGTGCTAATGAAAGTCAAAGCAGCCATTATGAGACTGAGAAACAAGGATAAAATAAGTAACAAGAATGACAGAAGAATTCTCTCTATAACAAAGAAAAATCCCCAAACACCTGTCCGACAGATCAGAAACACTCTTCAGGAGTCAGGTGTTGATTTGTCAATGACCACTGTCCGCAGAAGATTTCATGAACAGAAATACAGAGGGTACACTGCAAGATGCAAACCACTGGTTAGCCACAAATATAGGATGGCCAGGTTACAGTTTGCCAAGAAGTACTTAAAAGAGCAACCAAATTTCTGGAAACAGGTCTTGTGGACAGATGAGACGAAGATTAACTTATATCAGAGTGATGTCAAAAGCAAAGTATGGAGGAGAGAAGGAACTGCCCAAGATGCAAAGCATACCACCTCATCTGTGAAACACGGTGGTGGGGGTGTTATGGCCTGGGCATGTATGGCTGCTGAAGGTATTGGCTCGTTTATCTTCTTGATGATACAACTGCTGATGGTAGTAGTGTAATGAATTCTGAAGTGTATAAACACATCCTATCTGCTCAAGTTTAAACAAATGCCTGAAAACTCATTGGCCGGCAGTTCATTCTACAGCAAGACAATGAGACTGCTAAAGCAACAAAGGAGTTTTTCAAAGCTAAAATATGGTAAATTCTTGAGTGGCCATGCCAATCACCCGATGTGAACCCAATTGAGCATGCCTTTTATATGCTGAAGAGAAAACTGAAGGGGACTAGCCCCCAAAACAAGCATAAGCTAAAGATGGCTGCAATACAGGCCTGGCAGAGCATCACCAGAGAAGACACCCAGCAACTGTGATGCCCATGAATCGCAGACTTCAAGCAGTCATTGCATGCAAAGGATATGCAACAAAATACTAAACATGACTACATTCATTTACATGACATTGCTGTGTCCCAAACATTATGGTGCCCCTGAAATGGGGGAACTGTATATAAACACTGCTGTAATTTCTACATGGTGAAACCAAAATGTATAAAAATGGCCTTTATTAAAATCTGGCATTGTGCACTTTAACCACATGTGAAAATGTTTCTATTACAAATCTCAAGTTGTGGAGTACAGAGACAAATAAATAAATGTCTTTGTCCCAAACATTATGGAGGGCACTGTGGTTCTCAGCATTTTGGCTTATCAGTTCCTGAGACAAAGTCCAATGTCTGCTATGGGGTAGAGGTGAATCGGACAGTACCCTCGGTGATGGAGGGACCCTTCAAAAATCTGATAACAGAGGGGAAGAAGCTGTTCCTGGGTCTGGTAGTGCGCGCTTTCAAGCTTCTGTACCTTCTGCCAGAGAGGAGCGGGGAGAAGAAGGAATGACCGGGGTGGGACAAGTCTTGGATTATGTTGGCTGCTTTCCCGAGGCAGCGTGAAGTGTAGATGGAGTCGATGGTGGGGAGTCTGGTCTGTGTGATGGACTGCGCTACATCCACAATTCTGCAATATCTTGCGGTCTTTAGCAGAGCTGTTCCCAAACCAAGCTGTGATGCAACCCGACAGTTGCAGCAAACTGTGGACGTAGCCCAGACCATCATGCAAACCAACCTCCCTTCCATTGAATCCATTTACACCTCACGCTGCCTCGGCATAATCGAGGACAAGTCGCACCCTGGCCATTCCTTCTTCTCTTCTCTCCCATCGGGCAAAAGGTATAGAAGCGTGAAAACGCACACCTCCAGTTTCAGGGACAGTTTCTTCCCAGCTGTTATCAGGCAACTGAATCATTCTATCGCAACTAGAGAGCGGTATTGAACTACTATCTACTTCATTAGAGAACCTCGGACTATATTTGATCGGACCTTGCTACCCTTATCATGTATCTGTACACTGTGAATGGCTCGACTGTATTGTCTTTCTGCTGACTGGTTAGCACGCAACAGAAGCTTTTCACTGTACCTCGGTACACATGACAATAAACTAAACTAATTTAAAAATATAAGTGCGCCTTTTATCAACTTCTGGTGTGCGGAAAGGTTTCCTGCTTTCTACCTTATCTATACCCCTCATAATGTTACCTATCTCAGTCACATCTCTTCATACCCTCCAGGGCAACAGGGAAAACAGACCCAGTCCTTCCTCATAATCGTTGCATCCCAGACGAGATCCTGGCGAATCTTTTCTGCACCCTCTCCAACACCTTACATTCTTCCCAGAACTGCACGCGGTACTCCAGCTGAAGTCTGACCACCAGAATGATACAGCGCGGAAACAGGCCCTTCAGCCCAACTCGTGTATGCCGGCCAAGATGCCCCATCTAAGCTAGTCTCACCTGCCCACGTTTGGCCCATATCCCTTGAAACCTTTCCAATCCATTTACTGTTCAAATGCCTTTTAAATGTTGTTATAGTACCTGCCTCAATTACCTCCCCTGGCAGCTGCTTCCATTTACCCACCACCCTCTTTGTCAAAACGTTGTCCCTTGGGTTCCTATTAAATCTATCCCCCATCACCTTAAACCTACTGTATGTCCTCTGGTTCCTTATTCCCCTGCCCTGTGCATTCACCCTATCTATTCCCCTCATGGTTTTGTACTCTGCTACGTGATCACCCCTCATCCTCCTGCGCTTCTAGGAATAGAGTCCCGGCCTGCCCAACCTCTCCCTATAGCTCAGGCCCTGGCAACATCCTTGTAAATCTATTCTGCTTTCACCTTTCCAGCTTGACAACATCCTTCCAACATAGCAGGGTGACCAAAAGTGAAGACAATGCTCCGTGGGGCCTCACCGACGTCTTGTGCATCTGTTTTGTAAAGGCATTGTTTTGAAGGTTTGTGGGAGGGATTTTGCATTTGTGACTCCAAAACTCCCAGGGCAGCTTTCAAGTTGTGCACAGGCCATTTTCCAGTTAAAAACAATAAATTACGTATAATTATCATCATTAGGACTCAGCTAAAGTTGGTAATAAGATGGAAACAAATGGGAGGCTTGGACATTCAGATGGTAAAGGATAATGGGACAAAGATTGCAATTGGGAATATTTCAGAGGTAATTGCATTAACCCAAACACTGCAGTTGGTGAAACATAGTTAGCAGCCACCTGAATTTAGTGCAGAATCAATTTAGGGAGTTTAGTTTAGTATATTATTGTCACTGGAACCAAGGTACTGTGAAACACTTTTATGCTGCATGCTATCCAGTCAGTGAAAAGACAATACATCATTACTTTTACCTTAGACTTTAGAGATCCAACATGAATACAGCACCGACCAGCAATCACCCCGTACGCTAGCACTATCCTACACATTAGGGACTATTTTATCGACGCCAAACAACCTTCAAACCTGTACGTCTTTGGAGTGTGGGAATGAAACAGGAGCACCCGGAGAAAACCCATACAGGTCGCGGGAAGAGCGTGCAAACTCCATACCGACAGCACCCATAGTCAGGATCGAACTCGGGTCTCTGGTGCTGTAAGACAGCAACTCTACCGCTGGTTTATATTGTGGAGTAATTAACCAGGGCTCTGTAAACGGTAAACATGCCGCCCCTGTGCTGATCACAGTCAAGCAGTCCATAGTGTACGGTGTGGCCTCAGGTTTGTAAAAGGGATGAATCCAGTTTAGACGCACTTAAACCTGGCTAAATCCACTGTTGGAAGAACTCGGCAGCTCCCCAGCTATGGCTTCAACTCTACCGCTGCACCACTGTGCCGTTCTCTAGGTTGCATCAGTAGAAAGTAGTCCATAACTGGAATAGACCTGCAATTCCTAATGCTTTTACTATCTCCTTGACGTCCCAAAATGTCAGTGAAATGTACAGGAGCCTGAGAATCGTGATCTCCGGGTTCAAGAACAGCTTCTTCCCAGCAACAATCAGGCTCATGAACGCTGCACAACACTAACCTCAGCAACTGTGATCTTCTGTGGGCTGGGTCTTTGGTTGCATTACAGACTTCCATTTTGCACTATTATGGTTATCTTGTATTAGTTATTAATTTGTTGTATAATTGATTATTATATATTTATTGTGTTAACGGCCCGTTAGGTTGCTGCAAGTAAGAATTTCATTGTTCCGTTGCCAATGCATAAGACAAACAAACGCTCTTGACGACTACCCACCTTCTCCAGAGAAGTAAGGAACAAGCAGTAAATGTTGGTCGGGTCTTCAATGTCCACATCGTTAACAATCATTAACTAACAGAATCTGAGTGCTTTCAATGTCAGTTCAGAGGAAAATATCTTGCAGAACATTTTGAAATACTACCAGCGGTACACAGTGACCATTTGAGAGTAGAAATACTTTATTCTCTCATCTTAGAGTGCAGTGATCCCTCTTTACAAGTCTTCCCACAGTGCAGCGCCCCCTCAGTACACGATAAGCCACATTGCAACCATCACTCCCCAAAATAAAATTAGCCGTCATGAATTTCCACGGAATCAGGTGCTCGGCTAATTTTCTAAACCCTTGACAAGAGTGCTGGTTAATTACTCCACAATATAAACCAGACACTTCCTTCTCACCATGCACATCAGATATATTAAACATGCTGAAGTATCGCACGTACATTCTCCCCTCCATCCGCTCAGGGAGGCAATAGATTACTTATTGTCCACATTTCCTCCTGCAAAGTCCCTCACCCTTGCTTTCTGCCACGGATGAGCTGAAGTGTGGTTCAAAAGTTAAGACAGAAGGACGCTGTAACAGCTGGTTTATAACACTCAGCGGGTCAGGCAGCTTCTGAGGAGAGTGGATCATGATGAACGTTTCAGGTCTGTGACCTTTCAAGGGGACAGATATGGATTTATACATATTTGATTGTTTTCTGTGGAAGGGGAGGCTGATAGAAGTATCGAGAATGATGAGAGGCAGAGACAGGGTAGACACTCAGAACCTATCTATGCAGGAGAAAATAATTGAACCATTGAAATATCAAATACTAGAGGACATTGGTTTGTGAGAGATACAAAGTTTAAAGGAGATGTGCGGAGCAAGTATTTTTTATACAGAGATTGGTGGGTGCCTGTAATGCACTGCCAGGGGTGGTGGTGGAGGCAGATATAATATTGGTGTTTAAGAGGCTTTTGGACGGGGCACATGGATATGCAGGGAATGGAGGGGTATGGATCACTTGCAGGCAGAGGAGGTGTTTATTTTGGCACTGTGTTTAGCACGGACATTGTGGGCTGATGGGCCTGTGTGTTCTATATTAATGTGTGTTCTATATTAGTGAACGGGGCCTGAGGAGGGGAGGAGAAGAGAGGAGTGTAAAGGGGTAAGGAGCAGTGATATAGGGGAGAGCAGGAGATGAAAGGGTGGAAGAGGCTTTGTAAGAGAGGTTGGGGATGGGTCGTGTGAAGAAACAGGAGACCGGCGAGCGGGAGGATGGAGCCGGCGACGATGACGGACGCGACGGGTGACGTTTCTAATCGGGGATGTGCTTGGGTATGGTAATATTCTGCTGGACTACAGGTAAATGGATTTCACTGTGCATTTGGACTTTGCACAAGTCACAGTAAAGCACCATTCAACCATTGAAACGACGGGGGAACAGAACTATTTTCCTCCAGATGGCAACAGTGGGCAGGTTTAACCTCCAAACTCCCCCGGTTATGAGAGGTCATTGACTTGAAACGTTTACCTCTGTTTCTCTCTCCACAGATGCTGCCTGACCAGCTGTGTTTCCAAATGTACTATCTTTGTATGTATGTTTGTGTATCCGATTTTCTTCTGTTTGTACATGTATGTGCCCTTTTAGATTCTCTTCGTGCCATTGTATGTGTGTTGCATGTCTGATTTATCTGTCCGTTCACATATGTGTCTTTGTGTGTGTCTGTCTTTGTATACTCATGCTTGCGAATATAATTATGTCCGTGTATTCGTCTGTCTGTCCGTGTCTTTGTAAACACACGTTGCATGTCTGATTTATTTTGTATGTTCACGTACG